>LOEQ01001261.1:93352-115678 GCA_001685075.1 Bramus lutescens
ACCATTGGTTAATAAAGAAATTGGCTTGGCCTGATAGGGTAGAACAGAGCTAGGCGGTGGAAACTAAACTGAACGCTGGGAAAAAGAAGGCAGAGTCAAAGAGAAGTCAGGTAGCCCCAATGGAGACAGATGCCCAGAACTTTACCCAGTAAGCCACAGCCTCTTGGTGATACACAGATTAACAGAAATGGGTTAATTTAAGATATGAGTTAGCTAGAAATATGCTTAAGCTATTGGCCAAACAGTACTGCAAATAATATGGTTTCTGTGTGATTATTTCAGGGCCGAGCAGCCGGGAACAAGCAAGCAGTCTTCCTACAACAATCTTCTATAATAGTCAAGCTTTTAGTCATGTTAGTAAGGTTTATAGATATGTAGAGATACATTTCAGTTAGATAGATAATCTTCAAACCTTTCAAAGACTTATGGGATATGACATTTAAAATGTTTTAAGAGCTTAGGACTTTTTATGACATGAGACACATCTGCTCCTGGCAGCACTAATCTACTTCAAGATGGGCATCGAAGAGACTCCTTATGGAGTTTGCTAGCCATTTGGGCAGAAACTGCTTTTGCCTGAACTGTTTGGACTTGCAAGATCCACAGAAAAATGACTTCTGAAGCTGCCTAAAGAAGGTGAGACAGTCCTTCAGTGTTCCTGCTCCATGAAAGAGTCTGCCAGACATTCTGCAGGACACTGAAGAAAGTGACTGACAAACTGCCAATATAGGTGAAAGTGTCTTTTAAATTTCCTGCTTCATGGAAAAGTCTGCCAGATACTATGGGCCTGTAGGCTGAAGATGGATACCTAGAAGAAAGATGCAGAAGAACTTTGGATGACTGTCCAGTAAACAAGATATCTCTGTCAATTCTAGAGTTTTGGAAGGTGCTTACAATGGTCTCCTGTTAACTTAGGTAATATCATATCCTTCTGGGGTCTTTGATAGAGTTAAAGAATAGATAGTTATAATTATAGTTTTCCTTAGTTATAATAAAAGATAAAGTAAGTATAAATGTTGTAATTACAATTCTTGCTTGATACCTGTTTTGTTCTTGCTATGNCAGACATTCTGCAGGACACTGAAGAAAGTGACTGACAAACTGCCAATATAGGTGAAAGTGTCTTTTAAATTTCCTGCTTCATGGAAAAGTCTGCCAGATACTATGGGCCTGTAGGCTGAAGATGGATACCTAGAAGAAAGATGCAGAAGAACTTTGGATGACTGTCCAGTAAACAAGATATCTCTGTCAATTCTAGAGTTTTGGAAGGTGCTTACAATGGTCTCCTGTTAACTTAGGTAATATCATATCCTTCTGGGGTCTTTGATAGAGTTAAAGAATAGATAGTTATAATTATAGTTTTCCTTAGTTATAATAAAAGATAAAGTAAGTATAAATGTTGTAATTACAATTCTTGCTTGATACCTGTTTTGTTCTTGCTATGTTTAAGTTAAAACCTCCCTTTTTATTTAGACAGAAAAGGGGAGGAGAGGTATGCTGTGAATATGTTTTATTGCCATTAGTTAATAAAGAAGTGGCTTTTGGACAATGGCTAAACAATGGCTTATATCTGAAAGAGATATAGAGAGAGAGTAGGCAGTCAGGGAGAAGCCATGTAGCCCCACTGGAGACAGACGCTGGACCCCAGACTGAACTTTACCACGTAAGCCACAGATTAATGGAGATAGGTTAGTTTAGGATATAAGTACTAGCTAAAAGTATGCTTAAGCTATTGTCCAAACAGTATTGCAAATAATAGTTTCTGTATGATAATTTTGAATCAGGGAAGTCAGGAAACAAACTAGCAGCCTCTGCCAACAAGAAGCAGTCTTGGATTTGTTGTTTGTATCCACATGAGAAGCGGTCTTGTATATGATAAAAAGCATGGGAAACCATCCTGGATATCATGTTCTGACCGCTGTTACATACACTCAGGTGCTCTGGTATGTAAGAACCACTTCCAAATATGATGTGGATTCAGCAAAGCCTAGATGCACCCATTCATGCACACGATGTATTCTTATATGTTCAGACTTCAAATGTTTGAGTTTGCTTCACAGTTCTCTTGTCCTTGATCCTTCCAGGTCTGAATATCTTCATGGTTGTGTAAAGAGAATCTAGTCCTGTGTCCCAAGTCAGAGTCCCTGTCCTACAGGCACTACTATGCAGAGCAGATCCAGTGACAATGGTCTCATGTGGGGACACTGGTGGGTAGATGCTGGAAGTCCCTGCTCACAGCGTGGCACATACACTATCAACTGTGCTTATCCCATCAGGTTCCTTCCCAGCATCCCGAGGGTCACAAGCCAGACAGCAGTAACTTGTCCCTTGTGCACACAGTTGGTGCTTCTCATCGTCTTACCGGGAGCAGGAATGGCCCCACCTGGGAATGCTGGAGGCTTCCTGTTTATAGGCCTCCTCATCCACTCTGCCTTCAGTGGCTTTGGGCTCGAGGCCCTTGGGGCCTTTGCAAGTCTATCCTGAGTCTTGTCTTGTCAATTGTGTTTTCCCTATGACCCCCACACCTCATTTATAGCATGCCTTCTAAGTATGTAGAAAACTTTACAAAGAACTCAAAGCTTGACATAGGATGATGATTATTTCTGTGAACTCTTTTTACCAAACATATCCTACAGCTGATGCTTAATACATGTATCTTACTATAGAAGCCATATGAGCACTTTATATATTAACGTAAGTCCTAAAATGTATATGATTCCAGATATAACTCCTTCTATAATTATCTTCCACTCACAGTGAACACCACGTGTCAGCTCACAACTGAGGCACTAAATGGTCAAGATGGTGTTTAATATTATGAGCACAGGATGGTCCAGTGATTAGCAATTACTGGCAAGGAGTAGTGAGCCGAATTAATTGCTTGCTGACATATTGACACTGATAGACACCCATTGCCGCATAATGGACACTAATGCACAGAAGGCTGCACAGCAAATTGGCCCTTCAGCGCTCTCTGGGGAGCAGAGCAGATTAAGTGCAAGTCAATGGCATCCAATAGAAAGGCCGATGGCTTTGATGTTTCCTCTTCACACAGTATCTGTCCAACAGGTATCCCAAACCAGCCCGGATGACTCACAGCAGGCTCTTCGATCCCCAGCTTGGGCAATCAGTGTGCCATCCCTGCCTATGTAAAGCCCGACCTCCTGGGGGGCCACATACCCACTCCCTCCAAGACTCCCTAGGCCCTGCCATCCTCCCTTCTCTGGCGTGAGGATTCTGAGAGGTCCTGAAACTGAGACAAGCTGACGGAGAACAGTTCTCTCGGGTGTCTAAAGGGCACTTTCTCCATCACTGGGGGTCCTATGCCCTGTTTCCTGGTCTGCAACGCCCATGTCCTGTGAACATAGTGGGATCTTTCATTTCTGAATATTTGTCAAGGCGGGGTTGAGCCTGTTTGTCTGTGTAGGAGTGAATGGGGCTGTGTAAGAATGGGTGTGCATCAGTGTGGGGTTTTTTGTCCTGTGACATATCTGGTATAAGCGCCTTCAAGGAGGTGGGTGCTGTTTGGGCTAAGTCTCAGAGGTTTTAGTTCACTGTGGCAGGGACTAGAGGTGGAGCAGGACCAGCTCATATTGCATCACTGTGGCCCAGAGCAGAGAGGGAAATGTCTAGACCTCTCTAGTAAGGGTGCTGACATCCAAGGCTACACACAGCACTCCCACACCAGACAGTATGGTTGGTGGCATCTCTGCTCACTTACTTGTCACCAGCTAAAGAAGTATCTTGAGGAAGTAGCAAGCAGGTCACAGAGATGCTCACCCCTCAGGAAAATCTAGATTGTCCAATGCTATCTCTTCAAAAAAAACTGTACATAGCTCACACCTCCACATGAGGCTACAGCTCAACCCACAGAGCATGCACCCCGGGGCAGCCACTCACCTCCCAGGACCACTGAACTGTAGGCTACCACTGATGTTCTTCCTGATAATACCACAGAGCACCTTACCAAGCTGATCCTCACTTAATTCCTTGGCCCCTCTCACTCCCACACCAGGAATTAATTTACTTCTCTGTCTTGCAGACATCCTACCAAACATCAGCTCAAAAGCCCTCACACTCAGAATGTGAAATTGCTACCACCACTGGCCCCTTTCTTTCTCGTTATAGAGATGTGGCACATTTCTTATAAAAATAAAAAAGAAGACTAGTATATGGCTATAAAATGATATTCTGAGGTTGAGATAAATGAGTTGGGACACCAGGGGTCACCAGCTCTCTGAGTGAACTTGAACAAATATCTGAGACACATCCCCCAAGCCTTATCTTTGTTCTTAGAAGGGAAGACCGAATTTGTGGGGCCACATGAAGCTGCAGTTCTGAGACAGCTCCCTGCATGATGTGAGATCCATGTGAGCCTACGCTGTATGGACAGACAACAGTCTATCACAACCTAAAGTACAAAGAAATCCAGAGATCCAGAGGGGGCAGCACTGCCAACAGCCCCACATGGACTATCACTTGATGGCAGATTGACAAGCCACATGAGGAAAGACGAGACAAACTAACATCATTTCCTTGAGGTCTCTGATGTCAAGGTCCTTGATGTCCCGTACCACATCTAGAAGAAGGCAAAGTTGCCACGTAGCAGCCCGTTGGCAACCCTCACCCTTCCCTGCGTCATACTGCACCCCCTCCGTGTGAGTCAGACCCCTCCACCAGCCCAGTCAAGACACCAGCCCCTGGTATTTCCGTTTCCGGAGAATCCTAGCAGGAGTGGCTGGTAGCTCTGAATTTCCAGAGGACAGGGGTGTCCTCCTAACTGCCCAACACCTCCCATGTTACCTCACTCAGAAATCACTGCTTGTCCACACCCTGGGTGTCATGATGATTCTATATAGCAAGAAAGAAGTCCCAAGGTACCTGGAACATGCTTTCTACCTGGAATCACTCTGTGTTTATGGAGAATGTTCTAGCACCATGGAGCTCCTGATGTCTGGTTCCTCCTAGAATCATCCCCCCACATCTCATGTAGGGAGAACCAACATGGGTGATGACTAGCCTTCACTGTAACCTTAACAGGATTGGTAACCATCTAGGAGACTCACTTCTGGGTGTGGCTGGGGGTGTCTTCAGGGAGGTTTAGCTGAGGAGGGAGGATGTTACCATGTTAGGGACTGGGTTGATTTAAAAGAAAGACCAGCCTCCCATACTCTCTACCACCTGGTCTTCCAGATGTAAGGAGTTCCACCCAGCTGTGTGTTTGTGCAGTTATGAACTCTCCCATGTCTCTCCTGCTATGGTGGACCACACCCTCCTTGTCTTCCTTCAAGTTGCTTTCTCATTGGTCATAGCAATGACCAAAGTAACTAGTACAGTGTGGCTTAGTTAGGAAAGCAAGAGTGACCCGTTGCTGTTAATAATTTATCCTGCTTCCCTTAGTTTTCCCCAAGTCCATTCTAAAGCCCACATGAGACAAGGTCATCAGGTCACTTTTAAGCTCTTGTTGGCTGGGACAGTTTCCCAGATGTTTACTGGAGTAATGTCTTCTGAAGGAAAAGTCTCCCAACCCAGGGATACACATCATTTGCTCATGCCATAGCAAGGGTGACCTTGCACACACTAGGACTGTCACTATGGTCTGACCTAGCCAGGAGGTTTTCTACCCTTTCCTCTATCCTGGGAAGGAAGTCACCCTGTGCAGCCACAATGCAGAGTGGATGGCTAGGCTTCACATTCCTTGGAGGAAGAATCTTCATGAGTTATCTGAAATTCTTCTGTACAGAAATCTGTCAATTTTCCAAATTGTGATTCAATCATTTACTTACATGCATGGCCCCACAGATGTTTATCCCAGGATCTGTATTACAATCCAATGCAGCAGCCCCTGCTTATTTGTAGGAAATATATTTGAGATGTTTGATAGGCCTGTCCCTGAACAGGATATGATATTTTCCTACACCTACACAACTATGCTGAAATTCCACTTATAAATGAGGCACAGGAAGGTATTCACACTAATAAGTAATGATAAAATAAAATAATTATAACAACATATTATAACAGAAGGTATTTGAAACTGTGTTTCCTGCTGGACTTTTTCACTATTATTTTTGGAATGCAGTTGACTGGCTAAGACGGTGAGAGCACAACAACAGCTTGGGAGGCCAGCTATAGTCTGTCACTGTGTTTCTCAAAGGCTCCAGACTGTGGACCTGCAGACCCCATTCAGCTTGCTCCAAGGCCCTTGCCATGTCCTTTCCACCTCTGAATGTCCATAAAACAACTGTACTTCCTGAAATTATAAAACACTGAGGGTTTGCCTGGTGCCTCTCCCGAACAAGCCCCCGGATCTATAAGCAGAATTCCTTGGAGGAGTTTCCATTCCTCTTGTTGGATGGTGGGGCTGGAGTTGGCATCCGGGCACTAAGAGCGCTTACTACCCCTGGGTGCTATTGCTTCCAAGAGCTCCCAGATGACAGAGCAAAGGAATATACAGGTGTCCACCCACCAGGGTGCACACCCAGGCGTCTACTGCATGTCACCTTCTTGGTCTAGACCAGCATCATGGGAGGACTTCTCCAAGAAGGCTGGTATATTGGTACATCTCCTGTAAGAGGGGACCTGTTCCACCAAGACCCCTCAAGGTCATCCTGAGTAATGGATTCATCCTCTCAGATTCCACCTACAAAATGAAGCCACTGCATGGCTTAGGAGATCTCGTACTTCCAAAGTGGCTCAGATGGGATTCTGGTTCACCAAAGGAAGAACCCTGGGCTGGTTTAGTGATTCGACAATTGAGAACCCTTTTCCCAAGCCAGGCGGTCTGACTCTGTTTTTCCTTTAACTGTAGAAAAGTTCAGGTGTCTTCTGCAACTCTCACTGACTGAGTTCTTTTGATTTGTCACTAGGGAAAATGATGCGGGACAATTGTCTATATTCTGTCAACTATGTTTTAAATAAATGCTGATTGGCCAATAGCCAGGCAGGAAGTAGAGGCGGGACAACCAGACAGGAAGTAGAGGCAGGTCAATGAGAACAGGAGAATTCTGGGAAAAGGGAAGCTCCCTCTGCAGTTCTGACCAGATACTAAAGAAGGAAGATGCAATTGCCCCACTGAAAAAGATACCGAGCCATGTGGCTAACATAGATAAGAATAATGGGTTAATATAAGTTATAAGAGTTAATANGGCAGGTCAATGAGAACAGGAGAATTCTGGGAAAAGGGAAGCTCCCTCTGCAGTTCTGACCAGATACTAAAGAAGGAAGATGCAATTGCCCCACTGAAAAAGATACCGAGCCATGTGGCTAACATAGATAAGAATAATGGGTTAATATAAGTTATAAGAGTTAATAAGAARYYTGAGCTAATGGGCCAATCAGTTTATAGTTAATGTAGACCTCTGTGTGATTTCTTTTGGGTCTAAATGGCTGGGGGACTGGGTGGGACAGAAACCCAGACAACAGGAAGAGGAGACAAACATGTTGTCTGAGTGGCTCAGCTGCATCTTGTTGAATGTTCTGGGATGTGATGATATTGGGCAACTTCGCAATGGAAACTCGTAGCAGGCTCACTATGGCTTTCAGGATTTTGGGGTGGACTTGAGGTAAAAACCTAAACAACATGATCCAGTACAGGCATAGAAGCAGCAGATCCGTCCCAACTGGACCAACCAACCGAAACCAGCACTAATCAGTTACCTAGAGACAGCACCGACCATCTCCTTTCCTCCCTGAGCCTACCTCGGCTACAAGCCCATGTGCACAGCTAAGTCCTGTTTGAGATACCATGCTTGATCTGCACAACACCATAGTGTGCGTGTTTTAAGGTCCCTTGCGTTACAGCCCAGCTGGCCTTGTACCCTGTTGCAAAGTCTTCTATGCTTCCAAAGACCAGAAATTGTTTTATTTCGA
Organism: Bramus lutescens; assembly: GCA_001685075.1. Lineage (NCBI taxonomy): Eukaryota > Metazoa > Chordata > Mammalia > Rodentia > Cricetidae > Bramus > Bramus lutescens. The sequence continues at coordinate 101,225 of LOEQ01001261.1, forward strand.
GTGCTCAGTGCTCTCTCTCTTGTGCCCACACAGAAGATGCAGCTAACAAACACTTTCAATGACAACAGAATTATCCTTGGTGCACAAGGAATCACTTCTAGCCCACAGGCTCCAGTGCTGAGTGGCATCTATGGACCTCCTACAGTCAGACATAACCAGCATACCCACCCTCACCCCAGCATGGCTCAGGCCTCCTCTTTGTCATGCATTGCGGAGATGCTCAAACTTATATAGGGTTTAAATATTAATTTGCTTTTATGTATATTCTAATTTCAGTATACCAAGGAAAAACTTGATGATTGGCGATTGTTATCATGTAATTTAAATATAGCATGTATTTACTTGATAATACCAGTCAATTTTCTCTGTTATATATGTAATAAACACACTCCCAACCCATAATTCTCTATGATATTTATCTAAGTGATATAAACATTCTTTTGAATAATAATGCTTTGTGTAACCTCCCATGACAGTTCGTCTATTAGAAAGGAAATTAAATACACAGAGGTATGGGAGACATTGCAGCAAGCAGTAATGAACTTAGTAAATTCATGAAGGAAAATGGAATAGGCTCACAGGAAGCCTAAACTTCCCCTCTGTTCCTCATGACTCGTCACTTAACAGGGACACACAGGAGCCTTCCTTAGTCCACCTGCTCCAGACCTGTGGACTGTGGGTGCAGAGGCCACAGTGAAGAGTCTACCTGTTCAGTGGGAACCTCAGGCTGGGCCTCTGACTATGCCAGCTCCGATTTCTCCAAGCTTTGACTATTGACTCCGAACATCCCAGGGAAAATCAGTTCACAGGCCTTCCTCTAACTTGGCATCCATCTGCCAGGAATCCAGGATTTCTATTGTTCTGAACTAAGTGAACCTTCTCCCCAAGTGTCATTCATACACCCACACCAAAGCACTTCAACAAGGAATTTCTGCTGTAGATTTAGATGGATGCTTAGTAAGGTGCCTTTACTTCATCAGTAGCCAAGGGTTGACCTTCAAACTTCTGAAAACTTAACAAAGAAAACGACAACAAAACTGAAGCCAGGCATGGAAATCCACACTGTAATTCCAGCTTTCTTGGGAAGGTGAGCCAGGAGGATCTCCACAAGTTCTAGGACAGAGTGGGCTACAAGATAAGACTTGGTCTCAAAAAAAGGAATAAAAAGCATTGTGATTTATATAGAGTCATCTCTTCCAGCTTCCCAAAAGGAAAACTTTAAGGGGAATTAGGGAATGCAATTCTTAAATGACAGTAATGACTCTCTAGGTCATTTATTGGTTAACATGCTATTGATAACTTGTGTTCATTTTTCTTTAACAAACAATTATTTTTGGCAGTGAACCTGTATAATATTGACATTTAACCGAGGTCCAATGTGTGTCCATAATGGCTTAGCTCTTAAAAAATTTAGGGAAGTTTTAGGTTAGAAAGAATATCTCCTCAAAATATTATTTGTCATCTTTTTATGAACTATAAAAGCTTTGGGCTGATCAGATGGCAAGAAAACGTGTTTGCTGTCAAGCCTGAAACACGCTCAACTCCAAAGACTACATGGTGTACGGGAGAACTGACTCCCTGAAGGCTGTCCTCTGACCCCACTTGTGTGCACATACACACAATAAATAATAAGTAAAATGTAATTTTGAAAATCAACACAAAAGCTGGCCCGGAGTAGAAAAAGTCAGACCCAACAAAATTGAAAGTGCCCCTCCTCTCAGATCAAAGAGCCACGAAGTAGACACTTCACTGCTGAGAACTGGCCTGATCCTTGCTTAGCTCAGCTGTGTGCTCATTGAAAGCCTGAAAAGACAGTGCAGATTATAGCTATGAAGGAAAAGTCATCGTTTTAAAAGCCCTCGTGGTAATTCCTTTAAAACCAGCAGTCAGAAGACCATTAGTGTAATTACCACCAGTCCCTGAAGATTGGCTAGGGAGTCTCCCTGGGTCCTCTCCTGCCCAGAGCCAGGGCTTCACTGTGTCTGGCTCCACCTTGCTGAACCATGTTGCTGGCTGTTTACTGAGTGGTGGAGTCAGACAAAGCTACCCACAGGCAGAGTCCTCCCCACTTCCCTGGCCAGTGGCATCGTCAGAAGGAGGTCCTGTGAGTAGTCTCTGCAAGCCCAATGTCCTTCTGCCTCAACACCATGTTTCCCAACCCTATGCCTCTTATATTCCAGCTTCCTCCCACAGGCTCCTGTGCTGGATGCATGGTCTCAACCTGGAGGTGCTGTTTGGGGAGACCATGGAAAGATTAGGGGATGGGGTCTAGCTGCAGGAAGTAGGTCACTGGGGTAGGTCTTTAGAGCTATGCCTTCTCCTGGCTCTTTCCCTGCTTCCTGACTTGCTGAGGGGTGAGGTGAAGGCCCTCCTTGGCCATATGCTCCCACCACCTGATGTTCTGACCAAACAACCATGGACTGAACACTCCAAAACCACAATCTCAGCCAGGGAGACTATAGCTGTGATGAAACACCATGATGAAAGCAACTTAGGGAGGAAAGGGTTTATTTGGCTCACACGTCCATGTTACTGTTCATTATTAAAGGAAGTCAGGCCATGAACTCAAGCAGGGCAAGAGGTAGGAGATGATACAGAGGTCATGGAGGGGCTCTGTTTACTGACTTACTCTCCCATGGCTTGCTCAGCCTGCTTTCTTATAGAATCCAGGACTACCAGCCCAGAGATGGCACCACCCACAATGGGCTGGGCCCTCCCCCATCAATCACTAATTAACAAAATGTCCTACAGGCTTGCCTATAGCCCAAATGTTATGGAATCATTTTCTCAGTTGAGGGTCCCTCCTCTCAGATGACTTTAGCTTGGGTCAAGTTGATGTAAAACCAGCCAGCACAACCATGAACCAGATAAATCCCTCCTCCCTTATGGCAGGCATTGCCACAGTGGCAAGAAAGCCAAATCACCAGTTACCATTGGTTCATGCACCCAGATATGACTCTCTTAAGATTTATTTTATGACAATACCCAGGGAAGCCAAAGGGCTCTAGCTAGTCGTTTATTGGTTGTTTTTCTTCTTTTGGTCTACAGCCACAGAAACTGACACTGATAATAGGAATTAAATTGTAGCTGTGATCACACAGGGGATCAAAGGAAAGAGCAAGTCACCCTCAGAGAGACGCGAGCTGTCTCATACCAGAATGAGAAGCTGAACTATCCCAAGTTCCTCTACGGGTGACTTCTCCTCTCTCTTTCCTTGCTTCCTTTCCTCCTGCTCTCAAAGCCGAGACTTTATCTTACCCCTGCCACCCAAGGCTGGACCTGTCACTGCCCCAAGTCCTCAGTCCTCCTGCCTCCTAATGTGTGGGCTGCCCCGGGTTCATTGCCTTCCCCAGTGATCGACTTCCTCTAAACTCCCAAATGTGTGCAATTAACTTTTAATCTAGCCCCTACTCCAAATTTCATTAGCTATTCCTTAGAGACAGCATCACAACCCTGAGAATCTGTTTCTTCATTTACATGGAACAATTTACATCTTTGCTTTCCTGTGCTAACCCCACAATTTTATTTATGGCGGGGAGGGGTGGGGTGGGAGCAGTCACGTCTGATCTCTGTGTTGTGGCTGTCACTTCAGTAGAATTCTGGGAAGCAGGCAATGAGTGGGGCAGATATGATACCACACTTTAGTGAAAGACATTCTCAGAACCAACACTCATAAGGGCAATGGGGACAAATACACCCAGGGCTGGTAGCCTACCCGGCCTCACCTGATGCCCCATCTACAGAAGCATGCAGACAGGTCAACAAACACTGCTCTCCTCCCCATGGCCAACGTTTGACAGGTGTTCCCTCAGGCTCAGAGCCGGCAAAGAAGGGAGGAGAAATAAATAAGGATTTAAAATTAAAAAGAAAACACAATAAATTATCAGTGATGTTTCTAGCCCAACAGAAAGGCCGCTTTTCCCCCATTTTCGCCAAGTCCACATGTGAAGCGCAGTGGTACAAGCTAAGTGTCTTTCATTTCCTCGTATTTCACGCTGGATTTGCCTGAGATGAGTGTACTTAAGCAAACAGCACAGGCGGTTTTAATAGGACAGGTGCTTCGAATGCACACGGAAGGTCATCCCTATTATTTCAATTAACAACATCAGCTACAAAAACACACAAGGATGAACTAATTTAAAGCCTTCCATCTAGTTCTACCGTGAGGACATCTTTGGGGCTCTCGGTTGTCCTGGCAACTCCAGCATCCCAGCAGTGGAAGCCAGCATCTATGGTTCCCTTCTCGGTGCACACAGTTCAGACGGCACATCAGCAGGGAATATGATGTCCATGTAAATGTTGAAATATTTTTGTTGCCATAGAGATAAGAAGAATGGCAAAAATACAGGAGTACTTGACATACTCCAAGGCAGACTTTTAATTAAAAAAAAAATCCTAGACGACAATGCCAAGATGGCTGAGCTCACCAGGGGCTTTTGTGAACACTCACCATGGGCAGGAGCCCCCACCCAACACCCCAGGTCCAGGCAGGGACTTGCGGCTGAACAGCCAATGGGAAAGCCCAGAGCCACTGAGAGGTGCAGTGGTTATGTTCATTATCTTTTTATGAGAACAGAAAAACAGGAGAGGATAAAAAAATATGGAAGACAATTTGTCAACTCAGCTGTGTGTGCTCAGAGACTGGACACAACTAAGCCTGTGGCAGTTCTTGGTGACATGGCAGTCCTAGAAGCCGGCTTGGCCAGAACAGTGTTGATATGGGGTGGCCTGCTGTCCTACAGGGCACATCTCTGTGAGCAGCGTGTGGACTCTGACAGAACCAGAGGACTGGACTCTGCAGAGGCAGAGGGAGGCAAAGCCACACATTCTGTTCTCATAATCCAGGGCTTCTAAAATGCTGCTGTTCTCACAAGCAGCAAGAAAATGTTGTTTCTCTCTGAAGTTCACACCTCATCATGATGCAAAGAGGGCCCTGTCTCTAACATGTCCTGAACAGGTCACACAGAAGCCCAGAGCAAAGGTGTCACCATCCTCATGGTGGAAAGACCAGCGGGTCTGTGTCTACAGCCTTGGCCACTCTGCTTTGTCTAACCCAGCTTCTCCATCCTTGACCTGCTTAGTTTACATCCTCTCTTCTCTGGAAAAACTGAAGAACATCCACCTCATTCACCTCTCCCCTACCCAGCTTAACTCTCATCTTAGCTCTTTACCCTCACCAAACATGGCAGCCATGTGGCTCTGAGCCCTGCCCTGGATACTGTGCCTTCCTGTGGTCCTGCTTCACCTACCTACTTGTCCTACCATGACCCTGGCATGTCCTCTATCAACTCCTGACTTTTCCATTCTCACACACGGCCTGGGTCTGGGACAGTAAGTCACCACCACTAAGGCCAGGAACCATGGCGATACCTCTTCCCTGACTGTACTGACAGAGCCAAATCTGTGTTATACCTCTGAACTGAGAGCAGGCTCACAGAAAGGCTTAAGTGGTGGCAAACAGGCCCTGGGCCACTTTTCTCTGCAGCAGCCAATGGGGTGCTCACTCTCCCTCCTGCCCAGGCTCCCCAGCACTGGGCTGACATGGATCTTCTTCAAATCCTGACTCAGCCCCAGGTTAAACCTCTTTTTAACTGAAATGAAGTGGTTTCTTCAACTTGCAACTGATGAATCCTAACAGATGCAGATGTCAGAACCACCTCCAGAGGATGCTGGTGGAGAGAGTAAAGGGACAGAGCGGGCTTCTCACAATCCACATCACACAAACAAGCCACCTCATTGGGTCCCTCAGGCTGAGAGTGCTGTGGGAATATGTCCAGGCTCGAGGGTCAGGACTACACCCCTCTTGACGGCAATGCCATCGGTGGCCCAGTAGAAATGCCTACCCAATGCCAGATGGAAGGCACATGTTAAGGCTGCATGTGACATTGGCCCTTAAAGATGCATGCTCCCTTGCCTTCATCCTCTCTTCTACCTCTTTCCTGTTGCAGCCCAGCAGCCATTTCCGGTAACCTTGGTTGCATCAGACTCAACTTCCACACCTGGAAGACCCAGCCTCATGGTGCTGCTTAAATACATCTCCTTTCTGGGAGCTAGCACGTGCTATGCTCCAGCCACCACCCCAGAGATGCCAGATGCAGGGTTTAAAGCTATCCTGCCACCAACATCCGCTGCCAATGCTGCTCGCAGTCCAAGTGTTATGAGCAATAATGGACCAAGGGTAAGTGAGGAGACAGCCCCATGAGTGGTGGCTGGGGCTGGCTGCTGTCCAGATGGGCAGAGTAGAGCCGGGAGCAAGTTGTCTAGGGCTCTACTCTGCCCCCTCATCATTCACGGTGTAATTGGATGATGATGGCAAAGCAGGCTCAAGTGTGTGGTCAATGAGGTGAGTAGTGCTGGAGATGTCTGCTTGACAGAAGAGGCAAGTGAAGGCCCCTCACCTCCCCATGGGGCCCAGGCTCTGCCAAGTCCTCTGGCCAAGAAGGGAGCACAGCATCCGCAGGGGAACAGTGTGCAGCTGAAGTCATGCCAGGATGAATGTGAACCTCTCTGGAGTAGCTAGCTTAATCCCTGTCCTATGAAGTCAAGCAGAGCCAGCTCTCCTGGGAGGCTGCCCTCCTGCCAGCACAAGACGAGGAAGACTATCAGTCAACGGGAGACCAAGCAGGAACCAGGGCCCCTTGGAGTAGTCAAGTGCTCCAAGGCTGGAAACAGATCTGGGGAAGGATCAAAGGGAAATTCAGAGATTCAATGCAGTGTGGGCTATCCATGGGCACCGGGAGCCTTGCTGAAGCAAACCCTAGCATAAGGAAAGCAGGCAGCTGGGCACTGAGACAAGGTAATGACAGGCTCCTCACATACCAGGACTCTCTAAGAAGGAAGACATGGTCCAAACTCACCCATTTTCTTCAAACTTAGTGGCACATCTTTTTCTTGTCCCCATCAATCCATGTCAGTCACTGCTGGCTGGGGCAGTTGTCCAGCTCCCAGTGCAACTTTGAGAATTAGCATGCAAAACAAATGTAGAACTCATTGTTTACTGAGTAAATATCAATAAGGCAATTGGGGCCCTGTATCAGCCAGAGTTCTCCAAAAAGCCAGAACAGCTCGTGTGAGTGTTGGGGATGCCTATGTGTTTCTGTGCCTGTTTAGCTATACATATATAGGTTCATATCTGTTGCCTGTAGATGTCTATAAATATAAACGCCTAGAGAGTATATCTGTGTGAATCTAGCCTCCAAGGCTCTGTATTTTAGGGCAGTGGCTCCTGTGATGGTGGGGGCAATAGGTCTGAATTCGGACTGGAGAACTGGAAACAGTTCTTGTAATTCAAGTCCAAGGCCATCTGCGGCAGAACTGCTCCTTCTCAGAGGTAAGCCAACCTTTCCTCTTTCAGCCTTCAAGCGGTTGGACTTGTCACAGAGACATCTGCTTCAACACACTTCACTCCTTCTATCTTAACCTCATCTGCATAAGCCTTCCTAGAAACTTCTAGAGCTCGGAGAGTATCTAGTGGCACATCGGCCAAGCAGCCACCCTGGACCACTCCCCACACCCTGGCTTCCTGACCCCATGCCGACATTCCTAGCTGTAACCTTGAGTACATCTCCCTTGTTGGCCCTCTACTTCTGCTGTGGCAGAGAGCTCAGCCCATTAGAGCAGGATCTGTACAACTGGGGGCGGAGTCAGAAACTGCTAGAGAATTGGATCGAAGCTTTGCTCTTGCTTTCCCCAATATCATATATGCACAAAGTTGAGTAAGATTTCAGGGTTTCCTAACCGGGTCTTCTGAGAGTGTCTGATAGGCATTTGGGAACCTGACATTGAAAAGCATTGTGCTAGTTGGTGGTAGTGGTGCACGCTTTTAATCCCAGCACTTGGGAGGCAGAGGCAGGCAGATCTCTGAGTTCAAGGCCTGCCTAATCTATAGAGTGGGATCCAGAACAGCCAGAGCTAGACAACACAGTGAAACCCTGTCTTGAAAAATGAAACAAAAATGAATGAGAAGTATCATACTGCCTTAGATCTGGGGAAATAAAAAAAGGAACTGCTGGGGGACAATGGCTTTACCCTGTAAAGATTTGTTTCTTGTACTTGTTTAATAAAGTGCTGATTGGCCAGTAGCCAGGCAGGAAGTAAAGGTGGGGTAACCAGGCAGGAAGTAGAAGTAGGACAATGAGAACAGGAGAATTCTGGGAAGAGAAACAGTCAGTCTGCAGTTGTCACCCAGATGCAGAGGAAGAAGAGCAAACAAGATGTGACCACCTCACCAAAAAAGGTACCAAGCCACGTGGCTAACACAGACAAGAATTATGGGCTAATATAAGCTATAAGAGTTAATAAGAAGCCTGAGAGAATAGGCCAATCAGTTTATAATTAATGTAGGCCTCTGTGTATTTGTTTAGACTGAACGACTGTAGCACCAGGTGGGACAGAAACCTGTCAACAGAAACCCCGGTCAACAAGAAAGGTTGTCACTACAGTCCAGACACACAACTACACTGAAACTGACAAGAAAACTGGACAAATGCTTCCTGTATTTGCCACATGTCATTTTGACTCCTTCATAAACACCCCCTCAGTAGTTACACCAACGAGGTAGCCAGAATCACGGTGGCCTAGGTTATGACACCTATGAGTCTCAGTGTGATCCAGCCTACCTGTGTCCTTCAAAAGCCCACTGTCCTCTGCCTCGGTTGCTGGTGGAGCTGCAGAGGGACCCTGGCTCTGCAGAGCGAACATGGCCCTACCCTAGCCAATACTCAGCATGCTTCTCCTGTGGTTTGTATCAGCTCTGCGATGACATTAAAATGGGCTTTTCCTACTGATAAGTGACCAGTGTCTAGACTTCTCTCCATGGGGTCCCTTGTCCCCAGAGGCAGCTCCTGCGTACTGAGGGTTCTGGCTGCATGGAGTACCAAGTTTCTAGTACCCCCTTTGTTCTCTGGAATTGTGCTCACAACCCTTCTGTGAGCTCCTCTTTTGATAGATGTGCGTGCCACACACCCAGGGGGCTATAGACCAAATTCCTTGGAATTCCTTAAGTGTCAGAGGGGTCGTGTGGGGATGCTAGAAGGAAAGGGGATATACATTGGGGGCTAGGCAAGCACCCTTTCCAAGATCCTCTACACATACACTTGGAAAATGGCAAAGGGCTTGCTATGCAAGTATGAGGCCCTAAGTTTGATCTCCAGCACCCACAAAAAGGCTGAGTGTGGTGATCTGCATCTACAACCCCAGCACTGGGGGACGGTGGTAGAGAAAGGTAACTCTGGAGCTTGCTGACCAGTCAGTCTGGTCACAGTGGCGAGTTCCAGGTGTGGTAAAAGACATGTCTCAAAAATTAGATTGGGCCAGGTGAGATGGCTCAGTAGGTAAAGGAACTTGCCACACAGCCTGCTGACCTGAGTTCAATCCCCAGAACCTTGTAAAGGAGAGAACCAATTTCGCAAAGTTGTCTTCTGATCTCCACACACATACTATGGCATATACCCTTCCAACCCCACATACATGCACCATACACATATGCACACACACTACTATTATAATTTTATATAATAAATAATGGAGTAGAGAGCAATAGAGGAATACATCCAATGTTAATATTTGAACTCTATAGGTGCCCACACACAGAGGGATAGAGTCACATACACATGTGTACACATGCACACAGCACACATACACACACACACACACACACACACACACACGTAGGGATGCAAAGACATGACCTTCGAGTGTGGTTCTTTTGCTGCCTCAAACAGAAAGAGATGTGGTCCAAGACTGGTTGCAGAGCCAATGAGAATGTTTGTTGAATTTCTAAAAACATGGAAAGTTGAACCAAAATGGCCCTAAGCAGGGACAAGAACCTAGCTGGAGATCACAGTGGGTGACATCAGCAGTGGCCCCCAGACCCACCTGGCTGTCCCACATAGCTCTGAACCACTCCTGTCCCTTCTGTGAATCCTTGAGAAAATTTCTGAAGTGTGTGGGGTTTGTCATCACCCCAGTGCTAAAAATAAGAGTCTGGGAAAGGCAAAAGTTTGTCTTGGGTCCTGTGACTAGGAAACACTGGCACTGAGCCGGTGCCAGCCCTGCAGGAGCCAGATTTAACAATAATGGTACCAAATTCCCACATGCCTTGGAGCTGGGTTCCACGGACTGGCCACCGAGCAGAATTGGACAGGGTGCTGCTTTGGTGTCACAACCTGCAGAGTGGTGACTCATTCTCCAAGGAACAGAACACCAGGAGTCTTTTAATCTCCACAGCACTGATTCATATGGAGCCCTGCCAAGGAAGTCGTGGTTGCAGAGGAACACAGCTTCACGCTGCCATGCAGCTGTGGGCTGAGAGGTGAGGGTACGTGTGGGGGCAGGCTTGGCTTGCAGGCAGGGACAAATGCACCGTGACTCGGGGACATGTCATGTTTTGCAGTCTTCTAGGTTTTTTTTTTTTTTTCAAAAATATCAATGGTTTAATTAGACCTGAGTGACACTTTCAGCTGTGTGAAATGAGGTGGCCTTGGAGCTAATGTACTTCGAGATGTTTCTCAATTTTGCCCAAAGTCAAACAGCTCTGAATGTTTCCCAGAACAAAAAGAGACTTGTGAAATTCCAAGGCCTGAGAGCTTACTCTGCATTGGAGGGTCTGTATCCATGGTTTTGTCAGGGAGCTGTGTTTACTCCCTAGGAAGGCTTGTAGCATCACGTGTCACCACAAGAAGGCAGGAGGCCAAGTCCTTCACATTTCAAACTCAGTGGGAGCAGGAGCCACATAGAGAAACTCAGCAACCACCATGGCCAAGAGTAAGGTGTGTGAGCTGTCATGAGGACCGGGGGTAGCAGGACCTCTTTCATGACCCAGGGATGAGCCTGCAATGTACTGCCTGAGGCAGTGGACACCAGCATCCTCTGAAGCTTGAGACAGCTTGTCACCAAAGGTCCATTTTCTGAGCCCTCTGTGTGACATGATCATAAAATGAATGTTTGAGCCTCCTGCCATCTCCAGCAAGAGACACAGCACCTAATCAGGTCAAACATCCAGAGTTACTGGAAGCCAGGCCACTGCTAGAGCCCAGGGCAGTCAGTACTGTCAGGAGTTACACAGAAGTTTAAGGCTCAAAAAGAAGAGTATGTGACAGGACACAGATGCCTGCTGGGTTTTCTTATGGCTGAGACATCTCATCTCAGAAAGAAAGGGGATATGGGAGAGGAGACATCTGAGTATTTGGCCCAAGAAAGAGACAGAGGTAACCATCACCAAATACACACAGCAGGAGCACACAACAGACACCCCAAACACCCATCTACATGTTTGCCTACCCATCCCACACATGCTTTCATGACACATACATGCCCACACAGACACTTAGTCACATAGGTACATACACTCACACATGCTTAGCCACATAAGCATACAAGCACACATTAGCCTGCATAAATACACACATATGCTTACCTGCACAGGCACATACACATTTAACACACACACACACGTGCACTTGTTTATCCTCACAATCACATCAGCACATGTTAACCTACACAGATGCACACACACACACATTTATTCACACAGGCACACACATGCATACATATTTACCAAACAGTCCCATGCACACACAGACATACATGCCTATACACATGCATACCATGCACATATGCATTCTTGCCTCAGGTGCACGGCACACATGCATGCTAATTCACACAGGCATATAAACACATGTTTGCCTATACAGGCAGCCAGGCACTCACACATAATCACATATCAGATTTGGCAATGGTACTGGCTATCTAACCTCCATGGAGTCTGTGGGAATCTGTGCCCTGCCAACCTATGCAGATCAACTATGCAGAATTCTGGTGGTTCCTCCCTGACTCCCCCCTCCTCTTGGCGAGCCAACCCTCTCCCATTAAGCCTCATATGTGAACTTTCTCTATTACATTAGACAGACTTCACAGCTGTAGTGACAATGTCTCTGGTCTGCTCCTCCTGAAAATGGTTCACCAGGCAAGTCTGTCAGCATCAGGATTCACTAGGATAGAAGACTGAGCACCCAGGCCCTGGCTCCCCAGCCAGACTGATGTCATTAAGCCAAGCCCTGAAAGGTCATCATTATGCAAGAGAAAAGTAGGAGCCCCTAGAAGGCCAATAGAAACTGTGTAGAAGTCAGCACTAGCAGAGGGAAAAAAGAGAGTTCAAGGCAGACAGTGGGATGGTCCATCTTCCTTGCCAACTCTGGATTTAGAAACATCCAGAGGATAGACTTCTAGGCTCATCTTTGAGAGTGTTTCCAGAGGTGCTTAAAGAAGGGGATAAGACCCACTCTGGACTTGAGTAACGCCATGCATGGGCTGGGGTCCCAGACTGAGTAAAAGAAGGAAGAGAAAGAGGCAGCCTGATCTCCAGCATCCATCTCTCTGGTGCCTGGCCACAGGTGCACTGTGACCAGCTGCCTTCCCCCTCTGCTGTCTACCTCACTTGCTGTGCCAGGCTGCATCCTCAAACCATGGACCAAAATAGATCCTCTATATTTTAAGTTGTGTGTGCTTGGGTGTTTGGTCTCAGCAAAAGGAAAGCAACGGAATAGGCTGTAGGAGCGAAAGTGGAATTTGTCCCAAAGGCAGGTAAAAATCAGAGGGAAGTGTAGATGTTCTCAGAGAGCCCAGCAGAGGCAAGAGCTCCTGCAGAGAATACACACACACACACACACACACACACACACACATCCTGAGCCCAGAGGAATGGACCATCATCTGCCCTGCCTATCTGGGGACGTAAAGAAGAGCCTGTTCCCAGTTGTCATGAAGCCCTCCCCCTCCCCCAGTTCTGCTTTACTATCTCTGGTCAGTGTGGCATATTGGACTTGCCCACAAGTGTCCAAGCCAGCTCAAACTGCTCAGGTCGCCTGCGTCTCCAGGTCCTCATTGCTGAAGGTTCCCGTGATGTATGAAGCCCAAGGTAGATGGATATACGCTCCTCTCCTGCTAATTCATCTTTTGTTACAGGTGCTTCAGCCATGGACCTAGCAACGCGAGAGGAAAATGAATTTTCCTTCCCTTGTGCCTGCCATTCACTTCTGTGTGAAGATTGCCAAACACAAAGCGAGGAGGCAAAGGGAAGAGTCGGGAAAGACTAACTTCACACGTGTTACTGGAGATGGCCTCTCGCCTGCAGGTACAGCGGTTACCACAATATTGAAGGCCACATAGTTTATTCCAAAGATGAGAAAGCATTTTAAGTAGAAAACTAAAAACAAAAGGGAAAACTAGTCTGGCATAAATACAAAAATCTGTTCAATCTCACTCAACGTTTACGAAATCTTCACAGTGGCAAACAACATTCAGAGCCCTGGCTTGGCCTGCAAAGGAAGGGAAGATCCATGGCTAAACAGACCAAATACCCACCCCCTCTAAGAGCAGATTGCAGGGAGCCCTGAGGAGCCTCAATGACAACCTAGCTGCTGTCGCATCCTAAAAAGAGCTGCAGCCGCCCCAGTTACCGTCACCTCCGTCATGATCGCCGCAGCCATGACCAGTAAGTCAGACCCAGCAGCCACATGTCTCACCCTCCACCTAATGCTGCCCCCTCTCACCCTGGGCACCAAGCCTGGTACCAGGGACTGCTGCATGGGTAGCAGTGGTGCAGACGGTCTTGCACCAGCAGCACCGTCATCACCAAAAGGAAGACGAGAAGAACAAAAGGATGGTTCAACGTGAGAAATGGATACGGTTTCATCAACTAATAACACCAAGGTAGGGCACTGGGGCAGAGCGTGCATTAGGATTAGCGACAATGACTCTAGGGCCCTCCTCACCAAAGACAGCCGAGAGAGGGCGGCAACAAGAGGACAAGGACAATCAGTGAGCTGAGATCTGAGGTCAGCAGCCACTCCAGCACTGGCACCATCACGAGTTCAGTTATTGACGCTGGCTCCAAAGATTCCCAAAGCACACGATGGCAGAGAAAAAGCACCAGGTCACCCCCTGAGACTTGGTCCTCTCCTAAGGCTGAGCAGGCCAGAGCTGAGTAAATACCAGCTCCCCATCAGGTCAGTCATCCAACAAGAAGGAATGAGTATAAAATTCCATCAATAAAGAAGTGAATAAAAGACTTGACCTCTTTGAAAATCTTGTAAAATTCTGCATTGAAACCATCACGATCAATAAGACAGAAAGGCAGCCTACAGAATGGGAAAAGATCTTCATCAACCCCACATGGGACAGAGGACGGATCTCCAAAATATACAAAGAACTCAAGAAACTTGACATCAAAAGAACAAATATCCCATTAAAAAAAAAAAGCTTAACACTTAAGGAAATGCTTAACACCCTTAGCCATCAGAGAAATGCAAATCAAAATAACTCTGAGATTCCACCTTACACCTTAAGAATGGCCAAATCCAAAAACACTGATGATAGCTTATGCTGACGAGAATGTCGGTTAAGGGAACACTCCTGCGTTGCTGGTGGGAGTGCAAGCTGGTACAGCCCCTTTGG
>LOEQ01001261.1:136683-157408 GCA_001685075.1 Bramus lutescens
ATAAATAAATAAATAAATAAATAAATAAATAAATAAATAAATAAATAATAAATTAATAAATAGAAATCAAGGTTCAGAGAAGGGACACACCTCCTGAGGGTCGGTCACAGAGCTACTAAGAGCAAAGCCAGCAGCACCCTGCTCCTGGGTGGCGGGCAGAACATACTGCCACATGCTCTGTGCCCAGTACCATTACTGAATGTCTTTATCAACCCAACATCAGCAAATGCTCCGGGAGTTGCTGCCCAGGTATTTGTGGGGTGTAAAGAGCCAGGCCTGGGCTCTAGTGGCTAGCTCCAGGTAGCAGAAACACAGGCAAGAGGGACAGTGGAGAACTGGCTCTCAGGTGTGTTTGCCGACTGGCGTTTAACATAGAGTCAGAAAGAAAGGAAATTCCTGGTGGTGTTTCTCCATCTACCCCCATGGAGGAGGAGGAAAACCAGCAGGACCCATTGTGACACAAGGAGAGAATTCGGGTCCCACTGCCCAAAGGAGACCTGTCATCAGGGAACTCAGTCATGCACCTACGTCCCTGACGTCAGACACTCAGCAACGGCAAAATGTACCATGGTGACTTTTCCATACGCGATTTATGAAAGGACCTCATAGGATTGTCTTTGGGGACACAGGCCTTGGTCAGAGATGGTGTGACCAGCGCACTAGGGTGTCTCATGGTTTTGTTGTAGCCGCCACTGCTCACCATCAGACACCAAAGGAGGACTGTTGCCTACAGTCACGTTGATGCTGCATGGGAGTCTAGATGCTGCGCTCTGGAGACTGACAGCCAAGAAAACCAAGCCAGAGGGTAGAAGAAAGGAAGCCTGAGAGCAGCCTGGAGGGGCAGAGAGTCCCCATCACTCTGCGGTTGGCAGGGGATAGGAGCTGTGCCCACTGGCTCTGGCACTCTTGAAATCCCCTGGCACTGACTCTCCTCTGCAGGAAGGGACACACAGGAGCAGCCAAGGCTGGAGGAGATTTAACATAGCCCTGCATTCCAGGATGGACCAGAGAAGGGTGGTGGAGCTGAGAGCGGAGGCTTCAGGCTAGGGTCATGGTCACTGTTCTGGGAGACAGTATGAGACTGCCAGAGAGCTGCCGCCTCCCTGCCCCCTGCCTCGCTGCCACCGCCCGCCCCTTCTTCTCCTTCTCTTTCTCCCCAACTCACTCTCTCTCTCTCTCTCTCTCTCTCTCTCTCTCTCTCTCTCTCTNTGTGTGTGTGTGTGTGTGTGTGTGTGTGTGTGTGTGTAACTTTGTATCCATCTATCCGTCATTCCTCATCTTCCCATCTGACTCTCTCTGGTCTGCTCCTGTCATTCTCCCATAGCATAGGAAGGCAAATGCTTCTGTGATGCCCACAGTGGTCAGTCATCCTTCTCGATGGCTTCAGGTGACCATGTTTGGCCCCAGTCCTAGCTCCTGCTTCACTGTTGACAGCAGGAAGGAGAACCCCCCAGACACTGGGCTGCCAGGCCACTCTGTACTGCAGACCTCAATTGGATGCAGTCACTCAAGAGTTAACCTCGTCCTAGCTTTCAGAAAATGGGGGTGGGAGGGCGCTCATCTTGTGCCCACCAAACACCTGCTTAGAGGCCCAACTCCCAGGCTGGGGGCCCCCATGGTCCAGCGCAGCTGGAGGTGGATGGATGAGGGGTAGGAAATGGCGCTGCTGGGACTTCCACGACAGCTGGTGACTCTGATAAAAATTAATCACACAGCAGGTTTGAGGCTCCGCTCTGGCAGGGAGTTTACAGGTGGTGGCTTAGAGTCCCCCTGTGCCCAAGACGGTGAGAGTGAGCGCAGACCTGGCAGGCTGGCTGGCCTGTCCACCTAACTGGAATTGCTAATTAATTACAGAGCCATCCTCCAAGCAGGTTCTGTGCCCAGATCTCTTGGAAGCCCAACCAAAGGCCAGCCCACAGGCAGGGGTGATAGACGCAGAGACAGCAGCAGAGGGGCAGACCACCTCACTGGCTCAGGAAAGACACATCCCCTTCAGATTCCCTTCAGGTCCTGGGACATGGGCACGATTAAATATCTGTGATACCCAGCAAATGGAATGAGCAGAGGAAATTGACGGCTGCTCCAACTAAATTACAGTTTAAAAGACAAGGAAGGTCCCAGGGGGACGCCAACAAAAGCGACTCAGCTGACCAGGCCCAGGTAAAATTGAATTGGAAATGGTCCCCGGCTCATTAGCATAACAAAAGTCCCAGTATCTAAAGAAAAAAAAAGCCATTCTGTTTAAATGAAGGGGGGAGGGGTGGCTTCCTATAAACACAGTTGTCTGTGGCATGTCCATCCCATCACCCCACAGAGGGGTCTTGGTGGTGCTGAGCCAGCTAAATGGTGCCCAGTGACACAGGCAACCCACATGGTCCCTCCTAATATTTGGGCCAGGACTACCCAGCTATCTAAAACCCATTATGGACATTCATAATTTATAGAGATGTAATTTTCATTTTGCAGAAGATCAAAGGCAAGAGGGTCTTAGCATTTTACTCAGCCCAAGGCAGGCATCCAGTTCTCAGCCACAGACAAGACTGGAGACTCTTGTGACAGCTCCTACCGATGTATAGAACATCCCAGAACACCAACAGAACAAAACCTCAGAGAAAGCAGCACTGAGAAGTTGAGGCAGGAGGATGGCCACAAAACAAAAGAGAAAAATGAGTAAGAATAAAACCCTTTCAAGGAGACGGGTAGTGGCGCACACCTTTAATCCCAGCACTCAGGAGGCAGAGGCAGGCAGAACCCCTGTGAGTTCAAGGTCAGCCTGGTCTACAAGAGTTAGTTCTAGGATAGGCTTCACAGCTACAGAGAAACCCTGTATCAAAACAAACAAAGAAACAAACAAAAACCTTGCAAGGCAAGGGAAATGGGCAGGCCCCTTCTTCCTTCTCCTCCTGACTGTGTGCTGGGGTCTCAGTGGTGTGGCTGTCACCACCCTTGCAGGAGAAAAATGTCCTAGAGAAACATTGCACCCCTCTCTTCAGCTACCAGATGCTGAAACAATCAATCAGTCAAATTTCCTCAGGAATCCCATGTTGGGGCAGGGAAAGACTAAAGCCTGGTGCCAGCAAGCAGGGGAGCATATCTGAGTTTTCAGATGGTCTCAGGATACCTTGAGGAACAGACTGGGGTGAACTCTCAGGCGACAATGACGATGACGGGCAGGACCACACCCTAACTGACTGCTTAGCTGGGCATCCATCTTGTTTCTATCTAAACACAAGCCTCACATCAGGACTCTAGAGAAGGACTTGGGTGTCACTGGGCCTCTTGTTCCTGCTGGCAATGAGTCCTCCATTTTCACTGTTCTATGCTCTCACAGATACATCTGGAGATAAACGGCCTTTTGTACTTCTAAACTATTCAGGAAGTAAAGAACACCCTCTGTTTGCTGCCACTAACTATAGGATAGAGGAAGGCCCATGCCTGGTCCAGGAAGGACCACGGAAAGAGGCGATCTTTATCGAAGTCCGTTAGCCGGCACTCAGAGCTCTGTGACCAGGACATTGGCCATCAGTGACTCCCCCAGAGAATCTTGACCACTCAGTCAAGTTCCCTGGATGAACCTGAAGTGATAGATTCTATATTGGCCTCTTCAGAGACAACTCGCAGCCTCACTCTAGAAAGCCTTTCTGGGCTATTGTCTACCTAGTAACAACTACCAGCTTCTGTCCCAAACTATCCTGGGTGAGTGTGTCTCACAGTCCACCTGCCTTGTTGGACACAGGGGGAGACTATCAGCCCACTGGACCAGTCCCCAGGCCTCCCCATCCAGCCCACACATTCCCACTCCACCGCATGCCCTTGGATGCTCTCGGATGATCAGGCTGCAGCTTCTCAGACACAAAGTTTGGGTTCTAGCTACCTGTTTCTGTTCCGTGCCAAAGGCTAGACCATTTTCGTTTCAGTGTTGGACAGTGCGCAAATGTTCAATTAAGTCACCTCTGGGGGCACCAATTCTAAGACTGTCTATGTAGCCCAGCTACCTAGTCGAAATCACTCAGGACACACACATACAGACATGGTTATGATGGGTGTCCCTAGAGAGGTTATCTGAGCGTAGGTGACATTATCCCATGGCTTGGAGTCTACACTGAATGAGAAGGGGAGAGTAGGCAAGGGACACACTGTTCCTCTGTTTCCTGACTGTGGGTACAATGTGACCTGTCTCCTCCTTGAGTTTCTGCAGCCAGGACCTCCCTGTGCCCTCAAACCAGGAGGCATAACAAGCCCTCCCTTAAGTGACTTTTGTCAAATACTCTGTCACAGAAATGAGAAGAGTGTGGCATATCCCCACATACCGTGATCTTCCCCCAAGAGTAGGTTTTCAAAAACATGAACATGCCAGGTATGGTGTGGGGCCAGACTGGTCTATACTGAGAGCTCCAAGACAACCAGGACTACAAAGAGAAACAGTGTCTCAGTAAATAAATAAAAAGTAAAAAGCATGGCCTCGTTTCTGACAGCAGCCGTGCACCCAGTCAGGAACAGCGTGAAAGCCATGTTCTGCTGCTCAAGGCATGTTCAGTGCTGTGCAGGGGGTCTGAGTGGGTGACGTTTATCCTGCCATCCTCCCTCAGGGAGTGTGCCGTCTCATCTTCCCTTTGACTGGGAAAGTAGAGGATCAGAGATGTCACATTAACTCCTAAGACACACAGTCTGGAAGCCCCAAAGCTAAACTGGGGAAACAAACCGTTTTTTACTCCGGATCCTATAGCCACTGCAGCACCAGCCATGTGGATAAACAGTCCGCGGTTCAGATATCTCCAAAACACCCCTGATTCCGAGAAGGATTAAGATCACTTTTATATCGCTTTATATTAGGAATTAAGTTTTAAGTAAATCTGCTGGTTTCTGGTGTCTATGATTTGCCAGTCGAATTTTTATTTATTTTTATTTATTTTACTAAACTTCTTCTCCATGGCAGCTCAAGGTTTCACTTTCCCCTTTTCTGATGAAAAATCACAAAGCACTCTGCTTTAATGTGAGTCTAATTTAATATTTTTCTATCTAAATTATATGAGAGAGAGACAAAGGCCTCTCTCAGTTGAGGCCAGACAGGAAGCTAAGATCAGGACTGAGCCCCAAACTCATGTATAACCAGGGATGACCTTGAACTCCTGATCTTCTTGCCTCTACCTCCCTAGTGCTAGAGTGTGCCACCATATCTGGCTTATGCAGTACTGGAGATGCAGCCAGTGGCTTCAAGCAAGCTTGGCAAATCCTGTCACAAACAGCTACATGCCCAGCCCTACAAGCCCCCAGCCCTGGTCGCTTAAGTAGTAAATTTCCCCAGCATATTGAAAAATCAGATTCAGTTTACAAGTGCCCTGGCTTCTAGGCACAGCAACCCTGCACAAAGCTGAGTGCTTCCCAACCCTCTGCTGGGCGGGCAGCTGAGGCACTGTCCCCCACTAACTCCTGAAGGGAAGCATGTAGCCACCACCACTGCGCTAGTCACTGGTTGCTGCGGTGGCAGACCGTGGCCTATCGCCACTGTAATTAATCCCATATTCCATAGCCCAAGCCACAATGCCTGCCTCTGCTGAAGCTGGAGTATGGCATACCTATCTATATCTGTAAATGAATGATATCATTATTTTTGGAAAATGAAAGTTTAAGCTCTGTAAAACATACAATCCCGTGGAGATCTCAGCTGAGGAACTTGTACGCGCAGGTGTTGGACGTGATAAGGTGCGCTGCCATTTATCTGTGTACTCGCAGACAAATATTAACATAGGCATGAATTAAGCATTTAATCCCTTTTATTATAAATTGAATATCTTTATTTTAACAAACATCAACAATGTGTGTTATTGTATGCCCCTCTATTCATCGCTGCTCCCCATGGTGCGCCGTCACTCGATATGCCGCAGTACACGTGTTCCTGGAACGGCAGCATCTGCAGGGGATTCCGCAGCGTATTCCATTGGCTCCCAGACAAAGGTGTCCTCCCATGGAGCCCCACACATGGGTGTCCTGGAAGGCAGGCACACAGTGTGTGCCGGGGCATGGGGAGAGCCAAAGGCTCCCGTCTCTGAGACCTTGAGGCGCTTAAGCCCCTTAAGTTCAGGGGCTGAGGGGAGGACGTCAAGGAGCTTGGTGCTGCTGGGCACCCAGAAGGGGCACCTTTATTATCCTCATTACTGCAGCAAAGTTCCTGACACAAGCAACCAAAAGGAGGAAGGGCTAATTCTGGCTCATGGCTGGGAGTATGGGCCATCCCAGTTGCAAAACATGGTGGCAGGAGTCTGAGGTGGCTGGTAACATTGTAACCATAGTCAGGAAGCAGAATAAAGATGAATACCGATGGGCATCAGCTTTCTCCTTTTCTTTAGTCTGGGACCCCAGTTCAGGGACTTAGGTCATCTCCCATCTCAACGACCTAATGTAGAAACTCCTCACACACATAACCAGAGGTTTGCTTCCCTGATGAGTCTAGATTCTGTCACACGGCAATCAAACTGGCCGCCAGAGATCCACTGGGACAGCTGACACTTTCTGACCTGCTCACTACAGGAGTATGCTGTGTTCTGTCAGCTAAGAGGTTTAGAACCCCCCTGGGTATGTGCCTTAACACACTGCATTAGTGTGCAAGAGCTTCTAGAATATCTACAGCACAGAACAGTGCCCTCAAGGTTCACATTTAGAGAAAGCGAGGGTGGATGTGAGGGCGGTGATGATGGCCGAGGGAGGAGGACACCATCATGTCTCCCGTGGAGATAGGCATGTCATGAAGAAAGGGGACAGATTCCACAGAGGGGTGTAGAAAAGTCAGTGTGACAGCAGTCGGCTTGCAAACACACCAGCATATGGAGCAGGGTGGACACAAATGGATTTAGTAAATGGGTCAACTCCATAACAGGGACTCTAGACCCACATCAGAAAGAGCAAGGACAATAATACAGTGAACTTGTACATGACCCAGGGGTTGATTGTGACCTTCCAGGGAATGAATCCAATACTTCATATGGTCATGGTCCCTAGGAAATCACAGCACTTGTCCTGGGGCAGGCTCAAACACACACAGTCATACACACATACATATACACACACACAAACACACAGACATACATACACATATACATACACACACATACACACATACATACACACATATACACAAACACACATAGATATACACACAAACACATATATATACAAATACACACAAACTTACACACACATGCACACACACAAGGCAGGCAGTCACAGAAAGCAAAGCTATAGGAGGCTTGTTACATGCTCTGATGCCTGGCAGCAGGAAGGTGGCAGGGTTTGTGTCCAGAGCCTGTGCGGGGTCCGATTGACTCTACCGCCTCTTCTGAAGGAAAGGTTACAGGGTGGAGGCTGGCAACCCTTCCTTAACCCATTCCTCCTGGTCTAGAACACACCATACTTTGCCATGGCTCCCCCAAAGTTCAAGGTATCTGTACGCCACACACAGCAAGGAAAGATAACAAAATAGATTTCCTGTCATGTTTGTAGTATCAGGATTGATAACTTGAAAGAAAGGGACAGGCAGAAAACAAAATGCAAGAAACACCAACATCAGAAAGTGCTGTCTGCCTCTGGTCCAAACTTGCTGGACGCTGCTGGGAGAGGGCAGCATTTGTCTTCAGTCTCCAGCGAGCTCTACCTGCCTGAGACAGAAAGGTGTTTCTCCAAAGACGCTACCTGGAGGTCTGTTTTGATCTATAAAGAGGCAAGTGCTGAAAATCCACTTAGATGATGAAAAGAAACTGCAGCTGAGAGAAAGTGGAAGCCGCTCTGAAAGCTGCAGGTCTGTTGACACAATTCCGTGTAATCTTCATTATCCGTGAAAGCCTTCCGATTGTCTTATTCCTCAGATGACACCAGTTTAAGGTTTCCTCCTTCGCTTTACACATGGTCCTACATTGTTAGCTTCAAGTGTGCATGCGTGCTGCATGTTACAGGCCACTTTGCAATCTGCTGAGGGACCAGCACTGTTACCCCCAAAGAAGCCATACACTACTGGGGGCTTCGGGAGCAGAGAGCAATGACCACCCATGGGGCTCTGAGCACCTCTCCCCATGGAGAGGGATTTAAGAGAGTGACATAGGCTGCTGTCACCTATAAACCTTCACTGTCAACCTAGGGGCAATGGCCCACATCCTCAGACTGAGCTGATGGAGGGAGAACATTTGAACAGTACAATCGGCACACTTTACCCTTTGTAGAAAGTGTCCAGGGTTGCAGGCTGGGGAGATAGCTGTAAGTAATGCATGCAAACATGAGGATCTGAGTTCAATCCCAAGCCCACAGGAAAACTTGGTGTGATGGTATACTTACAAACACCAGAGTGGAAGAGGCAGAGGCAGGAGGACTCCCGGGACTTGCTGAGTGGCCAATCTAGCCAAATTCTGGCTCAGTGAGCAACCACGTCTCAAAAGAGGAAGGCAAAGAGAGACTGGCACCTATTGTTGACCTCTGACTTCCACACACACAAACATATACACATATATTCCTTCTACCTCCTGAGCTCCTCCCCCAAAATACTGACTAGGGTTCCCAGAACTGCAGGGGACAACAGAGTGTCTGCTATACGGAACCAGCATGCCTTTGCTTCATCATGGACTCTACATATAAAACCCGCCACTCTGGAGGCCTTACATTTGAGGGCTTTGCCTGCACTGGGACCATCAAGGAGGACCCTGAACACACAACCCCTACCTGGGTCACATGCACACATGTGTCCTACCCTCTCTCCTGTGTCTCACAGGAAAAAGAATCCTTAAAATGACTCCATGCAGGGCAAAAACTTAAATTTTCAGCTTGGTATTTTCCCATTAATTATTAAGGACAAACATTTGATTGTGCCTTAATTATTAAAATCACTACAGGTTTCCTCTTAGAATCAGACTGAGATCTGTCTACAAACTGTTGGCAATGAGAGTCTGTTTGTGTTCTTTAATTCTCCAGCCACGTGGGCATGAGAGTGATTTAATTTTTTTATGTTGGCTGCCTTTGTTGCAGGTAACACAATTTCTTCCTCTTGCATTCTCTAATATGCAGGCACCAAAGTCACCATTCCAATTGCCAACTGTAGCTTCCTGAAAATTTCCCTTTTGCCCACTTATGGATCCAGAGCAAAAGGAATTTTGGAGAGTTCTGGAGCAGCTGGTCCATGAGTTGGTGTCTCCTAGTGTCCCTGGGAAGAGCCCGTGCCAATGACTCCCCAGAGCACGTCACAGCTGTTCTCTGAGGACAACTCGCACCTCACTGGAATCTTAGGCTTCCTAGAACCCAGTCTATTTACCCTAATACCAGAGCGCTCTAGTACCTGGCTTCTGGAGAACGTTCCAGAAGGAGAGCAGGATGTATGCCAGGCAGAGTCCTGTTCCTCTTGGCAGAATTGACTGCATGGTTCAAATTTCACACTGGGAGACACCCTGCTCAGCAAGGCAGTTGGTCAAACCTTCAATAAAGGACCTCTGCCAGGGCAGAAGGCAGACACCTGCTGGGCAGCAGTCTCTGTCCCCAGCAGAGGAACTAAAACCGCAGTGCCATGTAGGAAGGCTAAGGAAGAGTTGGCAGGTGTTGCTCATGTTCCTGGCTCCCCCTCCTCCACCTCCCTGATGGGTCTAGGACCGTGAGAGCGTGAACCTTCTGAGCTGGGGGCAGTGAGAAAGTGGCAAGTCTGCAGCAGACCTTGGGGCATCTTTCTGAGACTGTGCTCAGGATAGATGACTAACGACCTTGTTTATTTGTTTATTTTGTTTGTTTGCTTGCTTGTTTGAGACAGGGTCTCATATAGACAAGACTGAACTCAAATTCACTATGTAGTTAAGGCTGGCCTTGAATTTCTGATCCTCCTCTCCCCTACCTCCCGAGGACTGGATTGCAGGTCTGGGACGCCACATGTGGCTTGACTGATCACTTTAGAGAAAAATCCTGCACTGTGCTCCACCTCCTCTGGCTCCCCAAACACAGGACTCCAGTGCCACTGTGCACCGACAGAAGGCATGAGAAGGTGCAGCCTGAGGAGTGGGCAACCACAGAGGAGCACCCATTCCAACCCAGCAGCCAAGAGCAATGTGGAACAAGTCACCTCTTCTGGAAAGAAAAGGCTATGAAACTGACCGGCACAAATGTTTGCAAAAACATTATAGAACAGGAAAGAGAAGTGAACCAGAGTGTTCTGTAAGGTGGAGCTCACACATAGCTTCATGTTCCGGGGACTAAGAAAAGCATGAATTTTTAAGACAAATTGTAATGTGAGAGGAGAGGCAGAGGGAGTGAGGGCCACTCTGGACTAATGCATCTACTCAAGGTTAACAGATTCTACTCAGAGCTAATTGATACTGCTTCCACCTGCAAACAGAGTCATGGAGAGCTAAAAAGAGATTATCCAAAAGTCTATCTGTGGCTATAGCAGAAAAAGATTGATGGAGGAAAAAGAACAGAAAAGAAGCCAACGGGAGGAAAGATTGGCAGATGGCGGGAAAGTGATTGCATACCAACCGCAGAAAGCAAGCATAGGCCCAATGTTATTTAGGGGCAGGGAATGAGCCTACAACTTAATCTACTGCTCCATACATCAGAAAAAAGGAGGTGTTTTTAATCAACACAGCCCAATTAAGTATGAACTACAAGATGGCTCAAGTAGTTCCCAAACACCATCCAACCTCAGTGTGGTCCACAGTAGAGAAGACCCGAGTCTCGTCCCCAGATCTCACCACGCTGAGGACAGAGGGGCCAGCAGAGGGACAGACAGTCAGTCCTTGGCAGGAAGGCAGATGGGAGGAAGGGACTGCAGCTCCAAGCAGAGCCAGGCTCAGATGGACTTGAGTAGTGAGGTGCTTCATCCATCGCTGCAGTGCCCAGGCTGTGCTGGCCAACACAACGGTTGTCAAAGCTAAGTCTAAGGAAAATGAAATCCAGTTCCATGGCACACATACCACCTAACAGCCTCCATGCTGGAAGGGGCAGACTGTCTGCCTCCCTGGAGGCAGCCCAACAGCAGGGCCACAGATGGACACAGACCTCTCTTAGCAGCTTTGCTGGGTCCTCTACCCACAAGTCTCAGGCATTCCTACTTCCACGGCTCTCACATCCGGCTTCAACCTTGGCGTAGACCTCAACAGGTCAGACGCTGCTGCCTGATGCAGAGCCGGAAGGAAATGGCAAGGAAGGGCGCTCTTGCTGCCCACTTTCAGAACATTTGCTGGCACTTTAACATTTGTATTATACTGGCCTGAATTTTGTCACCAGCTGTTCCTGGAACGTTTACTGTCAAAAGGGGAATTTTTGGGTCACAAAAAGTCTGGCCAGTAACTACTTGAATAATTGAGTTAGACTGCCCAGGATCACTTTTTTTTTTTTTTAAAGACAGGCATAATGGCATATGCTTGTAAACCCAGAACCTGGAAGACAGAGACAGGCAGGTCCCTGGGGCTCAGTTTAGCTGAATCAGCAAGTTCCAGGAAAGAACAGATGAGGTAGACCTCTGGTCTACACACGTGCAGCGTGCATGCATGTGTACACACACAGAGAGAGAGACAGAGACAGAGACACAGAGAGAGACAGAGAGAGAATGGGGTCATTACTATTAGCTTGGATAGTAAAAGATCAATCACTCAATTCTTCACAGAGAACAACCTCCATAAAGATATTTAAGTTTCAGGGGTATCTGCAGAATTTACCTCCATGCTTTATCTGAGAAAGTCACGGAAGATGCTCTCCAGGAAAGAGGAAAGTACAAACCACAAAAGTAAGCAGCACGTGTTTCTTTTTGCTATCTAAAGTCAATGCCAGACAAAAGAGATTTTTCTAGCTCTTGGTGCCTAAGTGAAACTTTAATTCCATAGCTTTCTGCTGCAGTCCTGCCAGATGCAGAATCATGGAGGACTCTGCTCTCCTCCTGGTAGGCGGCTTCTCCTGGGTTGCCTGCCGTTCCCTCCAGTCATCTCACCTTCTTGAGGACTTGTACCTCAGGAACTTTTAGACATGCAGGTGGCAAGATATCCTGCACAGTTAGGACTTAACATTTTCAAGCTGAAGTAAGAAGAGTACTTTTCTGTTCATAAGACCTTTGAAGATGTCTATTTAGAAGAATCCAAAGCAGGAGCAATTGACACCTGTGTGCCCCTGTTTATGAA
Organism: Bramus lutescens; assembly: GCA_001685075.1. NCBI lineage: Eukaryota > Metazoa > Chordata > Mammalia > Rodentia > Cricetidae > Bramus > Bramus lutescens. The sequence goes on from LOEQ01001261.1 coordinate 148,815, forward strand.
AGCATTTAGTCACTGCAGTCCCAGCCTGGCAACCCAAGTACCTACTAGCAGACAAATGGAAAAACAGATGCGTTCTGTCCATACAGTAGAATTAGATCTAGCCACCAAGGAGGCGGTCACCTGCCACAGGGTTGTAGATGGAGCCAGTCAATAAAAAAAGATAAACAGGTCGTGATTCCATCTCTCTGAGAAAGCCAGAATTGTCAGGTTCACAGAGACACAAGACAGCAGTGGATGGGGCAGAGGAACAAGAGATTAGTAGGTGGGAATTCCAGTTTGGGAAGATGAGACGTTCTGGAGATAGTGGTAGGGATGGTCACACCAGGACAAGATCACACACACCACCACTGGAAGGTATGGTTGGAATAGTTAAACCTGGGCTGGAGGCATGGCTCAGGGTCTTGCTTCCTGGGTATAAGGCCCTCTACCACAGAAAATAAAATTTTTAAATGCCAATCTTTTTTCAGATATGGCTTTCCACAATATGATAACACCACTAAAAACCATCCAAAACAAGACCTCTTTCTTCCCTGGCTGTGATTTCAAACACAGCCTTAAAAAGCCACAGGGCCTGGGTTCCAGGTGGCCTGCAGGGAGAAGGCAAGTGGGTTGAACTGCTTATCTGCATGAACAGCAAAACTCAGTCACTAATGAGATCTCACACACACTGTAGAGTGTTAGCCTGTGGCCACCTTAGCTCTGGGCCTAAAGCAGGCAGTTCAACTGTGTGTTGCGATCTGACTGATTGGCCACATATGCAGGAAGTTTGCTGACATGCACAAAAGCCACTGAGATATGTTGTCAATGGGTTTCCTCATCTTAACACAAATCCATAGCTTATGGAACTGTAGGACTAAGAAAAGATTCCATTCAAAGGGCTGTGGAGCTAGCTCAGTGGGTAAAGGATTGTCCATGCAAATAGGAAAGCCTGAATTTAGCTCTCCAACACCATGTCAAAGCCAGACATGAGGGCATGCGTGTGACCCCAACCAGTGTGTGGGGGTACACCTCGTGTCTAGCACTCAGGAAGCACTGGGAGGATTGTTAGAAGTTCAACGAAATTGTTTGAGACCAGCCTGGGGTATTTGAGATGCTCTCTCAAAAAAAACAATAAATAAATAAAATAAAAAAATAAGAGATGCATTGCTATTAGGTCACATCTCTACTGAGGGTTTAGGGTATGAACCAGAGAACAGGGCAGAAACCACTGTTTTCAGCCACGCCACAGGATTAGGACCAATCCAACAAGGCCTGGAAATCACCCATGTTCAGACCAACCTGCCCCAAGGCAGAGAACCAGTATGACCCAGCCTGTCGGGGGAGTGTTACTCCAAGCATGCGCCTGCGCAGAGTCCAGCAACACGAACACAGAGGTGACAGCCCTGTGCATTCCACAGCATCCCCACACACGCAGAATTAATTAAAAATCAGTCTTGATGAACCATCTCGGGAAGATTATCTCCCTCCATAATTGAATTGTGAGCCCCGGAGCTCACAAGCTCAACTGTCTTCAATTAATGAGCCCTGTCTGGTGAACCCCCAGGCCTTTCAGAAGATGGAAATCTGAGGTCTCCTCCCAAGTACGGGGCCTCCCAGGCTCCCAGGCCTGCTATCTGCCTGTGAAGAGTATGATGTGTCCTAGGCAGGGCCACGGTTTCTGCATTCTTATGGCTCTGGGACCCTCGGATCAGGTTGAGGTACACTTACAGTTTGCCAATAGATGGATAAGGGCACTATCCCTGAGTGTGTGCACAATATAGAAGTCACTCACATCCTAGACCTGGCCCTGATTCCTGTCCAGAGCCAACACTGGTTATCTATCTCACAGTGAACCACAGAGTGAATTGTGTACATGCGAGTGTGTGTGTGTGTGTGTGTGCCTGTGTACATGCATTTCTGTAGTCATGTACCAACCTCAGATGCTTTCTTCAGCTGCTTCTCCATGCATGTATGTGTGCATATGGAAACCAGAGGTTGACCGTGTGTGTCTGCCACAATCACCTTTCCATCACGTTCTTTGAGACAAGGTCCCTTACTGACACTGAGTTCACTGATGCGGCTAGACNCTAGCTGGCCAGCAAGCCTTCCCCCGCCCCGTCTCCTCCCCAGTGCTGGGAATGCAAGCATGTATCACCACACCGAGCAGCTTTTATATAGATGCTGGGGATCAGAATTTGAATCCCCATGCTTGCTCAGCAAGTGTTTTTCCTACAGCACCATTTCCCCAAGTCCCACAGGTCCTGCACGAATATCTCTGAGTTCCTGTTTTGGGGGCCTGCTGTCTTTGTACCCTCCTCACTAGCCACTTAAAGAACTCTGGTACTTTTCTCCCCATAACCCAATACCCGACAAGGATAACCTGGGGGAGAAGGATTCATTTTGGCACACAGTTTGGAAGCATAGCCCGTCAGGGTTGGAAGGTCAAGGTGATGAGAAAGGCTGAAGGCTGCAGCGGCACCAGCTTCTTCACCCTTGACAGACGGAGGAGCAGAGAAAGTGGGCTTTGTCCCTTCCCCTTTGCACTCAGAGCAGGACCTGAGCTCATAGGACTGGGCTTCAAACACCAAGAAAGGTCTTCTCCCCCCAGTCAAGTCTCTCTGGAAACTCACAGAAATACTGAAAGGTAAATCAGTAACCAAGTACATCTTAAACCAATCAAGAGGAAGGTGGGAATCACCCATCATGCACAGCAAAATGTATGTAAGCCATGAACTCATACTGCTAAACACAGGGTCTGGACACTCTGTAAAACAACATCGGGATAGACAGTCCTTCTCCAACCTTCCTCTGGCTCACAAGGCACCGTCACGTAGCCTATGGGCTTACTGTCGCTCTGAGAGCCCGCAGCTGCCAGCTCATCTAGGAAGGTCTCGAGGTGTGGCATTTTCTGAGGTTGTTGGAGGTAATTCACTTACATGCAATAACAATGTAAACACCTATGTTAAAGATGATTGACCTCTCCCGACCCAGTTGAGACCTGTGTGGTTATAGGAGACCCCAGAGTCAGTTCCCTATTTGTGAGAGAGCAAGGACGGCTGCCCTGGCCGGAGATTGATGAAGTTTGTGCCTGATGGAGAACCCCCACCTCCTGGACCTACAGGATAAAGATTTACACCAATATGCTGCCTGTCTGCTATTACCGCAGACTCCTGCCTGTAGCACAGTGGTAGCCATCCTGCTGGTGTTCTCTGCCGGTGATAGCTTCTACGGCTCTGCATTGCTCTCCCATGGCTCCACCTTAGGGTGCATCAGTCAACACAGGAGTGGAGAGAGAATAAGGTGCTGGACCAGTGACCGCTGGTAAACACACAGCTCAGGATGGGGAGCCTCATGGGGCAGAGAGGTTTTCACTGAGTACACCATGGGAGGCTCCTTGGTAAGCTGAATGTGAAATGACCCATCTCACACCTCCTTCAAGCCATCCTTAGGGCTTTGTCCCCAGAATGACTCCACTCTCCAGGGCTTTTACAGAATGTCATAGCTGGACTCACAGGCTCTCTACCCAGGGTGGTGGCCTGATGCTCACTACACCTGCGGTCTGGGCTTCTTCCTTAGGACACTTATTGACTTATGAGAGAAATCAACCAGCATCATCTCTACCAGCTTCGCAGCCAAGACTCGGGATAATCTGCCTACGCGTTCACATTCATGTTGGCACGCACACACTCATTTCCTGTGTACATATTTAGAAAGGGAGAGGGGGAGTAAGGAGGCAAAGGAAAAGAGGGAGGGTTCATCACAGGGCAGTAGGCTTTGGAGCCAGGCCTGACTCAGCCTCCTCCATATCTTTAGTCCTGTCCCACCCCCACCCCCAGCCCCAGGATCTTACTAGCCAAATCCTTGTTCCATCCTGCATTGATATTTCCCACCTCTTAATTAGCTGAACGCCCTGCTTGCTTGTTTTTTTTAAGCATGTTTCAAAAGATGTGCTTTTAACATTTATTTGAGAAATACTCATTGAGTGCCTACCCTCCAGCATGCGGAGCCTCACTGTGGAGGATTCAACAGTGACAGAGGATGCTGAAGTCGAAACGGGCACCATCTAGAGGCATGGTACACATGAGTCTCACTCAGAACATCACCCACACTGAAAGCACCAGCCTGTCACTGAAGGTTCTCATGAAGCAGTGGCTCCCTCCGGACACCAAATGTCATCTGTGTCTTTTAGAGGATGGCTTTAAGACATGGGGCATAGAGCCGAGTGTGCAGGCACAAGCCGGTAACCCCAGGACTTATAGGACTGAGGCAGGAAGACTCCCAGAGTTCTAGGCCCACGTGGGCCCAGCACACATAAACCAATAACCGAAAAGGTATGGAGAGGAAAGAGAAGCAAAGGAAAGGGGCTCTGGGATGGGCAGCCACACACCCAGCACCACAGAAGTCCCTGAGTAACCCTAGAGGTCCTTCTGACCAAGTCACGCTCACACAGAGGACATCTTGGCAGCCCTCCTCCGGTTCCCCCTCTCCATGGTGCCCTGTGCCAGCCCTCCTGCAGGAAGAAGGGGTATCTGACTGCTGCCATAGGCAACTGCAGCTTCCTGGGAATGAAAATCAAACCCATATGGCCCAACGTACACTTTCGCATCTTCTTGGCATTTCCTCTTCAGAGTGCCATTGGCAAGTCACACACACGCTCTCTTCAACTTGTAAAAATGTAATTGGTGGCCGAGCGGTGGTGGCGCACACCTTTAATCCCAGCACTCGGGACACAGAGGCAGGTGAATCCCTATGAGTTTGAGGCCAGCCTGGTCTACAAGAGCTAGTTCCAGGACAGCCAGGACTGTTACACAGGAAAACCCTATCTCGAAAAAATCTAATTGGTTACCCAGCTTTGGGTGAAGAAATAACCACATAGAGTATGGGTTTGAGGAGCCCCTTCTCTTCTCTTGCTCTTTTTTCTGGTTTCTCCACACAACTAGTATCAATATACATCCCAAGGCCTTCCAGACAAGGAGAGGCTCCCCAAACCCTCACTCAACAAAGATGGTGGGATGGGGCATAAAGACACAGTTGTTGGTGGATGAGGAGTACATCTGGGGGCAGAGAGCCTCAGAACAGAGCCTGGGCAGTGTGTCCTCTTGGCCATAAGTACAGGAGACTCTATTGACTCACATTAATGTCTTTTCCAGCAGTCAATGGATGCCACCACACTGGAAGCACCAAAGCCAGCAGGTGACATCTAAACAGCCATCGGGCATATGACACACAGAATAGTGTTAGATGGCCCTATAGGGACACTGTTGCTGAAGATCATTTGTTGTGTGTCTGAAATCCAAATGTCCATAGGCATCCATCTGTGCTAACTAGCAGTGCCATACCAGCATCTCACTGGACTCAATCAATACCACTTGCCCAAGCTCTTTGGCCACAGGTGCCTGTCACATGAGCATCCTGCTGAGGCCACCCTTCCCAGCAAGGGCCAAGCCAAGCCATATGTCACCAGTGAGACCCACTCCAAAAAAAGGAAGGAAAAAATGGGGGCTCTAAGCTTCACTCCCACTAAACCTACAACTGTGTCATCAGCAAATTAAAATCAATTGAAATCTATTTCCGGGATAAAGTCTCTCTCCCGGCTGTGCTCATCTGCGCCACTAACAGCTCCCAGCCATGAGACAGGTGCTTGTAAATTAATTAGCCTACTGAAACACACCTTAAAATGAATTTCCCAGAACTCCCTGGCAGGGAGCCATCCTGGCCCCACGAGCTGATCAGCGTCTGTAAATATTGAGATTTGATAAAGTGCGGCTGCTCTGGCAGCAGATGGCTGGGGACGGTCGGCTGANNNGACTCTACCGAGAGACCTCCTCTGGGAGCCGCTGGAAGACTGTATCCCTCCACAGCTATTCGCCTCCTAATTGAAAATCCTTATTCCCAGATGGAGCCGCACGCGCGTCTGCGGGCGCTGCACTCTGTGCTGCTTGACTGTTGATACATGGGTAATTGCTTTCCGTAATGCAGGTTAAATGTGACATTTAGTGCTTAATAAAAATTATCAAGGCCAGAGCCGTTTATCATTCTTACACTTTGGGCTGTCACTTCTAAAGGGATCCTCCATTCATCTGAATGCTTGAGGAGATGGGGGACGCCGTGCAGGGCTGCTGAGGAAATAGAAAGTCAGAAAGTCTTCTTGGAGTTTTGCTTTTTAAAAAAAAAAAAGTTTTACATTTATTTGGTATGTTTCTGTAGTGTCAGGGTGGGGGATGCATAATACAAGTGTGACAGTCACGTGACCACTGAAAGGGAAGATAGCTGGGACAACCTCTGGCCTCTCTACTCACGTGTACATGTGTGCATGTACCCGCACATACGTGTACATATATTTGCTTACTTACAAATATTTCTAATAAATCTGTTGTGTATGGTGCTTCTCCTCCATATTAAATGCACAGCTGAGGGATGAATAACTGACTGCTGGACACTAAGACAGACCGATGTGGTACCTTGCCCCTCCCATGGCAGGATGGGGATGACAGTCATCCTTAAAGAGTACAAAGTCAACCCAGAAGATGAGAGGCCATATGGAGCATCTCTATGTGTCCACCACACACATGTTAACCTGAGGAGCCATAGCCATCAGGCTTCAGGAGCTGAGGTGCACAGCTCAGTTGTTTTCTACCGAAACATAAGCAACGTGCAAGCAACCCAGAGAGAAGCCACAGTTTGGAGTGTGAGCCCCAGGGACCAGCTCCTGTGGTCACACCACATACCAGCTTTCCACAGACTTCCCAGAACAAGCGAGGGACAGAAACCACAAAGATGGCGTAATTTTCTGCGTGGTGACAGTCCTAGAATTGAACAGCAGGGCCGTGGTGATTTAAATGGGGTGTCTCCCATAGTCACAGGCATCGGGACACATGGTCTCCGGTTAGTGGTGCTGTCTGGGGAGGCCGAGGAAGTCTGCTCTTACTGAAGGATGTCACTGGAAGTGGTGGACTTTGACAGTTAAAAGACTTGCTCCATTTCAAGTTTGTGCTCCCTGCTCTGTGCGTGAGGTTCACTGTGTATGCCTCCTGCTCTTGCGCCAAGCCTTCATTGTGGCCTCTGACCCTCTGGAACTGTAAACCCAAATAAACCCTGTAAGCTGCTTTTAGTCACATAACAGCAATAGAAAAGTGTATGATACATTGCTGACATTCCTCTCCCCCGGTTACCATGGCTTTCCCATCACCCTCCAATCCCCCTCCCCAACGACCCCACAGCTTTTAGATTAGATTTGGCCTACTGGTGTCCGTTATACCTGGGGTGTCTGAAAAGAATTGAGAAAGGACAAAGTAGACGGTCAGACCTTGGCATGCACCACCATCGAAGGTGCCTTTAGCTTCTCAGCAGTTATTTTCCTGCTGGCATATACAAGAAATAGAATTTTGATTTAAAAAATCTAGAAAGATCTAGAAAATACAAACTAAAATCCCATGACCTACACACAAATTGCATGTACTTTTTGCCTCTTTCTGACTCTGTCTCTCTGTCTCTCTGTGTCTCTCTCTGTGTGTCTCTGTGTGTGTGTGTGTGTGTAATATTCCATCCTGTGTGTGTGTGTGTGTGTGTGTGTGTGTGTGTGTGTGTGTGTGTGTAATATTCCATCCTGCAGAGAAGTTCATTAAAACTCAGGAAGTAAACAACTCAGTTTCTGGAAGTTCCTGAAACTGACCAGACTCTCTAGCTCTCTCTACTCACAAGCTTACACAAACAGAGCACCACAAAGAGGCACTTTCAGAAAAGTGGAGCTCAGCTCAGACTGGCCAAGCTGACCAATCAGAAACCAGCCACTCTGCTGGAAGAGACCAAGGAGACCAACCAAGCTACCTGGAATGAGGCTCTGACCCACTGAGCTGCCTGAAAGAGATGCTTTCCAACCTGTCAAGCTGCCTGCAGCTGCACAGGGAACTCCAGGTCCCCAGCCTTGTGAGCTGTCACCCATGCTGTGGGAAGCTTTGAGTCATTTCGGCTCCTGTAAGTCATCCCTCACCCACAGTCCTACAAGGAGCCCCAGTTAAAACCTTTGGACTATGGTTATAGCCTTACTTTGCTTTGTCATTGGTCCCCTATTTGGGGTGGGTAGATACTGTTCATGGCCCTCCTAGAATACATAGCAAAGCTGTATTGCACGTTTAACTGAAGAAATGTACTGGGTTTTTATGTTTCTTCACGTTTGTGTTGCTGGTTTGTAACAAAGATTTTTTTTATTGTCATTTTGTCACACCCCAAAGAAAACTGCATTGTCACAGGAGGGACATGAGCCTCCTAGAAATGCCCACAGAATGTGATCACACCTTCGTGGCACTGTGTTCTTCCTACTGTGGCAGGCTGTGTATCCCCCAATCTTGTGATTTCCTTGTCCTAAAGTAGTCTCTGGTCAAGTTACACATGGCTCCCCTTCAAATAGCACCCAGGAAACAGCCAACCACTGCTGCAGAAGCATGCTCCCAGGAAACTGCCCACTACTGCAGCTGCAGAAGCATGCTCCCAGGAAGCTGCCCACCACTGCAGCTGCATAACCATGCTCCCCAAGAAACTGCCAACAACCACTGCTACAGAAGCATGTTCCCCCAAGAAACTGTCCACCACTGTGGCTGCAGAAGCATGCTCCCCAG
>LOEQ01001261.1:228443-239447 GCA_001685075.1 Bramus lutescens
TAAGATGTCCTCACCTGCAGCACATGTCCTGATGCCCGGATAAGATGTCCTCACCTGCAGCCCATGTTCTGATGCCCGGGTAAGATGTCCTCACCTGCAGCACATGTCCTGATGCCCGGGTAAGATGTCCTCACCTGCAGCACATGTCCTGATGCCCGGGTAAGATGTCCTCACCTGCAGCACATGTCCTGATGCCCGGGTAAGATGTCCTCACCTGCAGCCCTACCTTCTCTTCTCTTCTCACCTACAGTTCTGTTCTAAGGAGATCCACACACAGCCCGACCTAGAATTTTTTTAATCAGGCTTCTCCAGATCCTAGTACTAAAAGAATACCACTCTGTGACAAATAGGTGTCTCTTAGACAACACAGAAGACAGTCTCTGTCAAAGACAAGGAGCAAGCTGAGTCTCCTTCCTCAAATAGGAATCTCCAAGACAGTTACCGGGGTCTGCACTGCATTCCCAATGGAAGCGTATACATTATCCTTTAGCCGCTAACTAAATGATACCTGGGATAAACACAAGAAAGCATGCCCAGTTCATACAATCAGGCCTACCCTTCCCAGGTGGGCTTTGAAAACATGTCATTAAAACACGTAACACGCCAGCTCTCCAGGTACATATGCAGCCTGATTTTTATGTCTCCCACAGTCTCCTGCAGTAGCCCCATATAACTGTGGGCTCTGTAGCCATGGATTTGACCAAGCATGAATATTGTCCTCTCCTTTGGTATAATGCTGGGGACCTAACCCAGAGCCTCACACGTGCTAGGCAGATATTCTGCTTCATAGCTGAATTCACAGACCATGGGGGAAGCTGGCCTGCTCCTAGCCTTTCCCCAACCTCACTCTCTGTGGTTGGCTACTTCTGTGGGATATGGGGGAAGAATGAGGGTCACACTTGGTCCCCATCCCTAGACCTCTCCTTGCCCTTACTCCATGGGGCCCAGCACAATACTTCTCTGTGATTCCGTGAACAGAGAATACACCTGTCTCCCCACCTGGTGTTCTGCTGCAGCCATGGGGTTTCACCACATGAGGGAGCCCTTTTAGAAGGAGCTCCTCGAAAAGAACCCATGCTCAGCCTGGAGGGAGTGTTGCTCATCTTTCTTTAATGTTATCTTTTTCTCTCTTCCTATTGCAGTCACCAGATTCTAAGATGGTATGAAACCCGCTGTGTGTGTACCTCCCTTTCCCTGTGCCCTCATCCTTCAAGGTCAAGTCTGTGGTCCCCACACAGGCATGAGAAGGGACGGTACCTCCCTGCCTGCTGGGCCTTGTGTGTTTCTGCAGCATTGCTGATTCCGTGCCATTCTTCAGCAGTAATCCCAAGATTGGGGGGTTAAATTAATCTTCAAATGTATTCAACATGTTCTTACCCGCAAGTGTGTTTGAATATCCCTTCCTTCAAAAGACAGAGAGCCCCCTGAAAAACCTCAGAAACGCACATTCTGAGTAGACTAAAAGCGAATTGTCCCACCTTCTAATTTCTGCTGAGTGGCAAGAGACATGAAATAAATTAGTAGACCGGCCTCATATGAACAACCTCTCGCGCGGCAGTCACTGACATTCCAGCTTCCTGTCGCTAGATGGCAACAAGCCACACGTTCCAGCAGTGAGAGAGCCTTATTCTAGAGTTGGCCATTGTTTCCAGCAGGTTCTTGGAGAGAAAAGATTGAGTGGTGCATTGCGTGCAGCCCTCCTGCCAGGATGCCATGACGCTGACACACCCATAGTCCCGGTGGAAACGAAGTCTGCCTCTGACTGCTGAGGACACACACTAGCAAGCAAGCACAGTGCAGCGCCTCCCTCTGGCTGTGCTGTGAATGGCATCTGCCCCAGAAAGGAAGATACATGGCCTCAAACCATTACAATACTTGGTACCACAGTGAAGGAAGCCAGATCTGCCGCTGACAGTCTATCCTTCTCCCACAGAGCAGTAGCCACAGGACACAAGGAAGCCCTTGTTTCCAAGATGGGGTTCTAGACAAGATTTTACCACAAAGCCCCTCACAGGCTAATGGCCAAACGCCTAACTCCTGGATGCGGGACCTCAAAGAGGCCTCGGGACCTCCTCTCGCCTCCCACTGCAACTCTCTGAAGCACAGAGGGTTCAGTGTCTGCTCATCTCCATATATGTCTTTCAAAGCAAAGTAGGCACCCACCCCCTCCTCAGAGATCTCAGCAAGTTGCGGCAACAACTGACAAGGGAGGAGCTGTCACATCCAGCTTGTTATCTGCTCAGAGCTCTGCTCTAAGATGCCCTTGAATGTCCAAGATTTGTCTGTCATTAACCATGTACCTGTGCTCACCACACACAGGGACTCAAACATGTACCTGCACAATTGCATGCGCACACGAAAGCACACCCACGTACACATACATGTGCACACAGGTGCACACCCTTGTTCCTTTCTGTGGCTCATCATACAGCAGGAGCCTCAGGTATATCTGCTCTTCTCCCACTCCAGGGTTCTGTGTGACTTACAAGTACCCGTATGCCACTAAGATGGACGGTCCCCTGCTGATCTGCCTGCTTCTTGTTTACTTCATAGAGACAGTTATGGGACCTTCAGAGAAAGTTCTCCCCAATGTGAAGTTCAGGGAGACATCTTCCTCATTGCCAGCTTAGAAGATGCGTGAGTAAACACTGGCCTTTGGGGAATGAAGTCTTAAAGGATAGAGACCCGAGAGTATCCTACAGGGACCTGAGAGCATCCTGCTCCAGAAAACAGGCTTAGATTATCTGAAGCATCGTCTTCCTAAAGATTCAGACACCAAACGCAAATGCAGGCCTCATGCCAACCTACAGAGCGAGGATTCTTCATAGGCTCCCATCTGCATATGCAGCAGCCATAGCTGATGCAGGAACCTGAGCAGCCTCACCTCGTCCCCCAACAGTGCATCAAGCCCAGATGGCCATTGGTCATCTGTGGTGAGCAGGAATGCCCAGTCGGTATGCAACAGGATGCCAGGATGCTCCAGAGCACCAAGAAGTCGGAGGTTAGGGAAACAGGAGACTTCGCTGTGCAGAAAGAAACAATGCGGAACACACACACCAGCCCTGTCCATCCATGGGCCTTCCTCGACAAAGTCGAGGGTTTTCTTAGTCATCAAATAGCCCCAAGTGCTGTGCTAAGTACTCTAGAGAAATCCTTGACTCTTCTCAAAGACTCAGCCATTTGTCTGGGGAGAGTGTAACGTCTGAGATCCTGCAGTCCTCAAGGGCCTCACACATGCTAAGCAGACACTCTCTGCCCACTGTGCCGTATCTACAGCCACCACTTCATGTCCTTCTTCCTTCTCTGAACGTCTTACTAAGGTGTCCAGTTGGCCTTGATCAAATTCATGATCCTCCTGCTGTAGCCTGGAATTATAAGATGACACCACCACACCCACACTGAAGGAGATGCCAGAGAAGCTGATGGGTCAGGGGGCAGCAGATAGTGTTGATGGGGATATAGTGCTTAAAGACAATCCAGTGTTTTCTTAGCCCCAACACAGTGCTGGGGTCCTACAGATAAGGAGTCTGGCCACTCTTACACTGACCTCTTTGGAGGATGTCTTCTTTTGGCCTCAACAGTACCATAAGACAAGTGGCCCCCTTGCTAATGCTTTAGCAGAATTAGGAATTGATGAAACAAAAATCTCAGTCTCCACCCATAGCTGGTGTCACCATAGCCTATGAGTCAATGGGAGGAGGGGGGGCTGAGATGAAATATGACACTTGCATTAGAAAATGTAGACATGCAGGAGCTGGCTTAGGAGAGTATAGTCGTTGTGTAACACAGCTGCACACTATGAGGTCATCATGTGATGGCAGGAGCTGCACACTATGACATCATCATGCAAAGGCAGGAGCTGCACACTATGAGGTCATCATGCAATGGCAGGATCTGCATACTATGAGGTCATCATGCAATAGAAGGATCTGCACACTATGATGTCATCATGTAACGGCAGGAGCTGCACACCATGACAAAAAAAACTAGATGTACACGTTCTCAGTGCAAGGAGCAGTGAGAAAACACTAAAGAACTCAGAACAGGGTGAAGCTTGTATCCTCCCTCTCTCTCCCCCCACCCAGAAGAAGCTCACTTTCCCCAGGTAACCCCCCAGCCTGGAAAGACCACTCACCTCCCAGGGACGACACCACATGGAGCTACCATAGGAAGTGCCTCTGTGAGCACAGGCCGGCTGCAGTCATGCAGATAATAAAATGACTGGGTGTTCAGAACGTTCAAAGAAGCCAACTGTACCCACAACCAGAGCAACAAAACTCCCCAACCTGTGAGGCATTAACAAGATAATGGGCTCAAGATGGGCGTAGCGAAAAGAGGGGCTACTCCAGCTTCCTCATCTCCTGTTTCAATCACACGCACTCTGGCAGCCTCTCACGTTCATTTCATTTCCAGTTCACTAACCGTGTGTATGGCATCATGGCCATGACCCTGAGAGGGCACCACTCACTCCTCAGGTTTTACCAGGTCGTAGTTTCTATCCCTCATCACCTGACATCTTTACTATACTGTGATAGACCGTGGTGCTAAAGTTTGCCAGGCTGAATGCTTCCCCACCTGAAGCTGTTGACAGCAGAAAGCAAGCCTGGGTCCTCGGCACACTCACTTCACCATGGTAACCCAGCAGCATACTGGGTCTCAGTATACCCAGATACTGCCAGGGTGGTAGTCTGTGGCTCCTGCTCACCTTCTTACCCTCTGAGCACTGACTACTGGCAGGAAGTGGGTAGTGGGAAAGAGCATCCCCAAAATATCAACCCCATTTGCATGGCCCACAGAGGCCCCACCAGCTGGACAATGACCCCTGAAGCTCACCGCAGGCTAGTGGGACATCTCGCCCCCAATTTTCATGGACAACTGAACATCAGCAGCCCATAAAGGCCCCACCAGCTGGACGATGACCCCTGAAGCTCGCCTCAGGCTAGTGGGATGTCCTCCCACCCTCAGATGATCTTCTACTGAGCCCTAGGTGACCACCCAGACTGACAACAGCTCAGTCACTGCACTGATCTCCATTCAATCCCAGGCCTCGCCAATGAGCCGCCCGTTCTCGCGGGTGCTTTTACAGCTGTCTCTCTTTGTCTTCATCCTGCTGACCCTGCGTTTCCACTCACGGGTGCAGTCAGGTTTTATCGCTGTGATCAAACACATGACCAAAGCAACTCAGGGAGGAAAGGCTTTATTCCAGTTTACATTTCCACACCACAGTCCATCACCAAAGAAAGTCAGAGCAGGAACCTGGAGGCAGGAGCTGATGCAGAGGCCATGGAGGGTGCTGCTTACTGATTTGCTCCCTATGGTTTGCTCAGCCTGCTTCCTGACAGCACCACAGCACTGAACTGGTCCCTCCCACATCAGTCATCCACGAAAATGGCTCACAGGCCAGTCTGGCCGGGTGTGGAGGCCCAAAAATGTGAGCCTATTTCCACCTTGTCTAGTGGCCAGAGAGTTTAGAGGTTGCTAAGAATTGTTGACAACAACCAGGGTTACACATCCTGACCTTGGTTCTTTTGACATTAAGATGGCCCATACAGGTAGATCCACTCCATCCTGATGAAAGGTCAGGGTATACAAGATGTATTTCTGCTCCTTCTTTTGTAGTTGGAGGCTTAACCTGGGGGAGTGGCTGCTTTCAGGATACTTGGTCTAGTACGGCTTCACTGCACAAGCAACAGAGTGCTAATGACTTGATGTCTCAAAGTGTTGAAGCAATTAAATGTTCGAGTTGTCCTTTGTATCATGTTAAAGAAGTCTTTTGTTGCCTTCCTCCCCTTTTGTATTGGGTATAAAAGTGTATGGGAAATTAAATGTGGGATTTCAGTACTCAGTGTAATTCCTTTCCCCTTTCCAGTACTATCCTACCCTTCTGTTTTCTTACTTTATTCGCATCTTTGTACTTTTTACTTGTTTTTCTGATCTCCACACCCCTACTCTGGCAAGGAGGTATTGTTGTCAAGGCTGATCCCCGACAGTAGGGGCACTTTCTCATGAGATTCCCTCTTCTCAAACGACTCCCGTTTGTATCAAGTTGACATAAAGCCAGTCAAGCACGCTGACTTCATTTAGTTTCTACCCTTCTCACATAGCTTCCCCCAGGCCTCTCCTCATTACGCTCACACTGGCCATGAGGAGCTGTCCCATCCTCTGCCTCCTCTACAGCCACCCCTGGCTGTACCCGAGATCTGGGTACAGGTTAGTGTCCGTGCCCACGGAGTGAAGACGTCACATGGGGCTGAGTACTCCCACGGAGGGATGTCACAGCACAGGGGTGACTTGAGGATGGGCTAAGTGAACATCACTTAGCTGCTGGATGGGGCCCTTCCTCTTCCTAGCTGAACCCAGAGGATGACAGTACGGCATGGGTAACTTCTGCTGCTGGATGAAACACCATGACCATAGCAGTTTACAGAAGGAAACGTTTGTTTGGGCCTATAGTTCTGGGAGTTAGGGTCCAAGAGCAGAGACAGCAGACTTGAAGTTGGGTAAAGCCTTGCTCTCTCAAAGCCCACATCCGAGAGAAACTTCCTCCAGGAAGGTCCCCAAACAATGCCACCAGCTGAGGACCAAGTGTGTAATGCTCTAGTCTAGGGGGAAGCATTTCTCATTCAAACCAGCACAGGTGAGGAGAGAACAATGAACAGGCAAATGAGGTTATGTACACATACATATGTGCATGCACATACACATGCACACACACATACACGCACACGCATGCATGCACACACACACATGCACATCTCCAGGCAGCTGTGTCTACATTTACTCTTTCTCCATGTTTATTTCTTCACAGTAGCGCCTGTGACATGAGAAAAGCTAGACCCTGCCCCCACATACACATGTAAGTGAAACTGACATTGCTAACTAAAGGAGGGGCTCATCAACACAGCACACCAGCAAAGTCTCGGGCTCTATCCCCAGCACTGAAGACAAACAAACAAACAAAAGGTAGAGAGAAGGCAGCATACACACAAAATGACACCACTGGAATTGCTATGGAATCTCCAAATAAAACCAGGCTGAGACCTCACTTACCCCAAAGAGATGGCTACCATTTAGAAAGAAGCAGTCAGACAGAAAACCACACATCCCCATCCTTGCCACCCATCCTCCACAACAGTCGCTGATTTGGGCAAATGGGTCCAGGCAGGAACAGCCAGATCTTCAGTGCTACATGGAGGAGAATCCACACATCCACTTCCTCCTCTCCACAGAGCGAGCACCCCACCCCCCAGATGCCAACAGATCAGGACCTCCGCCTTGTGTCCATGTCGCTTTGGTCACTCCTTCTCCCGTATCTGACCCCCACCCAAGGCACAGCAGTCCCTAACATGAGCACTTTTCCCCATCTAAGTGGACATCGAGCCACCTTCTGAGAAAGGGGAGCATAGAACAAAGGAAAGGATTCAACTCAGACCCAGCACTGCTTTAGAAACCATCAGTGTCTGTCAACAGCCAAACAGGGTGCAGTAAGGACCCTACCACAGCTCTCCTAAAACAGAAACTCAGACACAGCAGGGTATAGATGGGTGGGGTTCTCCACAGCGGTGCCTGAGGATGACTTTCATTATCCTCCTTCAGGCTTCATTTGTGCCCAAGCTGAGTGAGGCCTTCGCCTGAGGACACCATGGAAGTTTTGGTTGATCCTCAGGGGCCCCACTTAAGGTCTTTCCCCAGTCTTCCTGCCAATTTTGCTCATGTCTTCATTATTGCTGCTTGCCTGGAAAAGCTCATTTCCATTTCTCCCATCAGCCCCTTCAAGACTCACTCCAAGCTGAGCACTTCGATGATTCCTTATGGTCATCAATGAGCCCAATATTTGCAGACTCGCTGAAAATGGTATCATCTATACTAGACTTTCCATGGGGTCAAACCCCACCATTATAACATGATAGCAAAAGGAGATCATCTAGAACACAAACACACACACACACAGAGAGAGAGAATATGAGTGTGTATGTGTGTTTGCATGTGTGTGTGTCAATTGATAGAATGCTTGTTTAACAGACACAAAGTCAAGGATCCAGTTCCCAGAACCACACAAAACCAGGAATGGTGGTATAGATATCAAATCCCAGCATTTGGGAGATGAAAGTAGAAAAATCAAAATTTCAAGGCCATAGTGGGTTTGAGCTAACTTGGGCTACATTATACATACAGACACATACACGCACACGCATGCACACGACATGACAGAAGCACTGGGGCACTTTGAAGTCAGGAAGGCAGCTGCTGTGGGACTGGCTAGGTGAGAAGAGCTAGAAACCGCCTGCGGGAGGGGACTAGAGGCCAGGCTTTCAGCGGACAAAGGGAGAGTAGCTCAGACAGCACCAAGGAAGAAGCCATTTCCCCCAGAACAACAGAGGAGATATGTTGACACTTGACCAGACTGGAGCAGTCTGGCAGGTGAGCTGGGCATGGTGAGAGGAGCCACTGGGAGAAAAACAAAACTGCCCCATCCAAGGAGGAAAACAGGAGAAGTTGTTGGGGAGGAAAGCCAAGAAGCAGAATAAGAAGACCGAATTGGTGTGTGATGCTCAACATGAGCTTGCTATGAAAAAAACCAGTATGTGTAGAAGTGTTTTAGCTACATTTTGTCTGTAACCATGTGCCTGCCTGTCCTCATGGAAGCCACGAGATTCCCATGGAATTGGAACAACAGGTGGTTGTGAGCCAACCTAGTGGCTGCCAGGAACTGAAGCCTCGTCCTTTAGAAGAACAACCTGTTGTGGGAATTTCATTGCAATGTGAAAGCCAAGACTGTGTTAATAAAATCAGCTTGGATCAGGGGTGGAGCCAGTAACTAGTTGACAGGAACTAGTCATAGAGAGTATGGAGGAGCCAGGAAGATGGATAGAGAGATGCACAGGAAGGAGTAGGGAAGGACTTGGAGTTTCATGGTCTTTTTGGTTTGGGACAGCTGGAGAGCTGCTCTCTTGTTGGGTCTCCAGCCAATAAAGGAAGGTCAGCTGGTTGCTTCTTGGCCTCTCTGAGTTAGCAGGCTTTAACCCCAACATCTGACTCCTAAGTCTATAAGACAGACTTCATAAAGACTATATTTGGCAGCAGCAGCAGGCCCAGAGCCAGTGGGAAGGGAAATTCCTATGTGCTGTGGCCTGAGCAGTGGGGCACTGACTGCAGGGCCATGGGGCTTCAGACAGAAGTTAAAATATCAGTAGATTCTGGTATAGCTGTTATGTCAATGGAAAGACAATATCTGGTGCCCCACATTGGACACCAAATGTAACAGGTCTTTCTTTGGACCACCAGCTCCCAAATAATGACACAGAGACTTATTAATTATGGAAGCTTGGCCTTAGCTTAGATTTGTTCCCAATTAGCTCTTATGGCTTAAATTAATCTGTTTATATTAATCTATATTCTGCCATGTGGTTCATTACCTCCTCTCAGTACTGTACATCTAATTTCCTCTGCATCTTGCTGGCAAATTTCTTCCTTAGATTCTTTCTAGAGTTCCTGTCTCTGCCTGAAAGTCCCGCCTATCCTCTTCTGCCTAACTATTGGCCATTCAGCTTTTTATCAAGCCAATCGGAAGGTGCCTTATATAGGTAAGACAGAGACACATCTTCACAGTAAGACTAAACATCCTGCAACAACAGGTAGTGCCCTTAATTGCTGAGCCATTTCTCCATCCCCAACTTGCAGGTTTTTATGAAGCAAATCTGGAACAGACACTGGTATATTTGCAGGCAGGTCTTTAAAGACAGGGGCTGCCAGAATGTTGGTCCTACCCCAGTGAGAAGAACGGAGGCTGAAGGAGAAGCGCAAAGGTGGCTCGGGGCAGGCAGAGACGAGATAACCATCACGAAGTCAATCAGTGAAGTCTACCTCTGCTGACAATCCCATCTTATATTTAAACCTTTTTCTGCAACAAAACCCTGAGAGAAACGACTCTCTAACGTGGGTCCTGGATGCTCACACTTTAGCCCACCCTGGAGCTATTCAGTCAAGGCAGTTTGAGTCCACTTTGACTCACACTTAAAGAAGCTGAACAGTCCAAGCTTTGGTAAGGTCTTCATGCTATATCAAAACAATGATGGCTTCCCATGGGTAACTGGCTTGGTAGAGTGGCAAGCAGGGAAACAGAAGAGACCAAATGTGGCCTGGTCTTTCTCCATAACTACCTCTGTTCTAGCTACTCCAGGCCTGAAGGGACTGCTGCCTTCCCAATGGATTGATACAAATCCTCAGGCCAGCTTAAAACTTTTCATTACATCTGGCATATAATCACTGATTTGCTTCCAAATATAACCTCCTCAAGGTCATTGTCACCCAGGTCCACCTCCTACAAGGACACTGGCACCTCCAAGTTCACCTCCTACAAGGGCCCTGGCACCCCAGGGTTAACCTTCTACAAAGGCATTGGCATCCCAGGTCCACCTCCTACAAGGGCCCTGGCACCCCAGGTCCACCTCCTACAAGGGCCCTGGCACCCCAGGGTACACCTCCTACAAGGGCCCTGGCACCCCAGGGTCCACCTTCTACAAAACCACTGGCACCCCAGGTCCACCTTCTACAAAAGTGCTGGTACCCCAAATCCACCTCCTATAAGGTCACTGGCACTCCAAATTCACCTCCTACAAGGTCACTGGCACCCCAGGTCCACCTCCTACAAGGGCCCTGGCACCCCAGGGTACACCTCCTACAAGGGCCCTGGCACCCCAGGTCCACCTCCGTGTGTTCATGTCTCTGTGTGGAGATAGAGACAATGGTAAACAGATGGCGTGAAACACAAGCAGATGGTGAGCCTCCCTGGGGTGTGTGGGAGCTTAGTGGCATTTCCTTGCAGCTTTATTTAAGGTAAAATCGCAGCTAAATTAAAAACTGCCAAAAATAGCTTGCAGTAAAATATTGTCCCTCCCCTACAGTTTTCACTAGTGGTGAAACTGGCCAACATCCTGGACTCCACAGTGTGTGTCCTCACACCTGTGCAGGGGTGGAGAACTGGCTTGCACACCTCACTATCGA
>LOEQ01001261.1:251793-278752 GCA_001685075.1 Bramus lutescens
GCCACCCTTTTTGCGACTCACAGCCTCAGCTGCTGGCTGCATGCTTGAGGCTCTCAATGCCATGCTCCCGTGATGGAAAATGACCTCAAAAGCAAGTCCCCCTGCACACCATCTGACTGTCCTGGCCCTGAGGCTGAGTCCAGGAACACCACGTCTATCTCCACAGTCCAATCTACAGGCTGGGCTGTCACACATTTTCACAGTCATCAATACACAACTTTCTGCCAACTTGAGACTTCAAGTCTATGAGGCCCGCATTTAGCATCCAGAGAGACATCTCCGGGGCTGTAAAAGCCCCTCCTAACTCTAAAGACAGCTCCCACAACAGAGAACTTCCAAGTCACTTCCAGCAAACACAGGTCTCACTAAGGAGACCATCTGCTCCCAGCACCCTAGGACACTACTGAGTATCCAAGGTCCAGAGCTATGCTGTGAGAGCAAACGCCCCCAGGGGCCAGCAGGGACAACCCCGGGTCCCCCTCAAGAAGTCTCATCTAGATCAATTCTGGCACAACAGCCTTGACCCACCTAGCTATGACCCAGTTTCACAGCAAGACATAGTCCATCAGTGACCCACCCCCACCCAAAGACTTAGCTAAAGATCCCCTGTAAGTTTCCTTCAGCACATCGCACGCCCACATCATGGCTGAACACTAGAGTGTCTTCTCGAGACTCCAAAGGAAGCTGCCACCTTACCTGCTAGCATGTCCAGGTGCCAGCTGTCGCCTGCCTGCAGACTTCTCCGTCCCTCGTCAACACAGAGCTGCTCCCTCAGAAAGCAGGTTGCCAAGTACAGCCGCGGCAGCCTTCACAGTGATGAGCAAAGCTTGGGACCGTCCACAACGAACCGAACACTGTGGCCACAGCAAAGCAGCCACGGAAACCAGCGCACGACTGGAGCAAAGAAGGCTTTCAGAGGGACTCGGAGGTGCTGTCCCCAAATGCTACATTGCTTCTTCAAGATCGTTCCAGCCAGCCCCTTCTGCTATTTTTACTGTACCATAATGCACTAGGTCTGGCTTTTACCCTATTGAAAGAACATGAATATATTATTATCCACACAAAAGAGCAGGTTATTGTTTATGAATTACCAGCCTTCCCAGCAACAAAGGCTATTTTCATAAGAAAACTCAATTTCATTTTAGCTCCAATTTGATTACCAGCTGAAGAAAGGAAGCGCTGCTCCCAACCCTCCAAGGGTTTTTATTCATACCATTGAATGGGCTTTATTGCTTCCTTTTCAAAACTGACGTAGAAAGCTTTTAGAGTAAAACATTGACAAAAAATTATTGCGCTGCTATTTTGTGCAATCACAGAGCTGAAGAGGGGCAGTGATTTCTCAGCCATCCTTCACTGTACTTCAGAATGGTGAGGGCTGGAATTAATGACAGGGAAGGGAGAGAAGGCACGCTAAGGTCTCACAATGCGCGTCAAATCTAAATGATCACTATACATTGAAAAGCCCCCAAAACGCCCAGGCTGACTGATTCACGGCTTTCACCAAAAAGACAGGCTTGAAGAGTTTATTGCGCCACAATTTGCTCGGAATTATCATAAAAATGAATGCGGAGGCTGAATGTCACCCCAGCACGCTCCAAAAACACACACCCGAGGACAAAGTTCATGCAGGAATTATTGCCGCACTCCCTGGCTGGCAGGGCCGAGGCTCTGGGTGGCAGTTATCTGGCTTTCTCTCAGCCAGGCTCACCCTGGGCACTGGAAGAGACTATTCCTGCCACATCAAGTGTTTCCAATTACTGCGAGTTAAACTAAGAAAAGCCTGCAGCTGCAAATGAGGGTCCAGCCCGGGTTGTAACCCCGAGTCCCACCTGGGCTGCAAGGTTGGGTACCCTGGGAAGAGGAAGCAATTGGTTTGTTTTTCTTCCCCAAGGGAGAAGGACGTCTGTGGGGACTCAAGTGCTCCCCAGAACAGCGTAGGGGCAAATGTTTAAATGATATGGATAGTTATTGTTAAAACGGCTCGCGCCACACGCACGTACTTCTCTTTCATTAAAATTGGAGCAATAATGGCTAAGCCCATGGGGTTGCCAAAGAAACCTGCACTTGATATTATGCAAATAAAGAGCCTATGGTAAAATAACTTGATGCTCGGGCCGACAGCCAGCCTGTTTCAGCACAAGTGTCAGGCAAGATCAGGTGTCTTCAGCAAGGGCTGAAGACGACGCCACACCCACCAGTGGAGTTGTGATTGTCATTGTTTCATGGCAATGTTTATGTTAAAAAAAATCAAAGCAAAGATAAAACCTTACAGTAGCTGGGCCAGTTTTCTATGTTATGAAGTTGTCTTCTGCTGTTTTCAAACAAACCTAACCAGAGATGGGTGAGTCAGCTGTTTCCTGGCAGCCAGGCACAGAGGATAAGTTGCCTCCATTCAGCAAGGATGACCTTGTCAACCCTGGCAGCTGCCCCAGTAGTCCCACCTGTAACCCAAGACTTCTCTTTGGACATCAGTTGCCACAGTAACTCATCTGGTGCAGGAGCCAGTGTGTTCCTTGATCTACCATGTGTGTGTCCCTTGATCTACACCGAATGGCTCCACATCCCTGAAGCCACCATCAGTGACTTCCCTCCGAGCTCTGGAGTGGCCACTGGTCATGCCTGAATTTGAGCAGCATCAAGGCTAATGGCGTTTAACATTCATGCACTTTGAGTACACACTGTCCATCACTGGGGTAACAACCCTGGCTACACAGCTAACACAGATCTGCCTTTGCTCAGGCATGCAGCACTGTGGACTCCATGATATTTGTATGACATTAGGGTTTCAGGAGAAACTGAAGGATGCTGGCTTTGAAGAAGGAAAAACTTAAGTTCGCAGGCAGGTCCGGTTCCCTGCCTGGGAGTGGGAGAAGCACAGGAAATAAGGCTTCAGGAACACTGGCCAGGAAGTGGGCTACTTCTCCCATTGAGGCCTTGGACCCTAACTTCATAATCATTCGGAGAACACAGAAGAAACAGAAGTCGCAAGCCTGTCCTGCATCAATGGGGTGGGAATCTTGGTTAGGGCCTGAGAATTTACCTTCCTAACGTACACACAAAACTCTCAAAAGTGAAAGTATACTTAGCTATAATGCACAAGGGAAGCAAGAAATACACTCGAGTCAATCAAAAAATATATAAGTGTCAGAACACGGTCCAAGAATGGAGTCGGAGTTGTGCAAGGGGAATGCTGAGTGTTTGAGAAAACTCTAGGAAAGTAAGTCTCACCTCCCCAGCTTTCTATCGCCCTCTCTGTCCTTGCTATATCACTGTGTCTGCCTGTCTGTCTGTTACTCTCTCTCCCTCCCTCCCCATTGTCACTCTCTCTGCCTCCCTGTTTCCCTTTCTGCTGGAACAATGTCCAAGAATGGAGTTCGGTGACACTTCTGATTGCTTGTGAGAAAACTCCAAGAAACCAAGACAAAGAAGAGTCTTGTGATCTCAGTGTCTCCAAAAGCATGGAATTTTTCTCGGCTTGTGCTTTTGCGCCCCTCCCAGGTGCAGAGGGTACGAGTTTGCCTTAGATAACTGGCGGTTATTTGTGCACACGCCTCTAAGGGAAAACGTGTGATTTGCCACGTGCAGCTTTGTCCTTGTGATTGTACACGTGACTCAGGTGACTCCTGTTAACCCTCAGGGTATAAACTGTCTGATGTTTTGAACAAAGTCAACTATTGCATGAGCCCACCTCATTTCTAGGCTCCACTCTCCCAGGTCCAAACACCTCTAGAGTGGCAAACACAAAAAGAACATAAAAAATAAAGAGGAAATCTCCAAGCTGTTATGGTTTCCAGAAAGCTCTAGTGACTGTCCGGGGCCAATGAGTCCAGCCTCTTCAGACTACACACACACACACCTGTTGTGCTTTTGGAACCCCCTCCCCCCCACCCCGTGCAGCTGTGCAGCTTGCAAGAGTTTGCCCTTGATTTCAGGACTTGGGAGGCAGAGACCGGCAGATCACCAGGCCAGCCTGGTTTAAACAGCAAATTTCAATCTAGCTAGACTACACAGTGAGACCGTGCATGTGTGTGTTAGAGAAGTATGGCTGAGTATTTTCGTGGGCCAGCCAGAGATCTAAGAGAGGTAAAATCCTCGGTATTGGAGCAAATGCTGACCCAGCCAGCCTCAGTGCTACAAGTGACTTTAAATGGGAGCTCAAGGATTCAAAATTATGTTTATCTTTAAAGTTGCAAGACCTCACTTCCATTTTCAATCCCTTAGAAGTCAGTTCCAAGACTCTCAGTACTCTCTTCCCCCTGCCCCTCATCCACACACAGAAGCATGCCCCTGTCTCCGACAACTTCTGGCCTTCTGGATTGCAAAGGTGCAAAAGTAACCGAGAAGAAAAGGCTGGAATCTGTGAGGGGCTCCATCAGCATCCACATTTTGAACTAGATCAAGGTTCCAGAAGGCTGTTTGGCCTCCCAGGACTTGGCACTGCCCTGGTAACGCTGTCCTTGTACTCCACAGACCAAGTCAGCTTTCTGGGAGCAAAGCTTTGGAGGGTTCTAAGAGCCTGGAGAGACCCAAGGGTCACAGCATGACAAGCATCAGACTCTCCACAATCTACCCTGAGGGGACAAAGCACCCTTGCGGGCAGGCAGCAATATGTTTTGATGCCTCTTCCAACATGGCGGCAAGTCTAGTTCCCTCAGAGGCCCGTGCCTATTTCCTCTTTCGGTCACGGGAGTAGAGCTGGCTTCCAGGCATCACGGGAGTAGAGTTGGCTTCCAGGCATCACAAAAGATGGGCAGGACCAGTGGAAGTGGCAAGTCTGTACCATCACCACAATACACAAATTAGCCAAAGGTTGCTTGTCTCCCAGGCTGCTCCTAGGTGTGGGTCAGCAGCAGGGTGGTACTGTCTGGGCATAGCGGCAAGCAGAGCCCAAGCCTGTCCTCTCACCATGTTGTTCCAGTACATTCCAACTGTGACATGTGTCCTGAGAACCCTATTCATCTCAGTACATTAGACCCCCCAACACTGAGCTATGGCACTAGCACCATGTTGTCTCCTGAGGGACACAGACACGGGACAGCTACATGACACTCCACAGTGGAAAGTGCAGACATGGGTCACATGTGGGTCATGTGCAGACAAGAGTCACATGACCACGTGCCCCACGGCCCCTTGAGTTCAGATTATGGCTCAGCATAGTTACCCCTGTTTCCAAAACAACCCCCATTGCCACTCTGACCTTCTCTATCACCTTCGCAAAGTCTATCATCACCACGCCCTTGAGATCTGGTCACCAGTCATTGTCGGACCCAGGGATCCTGTAGTTGGAGTGACCAAGCTGTTGGAGTATAGGCCAAGCCACCACAAGAGAAAGCAGTTACCCCTGATGGAGAGGAGGCCATGACAGAGAGCTCCGCAGGTGTGGGGCCAGGCCAAGCAAAGTCACTTGTTCCCAAGAACCCACAGCCTCACAGAGACTGTGAGGAAGAGCCCTAGATCTCCATCGGCTTTGGGGCTTAACTGCCCGGGTGGGCAGCTTTCTCCAGAGCACAGTGGGTGGGGCAGAGGTGTGAGGCCAACAGAGCTGGTCTTGAATCTGGACTTTGGGGCTAACATGGCTCATACAGTGTCAGTTAAGGCAAGCATCCTCCAAGAGACGAGGGCGACCTTCCCTCCACAGGAATGGACTCCCTCTGCCTTCATTTTTCTTTCCTTCTCATGGTATCTGGGGCAGTCTGAGTGTTTCCAAGGCTCTTGTGAGCACTCCAACCAGAGTCCATTCTCACCAGAGGAGTTTGGTCCCGGTGCGAGGCATACACCCTCATCCCTGTGTCCCTTCTCAATATCAGGGTCTCTGGTTGGAACATCTACGGATAGGTTGTCACATCAACTTCTTTTACTAAGAAAAGGCCTAAAACATATCCTTGATCCAGGTGTAGTGGCGCCTTTAAACCCAGCACTCAGGAGACAGAGACAAATGGATCTCAGGGAGTTCTGGGTCTAGACCAGTCTGGTCTACACAGAGAGTTTCAGGCCATCCAAGGCTGCATAGTAAGACCCTATCTCAAAAAAAAAAAAATTACATGAGTGCATCGCACAACGCCTGTCTGCGCTCTATGTGCTACCATACAGTCCGCGAGCTTCGGGCAAGGGGCTGGAGGTTGAAACACACAAACACTCACAGACAGACAGAGAGACANCACAGCTTTCAGTGACTCAAATCAGAAGGAAAGTAAAGATCGCTAGCAGGGAAGGGCAGCTGGAGGCCAGGACTCCAAATGGTCCCAACACATGAGCAAACAGAAGAGGTAAGGATTTGGGAATACATGTGGAAGGAATGGAAGGCATGAGCTAGAGAAAGGAATGGATGAGGTCCATACAAATGGGGGAGAAAGAGCAGACACAAACACAATGCAATGCACATTTAAATTTGTGTGTGCGTGCACACATGCACGCATATGCTCCAGCATCTACCTGTGTGGGCATCAGAGGGAAACTTAGGGGCATCTGCTCTCTCCTTCCACCTCGTTGAGACAGGGGTTTTTTTGCATCTACCATGCTGCATACTCTGGGTTAGCTACCCTCCCACAAACTTCCAGACAGCTCTCCCATTTCCACCTCTCATCGCACCAGGAATACAGGGATTGAAGATGACTGCCGACAACCTGCCTTTCTAAGGTTTCCCAGAAATAGAACTCAGGCCACCAGGCCTCCAACGGCTAGCACATTTATCCGCCGAACAATCTCACCAATCCCAAACGCTCTTCTAGGGTGAGTAGGGCGCATCCTCCCAGCTTCCGCCAGAGACAGGAAAGCCAATACCCCTCAGAGAAATTGCACTCAAAGCCAATAGCACTGGGCTCAAGAAAACCATGACATGTTAGCCAGTGTGGAAATAGCTGTGACCCTGTGTTGGTGTTAAATTCATTTTCATTACACACCTACATGTATCACACACACACAAATACACAAACCATAGAGCATACTACACACACATAACACACAATGCTTAGGAAGTACACTGTGCATCCAAAGCAGGGGGATAAATACTGCTGAAGGTATTTTAACATGAAGGGTTGGCTTTTGAGGAGTGTCAGGTGGCAGAAGGCAAAGTCCCTTCACGATGCAGAGAGACAGTGGCCGTCATGGGTCAGGAAATCCTAAAGAGGAGCAAGAGGAGCTCAGAAGCTTTTGTCCCCCACACAGACCATAGAGTGTCCACAGCAAGACAAGCACCTTGAAAGGTGTGGTGGTTTGAACAAGATTGGCCTCCATAGGCTCAAACATTTACATAGTTGGTCCCCAATTAATGGAACTGTTTGGGAAGGGCTAGGAGGTGTGGCCTTGTTGGAGGAAGTATTTCTGGAGATGGGCTTTGAGGTTTTGAAAATCCTCCCCAAGACTGGTCTCTCTCCTGAAATTTATGGATTTGGAAAGAGAAGGCTCTTGCAGCAAGTGTTGCCTGGAAACCAAAACACAGCCAGGCTTAGGGAGAGCCTGATTAGGAGTCAGGCTCAGTCTACATGCAACCCTCTGTCCTAAGTCACTGCCCTGGAGTGCCTCTGGTCTATGATCCCAGACACTAGCAGGCTGCTTAGGAGAGCAACCCTGAGACACGTCCACTCTTTCAGATTTCTTCAATACGGTGATGACACTAAAAATCCTACGTGGGCTGGCCATGTCAGCATGGCATTAAGGGGTTCCTGCTGTACTCAACTTTCCCCTGCTGACCCCCTCCCTCAGATCAGCACCCCACCTAGAGCTCCACATCCCAGCAGGGTACCCAGCCAGAGTGCAGCCTTTCTCCTCTACAATCTCCTTCCATGGCTCAGGTTTGGTTCAGTGCTGGCCCAGGGAGATAGATGATGCCAGGACAGTGGCTAAATGCTCCCTTTCCATGGTCTCCTGTGTCATCTACACTTATCCCTATAGTACAATTGCATTCAAAGCCACGGGAGGCCTCCTCTTGCCATGTCTGATATACACTCAGTACAAATTCTGTTGAGGATTTTGTTCAGACCTCCAAGAGACAGGAGGACACCAGGAAGGAGCCTCACACTTGGCTGGGAAGGGGTGTTGGGTGAGTGCAGAAGCAATTCAGGGTGTGTGTGTGTGTGTTGTGTATGCTATGTGTGTATGTTATGTGAGTGAAGTGTGTATGATGTGTGTGATAGGTATGATGTGTATGTGTTGAGTATAGGCATGCATGTGACCTATAGAGGGTAGAGAAACGAACAGGCTCCCTCTTGTAGCTTCTGTCATGCTGTGTCCTCCAGTCTAGATTCCTGAATGAGTTTTCAGGTGCTTCACCAGCCTCCACCTCCCAGCCCTCCATAAGAGTACGATCACAGACACATGCGCAGCATCCAGCTTTGGTTTGTTGGCTTGTTTTTTAAACATGGGCTCCGGGGGTTCAAATTCAGACAGTCAGGCTTATTCGGCAAGCTCTTTTGGCAGCCGAGCAAGCTCACTGGCCCTGTACTTTATATCTTACTTACCTTTCTGCCCTCTGAGCATTCTGAGGTCCTGAGAGTCACACCCAAGGACCCGAGTCTCTTTTTGGGGTTGATCTCATGTAAAATACCTAGGGGAAGTGACCCATCTACCACAGACCCCCTGAGCAAAACTAGCGAATCAGAGTTGAGACAAAACACGGAGGAAAGTGACAAGCATGGCCTCACCCCTACATTTCCTACAGACTCATCTGGCCACAGCTTCATAAACTCTTGACCCTTTTTCAAGAAATTTTCCATACAACCTTGGGTATGTAAAATAGATCTATAAATTAAACATTTGTTTAATAAACCATAAATAAATTTTGTTTTAAAATAGCTCCTTGTGTAAATATAACCCAGCCATTTACTAAGCAGAAAGCACGCCTGCACACCAACAAAATGAAACGTCGCCTAACACTCCACAGCTCCAAGTCACGGTAGTTTAATTTCCACACACTGAGCAATGAGGGTGGGAAAATGTTAAAGATTCTTGTTTACTATAATTTAGCAGTTGTGGTTGTGTAAGAGCAGGGAACGTCATATACAGAGCTCACAGTCCTCCTGAGTTTGAGCTCCAGCAAAGAGTTGTTCCCGTGCAAAGTGCACGCTTGTGCTCAGAACCAAGGCTGCAGTGAACTCGCACCGTACAACACAGGCGAACGTTGCCAGAGACATCTGGGCTTCATCAGGTGATTGGTTTTTAAGTGGTTCTGGTCATTATGTTCCCATATGTTCTTTACCGTTAGCAACCATCCCACCAGTCCCCATATTCATTACAAAAGACTGCGTGGGCCATGACCCAAAGTTTACATGAAGAACGCTCACTACTGAGAGGAGCAGGAGTTTGGGGTTGGGGAGGCAGAGACCCCAGAACCATTTAGAAATGGCTGAGGGGCACATGAGCAGAGCAACAGAGGTATGAGTGACAGCTGTCACTGACAGCTCATGAGGCAGTGACTCTGGGCGTGAGCTCAAGCCCAGCAAAACTTGAAAGAAGCCTAGCTGTAGGCTCGCAACCAAAGCAAGGAAAAGGCAGGGATACCCTCATCTTCCCACCCCACATGCACGCCTCCTCCAACGGAGAGGTGTCTGTGACCACGCCTAGCACGGTGTGACATCAGAGCCATGGCTCACAGAGGCTGCTCAGAGCTGCACACCCCCTGGGTCTGACAAACATGTCTCCGTCACCACTGCAGCCCTACATGGAATTTTTTCACTGACTGAAAAACCTTCATGTTCCACCTATTCATCCCTCTGGCCATCTCCCAACCCGAGTGACTCTGGCATTTTCGGCCATCTCGGTAGCTCCATCTTCTCCACACTGTGGCATGGCTGGGATCCTCCTCCAGAGCCTGCAGAAACCAATGCATGTACACCTCCTACAGACTACTCGTGGCTTGGTGCTCATTTCTTGCACCCTGGTCTAGCATGGTGCTCTCTGGATGCTCCTGGGAGAGCAGCAGGGACACACAAGCACAGAGAACTTTTGGGAAAACATCTAATTTAGTTTACTTTATTTACATATTTACTTTTTCCCAAAACTGACCTGCCTGAGAGTGATCACTCAGGGCGGCTCACAACCTGTCCAACTTCCTTTCTGTTTCCTCCCAAGTCACAATCTCTTTTCTCTCACTTGCCCCTTGCTAGCTTTCAAGAGGCAGGCAAGACTCCAAAGTAGAAGCTCAAATCCTGGTACCTCTGATGGACTCTTAGTCGGGTCACCATGGTTATCAACATCATCCCCTCACTGACTCCAAGTCCATTTCTGAGAGCAGCATTATGCTCTCACATTGAGCAAACATCTGGGCCAGTGGCAGACCAGTACATTAGGATGCTAAGACCCTAAGGATAATAATTAACTAATCTTATTAGTGTCCGTATGTGACAATAACCAGTTTGAAGCCTAGAGGAACTGTTTCATGGAGAACAAACTCCAAGGACAGCAGAAGGGACATTGTCACAGTCTCCTATGAAAGCGCTCCTTAGAAGTTTTGGGTTTCATTTGGGTTTGGGGAAGGTTTCTTTGTTTTACTTGAAGGGAGGTTGAGGGAGGGTCTCACTATGTAGCCCAGGCTGGCCTCTAACTCACAATCCTCCTGGCTCAGCTTTTCAAGTGCAGGATTGCAGACATGCCACCACCACCTAGCTTATGTTCTTAATAGGGCAGCTACTGGTAATAAACTACTTTGATGTTACTATCAATATGGACAGCTTTAAAAGAGAAATATAACTTTTATTTTAAGATACCAAAATGTACACGATGTAGCAATTCCATCTTTGTAATCACTGAACACTGGAAGGCTTATTTCTAGGACTGAGGATGCAGCCTACTAGGCAAGAACTTGCCTAGCATGTGTGAGACCCTGGGTTCCATCCCCACTGTGACAAAAATAAGTCAGTATTTCTAGATGTGTGTGTAAAGTCCACCATGGGTACTGGGGCTCAGATAAGCACCCCCAGAGGCTCACCCATAATCAGATCTTCACCTGTTCTAAGAGCTGCTGATAGGACTCAGGGACATTGATGAATGAAGTTAAGGACACTGGAGAAGCAAGTGACCAGCCCAGGGAGGTTGCCCACCCAATCGCCTTGCTGAGAACATAGATTTCACCCTTCTAAGACGACCCTTGATGACATCACCCTGGGACACACTTGGAGTGGCAGGGCTCTCCACTGAATCTTTCAACACAGATTACATGTTTAACATAAACATGAAAAAGCAAACCTGATGAGAACATGCAGAGACGTGGCTGTGACATCAGTTAGTATCTGGTGCACATTCTCAGTCTTTTACGAGGTGACCCCAGCACAGAGCTGTCCCCATGGCTCCAGTTCATCGTGGTCTGAGAATACAGCTGGTCACATGAGATATTTTCAGAGACTTTTGTCACCAACTTTTATCCCAGTCCATGACTGAGTGTCTATTACTATTGTTGCTGATCTCTGACTTTGTTTCACTTACAAATGAAACTGCAATACGTGTGTCATGCACAAGGAAATGTACACAGCAGTAAGGATTGGTGCTGCCCGTGGTTTTAGATACCCTCAGGACACAGGAGTGGCGCCTGCCACCCATGGGTAAACAAGAACCATAACAGACGCCATAGACATGACAGTTTTCTCTTCATCCACGTGGCGACAGCTGGGTGCCCAGTCTGAATATTGCTGTGAACACATTTTTAGATGAGACCCACATTACACTGGTTAACTTATAATACAAGGGTGATGCCCTGTGACCTGGGTGGGCCACAGACAAAGGCCTTCAAGCTCACTCTCCTGAGGAAGAACAAATTTGCCTACAATCACATACAGTATAGAGACCACAACACAACACCCATGGCTCCCTCTCTCTTGCTTGTTCTCTCTCTCTCTATCTCCCTCTCTCTCTCTCTCTCTCTCTCTCATTCTGCGTGTGTGTCTGTCTTTCTCTGTCTCTCTGTCTCCATGTCTGTGTGTATGTGCGTGTGTCTGTGTGTAGTCTGTGTGTGTGTGTGTGTGTGTTTCTTATGTCTTTCCGCATATATTCCGGGTCACTGGTGAACACTATCTAAGACACACTACACATCCTTATTTTAAAAGATGTCATCACTCTGAGGTATAAGCAGCCTCATGCTGGGAGGTGGTATAGGAGCAACTACCTGCTCCTCACCTAACATCCTTTCTTCCCCAAGTTACCTCTCCAGTGATGAGGGGTTGCTATTATTTGGTTTGGTTTTTTTGTTTTGTTTTGTTTTGGGGGGGGTTGTTGTTGTCATCCTGATGGAGAACCCTCTATCCTGTCTTTGTATGTCTTATCATTTCCCTTCTGAAAAGGAGAAGCAGATGGTGGTCCCCTGCCCAACAGAACCCACCCCTCTGTGACAGCCATAGCGAGTATGCCTCAGTTCCTACCTCTTTAAGGAGCCCAGTCAGAGTCTGTGGGCTATGGAGGGTTGAGGAAAGCAGGATGCTGCCCTGGCCCCAGCTCCTTGCTCCAGAGTCCCTAAGCCTGCCACAGAGCCATGGGTACCAAGGGAGCGGGTGTATGCCCCACTGCCGTCTCCACCCGGCTGCCCCCTAATTGATAACATAACTATCAGGAGAGGTATATTACTGCACACACAGCGTTTTCAACCATTTATCACAATGTTGATCTTTATTTTAAATATAAATCAGGCAATCATTTATGTCTTTTATGTTCTTTGTATTTATTCAAGAATATTTAACTGTAGACAAAAGGTGACTCACTCATTATTCATCCTGAACAAGGCGAGTGTGGCAATTTGAAAAGGCTGACATTTGAGCTTTTTGCCAACACTAGCAAAATTATACCCTTCCTATTGTAAATCAATGAAGTAGAATCATTGTGCACAAAGGAATTAAATTGCCTTGTCACTTTAATAAGGCCACCTTATATACAACCTTCAGCCAGTGCCATTGTGCCTGGAAGCGCAGCTCCCAAGCCTGGCGCCTCGGATCTCAGCTGGCTTCCCAATTAAATGAGCATCCTCGGCTCCTCCCGGCCACCCTCTCCTTTTTAGGGAGACAGTGTCAGGATGTCATCGCAGGGCCCGCTATCAGTGGCAGGCACCCGTCTCGGTGAGTTGGCACCCACAGCAGGGCCTGGCTGCCCAGCGTTTCCCCACCACGCTCCCCCAGGACTCCTCTACAGCACTTCCCTTGTGCCAGTGCGCAAGCGTTCTCACAGACCCGTGAGCACCCTCACCTTGGAAAATGAGTTTGTGGATTCAATTTGCTTCCCCTGGGAGAGAAATGAACAAATGGCCCAGAAAGGGAGATTTGTGTAGCAGCTGATGACCCCTCCGGGATCCAAGCTGAAGGGACAGGGCGAGGATGCCCATGGGACATAAATGTGAGCAGGGGCCAAGGGTGGCAGTGCACAAGCAGCTTTTGCCTGGACCCAGGACAGGGGTGGTGCTTGTCATGTTCCCTCTGCACTGAGGGATCGCAGTCGAGGAGGAAGGATCAACAGCAGGAAAGGTGCTTTGCATCTTGGGACATGTTCCATCACGGAATCGATGATGCATAAAACAAAAGGCAATCACAAATACAAACATTTGCCCCTGGTGGGGACATCATGTGTGGGCTACAGAAGGCAGGGACATCTCTGCTAGGGGTCTCAGATGCCATGAGGACATTCTCAGTTTTGGGGTTGGTAGATGTGGTGGGGTCTATTCCAAGCTAAGAATACATTACAAAGGTTTTCCCCAATAGCCACACGGATGCTAGGTCAGTCCCAGAGGTGAGCAATCGTGAGGGCCCACAAATGTGAGCCTGTTCCACCTTGACTGGACATCAGAGAGTTCGAGCTTATTTTTGCTCTTTCAAAGTTGTTGACAACAGGTACAGCTATACAACCTGACCTAGGGGTGTGGTTACTTGTGTTTTGGACATTAAGATGCTCCACCCTGACCAAAGGTCAGAGAATTCAAGCCTACTCCTGCTCCTTCATTTAAAATCCGAGGTTTGACACAGGATACTTGGTCTAGGGTGTGTTCACTGCACATTCCTGCCCAAGACATCAAACGCTTTACTCAGGAAATAATGACTTGATGTCTCAGTATTAAAGCAAGTAACTGCTCTGGTTGTCCTTTGTGTCGTGTTAAAGCGGTCTTTTGGCTTCTTCCTCCCCTTTGTATTGGGGTATAAAAGCATTACAAATTAAACTCCAGCGAATTCGGTATTCAGTATTCACTGAGCCGCCCTCCTGCTACATCCTGTGTTTCTTTCATATCTCCGTTCCTCCTACCTAATGCTCCTAATCCACACGCCCCCTACCCTGGAACGTACAAACCCGTCGTGGCTAGGAGGCAGCAGAAGTCACCCCAGCGGTGGCTTATGACAGGGAATGGGTGACTAGGAAGAGGGCTAACAATGGCATGAGACGATCTGTCTCTGGACCTGAAGCTGCCCAGTTCTCCATCATCATGAGGTTCTGATCCATCAGCCCTGTAGAATCTGCAACAGTGGATGTGGCTTCTTCTGGGAACTTTGGCTCACATTTGGAAAAAAGAAAAAGAAAACGTGGGGAAAAAAATACTTTCCGTGAGGAGGCTAGAGATGATCAAATTCACCAGGAAAATGAGAAAACCATAGAGAGTATCGTGGAGCAAACCTAAGAAGTTTGCCATCCATTTTGAGAAGGTACTGTCTCTCCCCCTGAGCACCCTGCCCTGGCCTCCCATCCCAAACCAAGTGCGGCTCCATTTGCAGCAAGAGCTGAGGCCACCCTGTGCCCTATGCTAGGATCCTGGGCACTACATGGCTTTCTGAGTCTTGTGTGCCAAGCCAGAAGCTGACCTTGGCCATGAGCAAAGACTTCCTAGGGAAGCTGGGAGAAAACAGAGGGGGCACTGAAGAGCCTTCTCTAGGAAGAGTCATCTCTCTCGGTGACCAGGATCCAGCATTCTCAGAGGAACAGAAACTGGCCCAGGCCCGCCAGAGTTCAAATAAGATGTGTGTCCTCCCAGAACTGACAGGTACAAAACCCAAATGCATCTGTAACTCCAGCGCACACCCTCGTTACCCTCAGTCTCTGCACATCACTTTGTCAGAGCAGCTTCCTTTGACTTCAGACTGATCATTTCATGAGGTCAAGGAGATAAATGGCCGTGAGGACACAGCTCTCTCCATCTGTCAATCAAGAAGCATGTATTAAGTTAATGCCTGCTGAGTGTGGAAGGGCAGGGCACAGCTAGCGGCCTCCACCTCCCTGCATCTTTAACAGGCAGCTCTGCAGGTTACTCTGCAAGGCCCCTAGGGCCTTCATCATTGTCTGGCACAGTCAGATGGGATGAGGAAAGAGGAGCAACTGTCCTCAATGGTGGAAGTCCCCAGAGAGTTTCTTCAGAGGACAACCTTGCCATCCTCATCCTGTTCACCAAGCTACAGAGAAGAACCAGCAAACAGTAGACTTCCAAGCCCAGAGACTTCCAATTTCTCTGTTGACGCCTTTTGTTTAGCATTGCTTGAGGAAGGAAAGCAAGACAAACAAGTGATTATTAAAAGAATAGATAGACAGACAGACAGACAGACAGATAGATAGAGTATACAATGAGATAAGTATATATAATGATTATAATGATTCCCTGATATGTGGTGTGGATTGATATCTGTTTCTTTCTAAATTCCTGGAGTCTTCCATTACAGGCTGTCTTAATGCATACGTAATGGGAAAGGGGAAGTAAGGAAAAAAAAAAACTATGCCCTGAAGGAAAGGAGGCAACTTTGGAGGTACTGAGGGTTTAGAGGTCACCTCAGAGCCCATGGGCACACCAAGACCAGACTGGATTTTAACACTACTCTCCAACACAAGGGTTCCTTAAGACACAGCAGGTTCCAGGTTCTGAGCAAGAATGAAGAATATGGGCATCTTGTGGAACCAGAAGGAAGCACACAGAAAAGAGGAGGCAGAAGATGATGCAGGATGCTCCTGAGAACCCTCAGGAAAGAACTCCAGAGCTGAGCAACCAGAATGCCTGTGCTGATGACACTGGCACAACCGTCAATACAATACAGTACATATCCATGAGTGCATATGGACGTCAATTAGTAAGTGATTAATGAAGTATTGGAGATTAGATGAATCCCGACATACGGACACCAACTAACACAGAGAGAAAACACACGGAAACAGGAAACCAGCCCTGCATGCCAGGTGGCCGCAGAAGAGACAGGACAGTGCCAAGATCAGAGTGCTCCATAGCCACCTCGCCCTTGGGCTAGCTCCTACAACGGTCCCACGGTTCCTCGACTCTACCGTCCTGGTTGGGGGGGGGACTTAAGATACCTCTAACTTCAGAAAAACACTGTCAACAAGTCAGATAACAAGGGAGATGGGCAGAAAACATCTGCATTGTCTCTCACATATGAGAGTTAACAAACTACTGTTTAAAACAGAAGTGCCAACAGTTTAAAAATCCAACAGGAAACAGGCACACACACAAACAGGGCTCAAGAATCAGCATAGAAAAGGGATCTGCTGTGTGAAAAAGATGTTTAGCTTCTCTCAGAGATACCTAGCATGCCACATCTCCCTCACCAGCTCGGGGGAAAAAATGAAAACTGTGACCACAGATCTGCGGGCAAGCCCCCTGATCGAAGCCTTGTATGTAGTGTTGGATGAGGTGGGAAATGATGATTCAATATTTCACGAAAGGTTTTCATGGTTGCCAAAGAATATACGTGCTGAACCTGTTCAGATGTGAAATGCCTCCCATGGGCTCAGGTGTTCGCTTGCTTCCCAGCTGTTGCTATTATGTTGGAGGCCCTGTAGCCTCTAAGCAGTGGGGCTTAGCCAACGCAGCCAGGAGCTTTGAAAACTTTTAGCCTGGTTCTGATCTGTCACCAAAGGCCCCCATAGACTGAAAACTCTAAAGAAATAACATTAGCTTTGGCCCAGGGACCGGCTTCTAAGACACAGTCCCAAAAAACCGTCTCCACAGATGTAGGCAGATAGTACCCAAGGGCCTACCCTTAGCCAGCCTGCTAACACAAACAACAGACTGGCCACAGACAGGGGACTGCAGTCATAAAAAGGGAATACGTCCATAAGACGATATTGAGTCAACAGTAATTCCAGGATGCACTTTTACGTTAAAGCAAAATACAAATTTAAATATATATTTATTTATAAATTATATATACATATATATATACACACACACACACACATGTTAGTGCCCTTCTGTACAGAATTAAATAAGAAATGCACATACATACTTTAGAAAGTAATTTCTTTGGGGCTAGAGAGATGGGTCAGCAGAGAACACTTGCTGCTTTTACAAAGGAGCTGGGTTCAATTCCCAGAATCCACCTGTGCTGAGAAGAGGTGAAATGCACTAACAGCAGACACCAACAGTAAAGAAGAAAAGGGGCAGTAAGTGGGTGGGGCTGGGCTTCCAGGGCACAGTCGGTAAGGACACAACACTTCCTGTTCTGACACTCCATCCACAGAAGCAGCATCCCCCCAGCAGAAACCAACAGAGTCCCTGGCTTTTTGTAAGTACATTTCCACTAACAGCATCAGGGCTGCTTAACAAGTCAGCTCCTTCCTGGTCTCTGTGGGGCCGACGGATCAGCTTAAGTGGGCTTTCTAAGAGAAAGGGGAACTTCATCTAGGACTGAGGGCAGCCCACTCGGCATGCTGACTGAAGAGGCTCTGTGGGCACTCGAGACAATTTCATCATCAGAAAGAACAACGTGGGAAGTGGTGCATGAGCACTGGGTGGCAAAGCCCTTGAATCCGTAATGAGCCGGTTGTTTTGCTTTGTTTTCAATCTGGTGGTGGGGGGGTGTTCTTCCTTTCTCTTTTCTTTTTGTGTAAGAGGACCTTAGCTATGAACTTATGACCCTAGCCTGGCAAGGAACTTGCTGTATGCTCCAAGCTGGCCTCAAGCCCATCATCCCCCTGCCTCAGCCTCCCAAGTGCTGGGATTGTGGATGTGTGCCACCATGCCCAGTGGATAGGTCGTTCTTTATAGAAACGGCCAGAGGAAAAGAACAGCCCTATTCTGCAGACTCAAATACTGGGGTTGAAATCTCTGCTCGGGCTACTTACACGACTCACCCCAGCAGCCCACAGAACCCTTGTTACTTCAAAAGGAAACAAAGAATTTCTCCGGCAGAACTCTGGCACCCGTCCTATCCCAAATGATCGCATTTAAGAAGTGGTCCCATGTCCTCACCACAGTGAGACAGAGGTGCAGGAGGCCACCCATGAGGCATCCTACAGGACCCTCACCCCAAATTTAACCACAAGGGCAAGTGACAGTCCAGACCTAGGGAGCCCCATGCTGCTGAGGCCCCCTATTAGATCACAGGAAATAGAGAGACACATCATAAAGAACGCAACACGTGGCCTTCAACTAGTCCTACGCGGAATAGCCTATGAGGAAGACATTTGGGGACAACAGACACTAAGTGGCTACTCAAGGACAGCTCGGGAGTGAGGAGCTAACTCCCAGGTGATGGACAGGTTGGGGACGGGGTGGGACAGGCCTGTACTGTGACAGAGAACTATAGAAACTGCATGTGGTCACACCCATCTCCCGTGGAAGGGACAGAAGCAGAGGTGGGAACAGGATTGCCTGTGGTCACACTGCGCTCACACAGAGGGCAGAGGGCAGGGGTGACACAGGGCAGCTCTGGATAGGAGGCGGAGCTCCTGGGCTCACATAGTGAGCAAAAGCTGAAGGCCTGAAGGCCTCTGCCTCTTTCCTGCCAGAGAAAGAAGCAAAGGGCCAAGCAGGCAGTGTCTCTCATTCTGAAGGACAGAACCCCGTGGCCAAGGAAGGGCTCCGTCAGAGCCAGAGAGGTTCAAAGGAGACAAAGGGAACACCCCACTGTTGACCTCACAGGGCCAGAGGTCCCAATACCCACAGTCAGTCATGCTTGGAGCAGTTCTGTGTGAGCTGGGGCCTCTGCAACCTCCTTGCCCTTTGAGGTCAGCCTCTGACCTCGATGACAGCTGGGTGTTCCTGTCTCACAACCAGCAGAATTAGGAGCCAAAAAAGCTTTCCCTGTAAGGATCACAGCCAAAGAGGCCCTTCCTTTTCACCCGGCTGCTCATGTGCCCCTTTTAGCATCAGAGTCTTTCCGTTTTCAAAATTCCACCCTGTTTTGAGTTCCCTGAAATGACAATGACAGAAAACACAAGCCCAGAACAGCACACAGGGATGAGAGGCCTGGAGCTGAGAGCATGGCTGGCTTTGCTGGAGACGTTAATACAGAATGACCTTTCTCTGAAGGGTATTTTAGGGAGACAAAGCAATTCTCGGTAATGTGGTTGCCATGGTGATTGGCCCTTTAAGAAGGCCAGGCGAGAAGCAGTGCACATCTGCCATCAAGAGCAAGCAGCACACAGCTTGATAAAGCAACATTTGGGGATTCATCTGAAACAGGAGAGATAAATGACTGATTTAAAAAGCCAACGGCGGAGGGCAGGGAAGATCCTCAGAGCTGAAGAGCAGGGCTGTGGCAATGGGCAGGGGCCTTCCTTCAGTGCAGCAGGCTGGTCAGCACAGTTATGGCAAACCATGACAGCAGTACCAGTGCCAAGAAGTAAGGAGGGGACACCCTCTACATTCCCAGGCTGCTGAAGCCAGGCTCCAACGTAAGAACAACGGGAGGAGGGCAGTCAGCAAGATGGCTGCATGAATAAAGGCGCTTGCCACACAAACCTGGCGATATGAGTGCAATGTCTAGAACCCACATAGAGATAGACGGATAGCACCAGTGCCACATAGCCCTCCTGTGACTTCAACAAGCTCACCATGGCATGAGTGTCCACGATGTGATGATGATGTGAAGATGATGATGTGATGATGTAATGATGATAGTGATATGATGATGATGTAATGATGTGATAATGATGTGATGATGGTGATGTGACGGTAATGATGATGATGATGATGATGATGATGATGATGTAATGTTGATACAATGATGATGCAATGATGGTGATGTGATGATGACGATGATGATGACAGTGACAATGATGATGAGATGTCATTATAACAATGATGATGACGATAAAAATAATGATTACAATGATATGATGATGATGATGATGATGATGATGATGATGAAGTGATGGTGATGATGATGATCATCATGATGACAATAATGATATGATGTGATGATGATGGTGATGATGTGATGATGATGGTGATGATGATGGTGATGAGGATGACAAATAAGATAATGAGGAAGAAAAGGATAAAGAAAGAAGGAAAGAAACAAAGAAACGGGGGTAAGGGAAGGAAGAAAGGAGAGAGGCAGGAAGGGACAGAGGGATACTGGTGACATGAGCCAGAGCCAACCCCAGAAATGAAGTAGTAAAGCATCTAGAGGAAAAGCAAGAAGTGTCATGGACAAGGATGGCATGATCCGAAAGGTTAGCTTGAAAGGCTGAGAACAGATACTGGGTTTTACTAGTTGTTGGTAATACAACCAGGATATTAATTCTGCTTCTATACTCGCCATCTAAGAGCTCCGGGTACACACCTCATACCCGTTTCCCACACTCAGCTTGCCCACTTGGCAGCCAGGTCACCTGATGGCTCCCCACTCTCACATCTGCCTCTGGGGTGAACATCAGCCAGAGCGATCCACCTAGGCTTTGCATGCTGTGTATTTCCAATCCTAGGACTGCTGAGCAGTGGAAATGCTGTCATTCAGGAGCATCTATCATGTCTGTTATCCTTGAAATGTGTATACTGAAATCTGAATCTCAGTGTGCTGAAATTCAGGAGCCCTGGGAAGTGGCTAGGTCACAAAGGTGGGGTGTAGTGGTGAGATCCAGGCTTTTCAGGGTTTCCCACCCCTTTATGACTAGGAGGCAGAGAACACACCATCTGTGAACTGGGAATCAGAATCCCACCAATACTAAATCCACTGGTGTCATGATCATGAACTTCAGACTCCAAAACCATGAGAATACATTTCCGCTGTTTACAGGCTACCATTTGGGGTTTGTTTTGTTTTGTTTTGTTTTGTTTTGTTTTGTTTTGTTTTGTTGCCACTTGGGCAGACTAAGACACATGGACTGTGGTTAACATTCTAAAGACTGTCAAATGATTTTCCAAAGCAACTCCACTATTTATGCTCCTTGCAGCAAGGCAGGAGAGTTTTACCTGCTGTGGAATAATCCTCTTGTACACTGTAAAGATTTGTCACTCAAATCAGTTTAATAAAATACTGACAGGCCAGTAGCAGGCAGGAGGTCTAGGTGGGACAACCAAACTAAGAATGATGGGAAGGAGAAGAGTGGAGTCAGGAGTTGCCAGCCAGATGCAGAGACAGTAAGAAGGGTGTGCTGTACTGGAAAAAGGTACCAAGTCACGTGGCAAAGAATAGATAGAAATATGGGTTAATTTAAGAGCAAGAGTTAGCTAGTAACAAGCCTGAGCTATTGGTCAAGCATTTATAATTAATATAAGCCCCAGAGTGCTTACTTGGAAATCAGGAGGTGGAAGAAAAATGTCCATTTACATTCATCTTCCACGTTTTTGCCAACATTTGCTATTATCTATTTTTCAGTGTGGCTACACCATTGGTTATGACGTTGTGTTTCACCAAGTTTTAATTCACATGTCCTTCATGATAATTGCGTGGACACTATCCCAGCCCTGTAATTTTTTTCATTCTCCATGACTACAAAAGTCAGAACCATGTAGTGCTTGGACAGCACCCAGCAGTGGCTGAGACCTTGGAGCACAGATGCAGTGGCCTTTAGATGCCTGGGTGATTAAACCCAGGAAAATACTTTCTTTTGTGGCCTCGTGTGAACAGGGAGCTCTGGAGTCGCTCTCTTTTTGAAGAAAAACCTTTCGGATAAATCCAGTTTTATGCCCTGAAGCCCGAAGGAGATGGAGTCTTTCCAATTCCTTTCCCACTTTGCTCAGCTTCTTTTTAATGGTGCTGGTCTTTCTGTCCATGAGCTTAAATGTTCTCCATTACCAGCCGGTTTGCACATTTTCCTGCTTTGCTTTGAGCTTCCAACTCTCACTATAAACCTGGTTAAATGCAACCAGGGATCATCATACCACAGCCTGATGCTGTGATGGTCTGTAATTTCCTCTACCAAATTAAGTAGCCCCTTCCTTTCAACACAGCCTCCCTCAATTTTAAGAACATGAGCAAAAAATAGACAAATCAAATTCTTTATCAGAAGGCAACACAAATTCCCTCTGTTCTAGTCCATCTTAAACCTCATGTGTAGTGTTTACTGTCACATTTCTGTTGGCATTCTCTGGTCTAAGCTTCCCACCATCTGATGTCATTGGGCTTCCAGCCTATACTTCATAGGCTACCTGGCATGTGGCAGATACTGGAAACACTTGGTTTCCTTCCTTCATCCAAAAGGGCTGACCAGGTGCTGCCCCAAACTCCCCTTGGTGATCAGGCGAGGGCAAGTCTCTGCTCCCACCTCCCGACCCCAGGAGGCCACATGACCTTGTCCATGGCACCCAAAGTACTAGTTCCTTCCATCATGCTGATGTGTACTGTACATGCCTGGACCATGTAGTATAGTTCCACACTTTGCCCACTTGCTTAGACCTCCCTCCAGTCATAGAAACCTCCCTGGCAGAGTGACAGGATCTCCATCCTGTACAGCCCCAAAAGTAAAAGCCATCAGGAATAGTGACCTTCATGCAAATGCTCACATATAACTCTAAGACCACTCCAAAGGCCAGTGACCAAGATTCCTCTTGGCAATTCATCCGTTTGCAATCCTGAAAACCATCCATGGAAGCATAGGTCCTCGGATGTTGATAGCCCTAGACCAAGAATCCAGAGCTTTTTGCACCATACTGAGGCAGGCTCCACATCCTTGCTCCAAATCCAGACTGATAAGCAAGTTCATTATCTAAAAATAACCCAACTTTTCTTTGCTTCATCAAAAGATGGGATTATAGTGTGTGCCGCCTTACCACCAGAATAAATGTTTTCATTCCCAGACAGGTGAGGACAATGGGTTCATTACATAATCTGTAAGGTACTGTGTAGCCAGAAGTATTGTTTCCTTGCCCGGAGGGTTTTCCAGAACTTTCTCCATTGTGAAGGCTCGGCAGACATTGCAGCACGGAACAAAACCGAACCACAGTGTGAGGTTTTCTGCAGGCATTTGTGCTGCTCACCCAGGAGCATGGGCTGCTTTCAGAGTAGACAGGGTTCCTGGCCCTCGGCCATCAGCCCAGTCATCCCTGTCCTCCTCAGGCCCATCTTCCCAGGACTCTCAAATGCACTGTCCACCGGGAATCACCAAGCTCTTGTTGGGGTGTCACCGCCTTTGCTCCACAGATGGACCCATGGCCCTGTGGCACAGTCTGCCCTCCCTGAGGTCAAGAGCATTGTCTGGTTTCACATTCCCCACACTCAGGTCCCATGTGTGCTCTTCTGGGTTGGTCAATGTCATTTGTTAGCACAATTGTTCAGGGCCACCTAAAACACTCCTGTCATAGAGGAAACTTTTGGGAATTTAGAGGTCACTTCCCAGGAGCTGGCTCGAGGCCAGGTCTTCCTATGGCCTGGAGTCATGTTCTTTCTGGGGGATGAAGGGAATCAAAATACAATTCACACAGCATAAAAGTATCCTTACACAGGGTTCTTTTACATTCAACTTGCTGTGCCTGTCAATACTGATTTCAAAGCACTCCATAGAGAGAAACACTGTACCTATTAGCAGTCTGTTTTGAGGCCAAGTTCTTTATTTTGCAGCAAAATATAAGTATCTACTGTCAGACAGGCTCAAATACCACAAGGAAGAAATCCAATCTGTGACTGCAAGGGTTTGCATGTCCCCCCAAAACCTCATGGCCAAGATCTGGGGAGATGACTTGGTAGGCAGACAGCTTGCTGTGCAAGCATGAAGGCCTGAGTGTGGCTTCCCAGCGGCCACATAAGATCCCAGACATGTTGGCATGCGTTTGTAACACCTCACTGGGGAGGCAGACACAGGTAGAGCCCTAGACCTTTCTGGCCAGCCGAATCAGAAAGCCCAGGGTCAGTGAGAATCCCTGTCTCAAAAAATAAGGTGGGATACAAAGATGTCTGTTCTCCACATGTATGCACACAGGAATACATATCACAGTGATGCAAAATCAACACACCGTTGAGAGAACACTAATCAAGTCGTGGGGCCATGTCCTCACAGAGGGGTCAGTGCCACACCCACAGGGTGATTGCTACAAAAGTGTTCCGTCGTCATTAGCTTTTGCAGTCAATTTGGCACAACCTACAGTCACCTAAGGAAGTCGCAAAGGAGAGACTGCCCAGACCAGATTGGCCTGAAGCTACATCTGAGGGACTTTCCTGATCGACTGTTGATGTCAGACAGCACAGCTCACTGCATGTGACAACACTGCTAAGTAGGTGATCTGAGTGTGAGCCTGTAAGTCAGCGAGCAAGCCAGCAAGAAGCCTTCCTCCATGGTTTCTGCTTCAGTTCCTACCTTGACCGCCCTTTAAGAATGGATGGTCAGGGTAGGCTGTATAAGCCAAATATGCCCCACTTCCAAGTTGCTTTTGGCCATGGTGTCTACCACAGCAACGGAAAAGTAATGAGGACACATATGCTCCTCTGGATATCTCCTCACCAGATTCGGGAAGTCCCAGACTTCTCTGGATACCCCCTCACCAGACATGGGAAGTCTCAGCTCCCAGAACTGCAAGAAATAAGTATTTTATTGCATGTGTATGGGTGCTTTGTGCATCACATGCATACTTGGCATCTGCAGAGCCCAGAAGAGAACATTAGACTCCCTGGAGCTGGAGTTACAGATGGTTAGGAGCCACCATGTGGGTTCTGGGTGATAAACTCAGGTCCTCTGGAAGAAGCCCGGTGCTCTTAACCACTGAGCCATCTCTCCAGCCCAAGAAATAAATTTCCTCAGAAATCACTGATCTCTACTTTTTTCTGGTACACAACACAGACACGGGTCATTAGGATTACAAGGATATGAACAAACGACTTTTACCATACTCTTTTCTGAAGTCTTTGTATTTCACGAATCTATTTCTCTGATAATAGATACTTAAGACCCATGTGGCCCCTATAACAAGCATATCCCACTCGGTTTTGACAGTCAGTGCTTCCTTTCAACAAAGTTGAATTCAAATTACCCTTTCCACACAGGTAGGATAAATAAGGGTGAGGGTATGCTCCCCACAGAGAAGGGCCATAAACAAC
Source organism: Bramus lutescens (assembly GCA_001685075.1). Classification (NCBI taxonomy): domain Eukaryota; kingdom Metazoa; phylum Chordata; class Mammalia; order Rodentia; family Cricetidae; genus Bramus; species Bramus lutescens. The sequence continues at coordinate 276,939 of LOEQ01001261.1, forward strand.
CCACTCCCCCATGGACCACCTGAGAAAGTCACATCATTGGCCCAAGCACTGTGAACAGGCAGGAGGCACACCTGCTCTTCAAATGATGAGACGTGGCCAGTCTGAGCTGAGAAATTCCACACTGTAAAATAAACACTGCGATCCCAGGAAGAGCTGCATAGCATGTCAGCAGTGGAGCTGACCACACATTTAGCAGCTGATGGTTAGATACACTGGGTTAAACAGGATAATCACACTCTCCTGTGGTTTGTCTTAGGCTGTGGCCACTAGGTCACCCTTGAAGGTTCACAAGTATGCTGCACCCCAGCTTCTCTTGCCTGGTGCCAGAGTAGCAGAATCATGCAGGGCCCCTCCTTTGGGCAGAGCCCCCCTGTTTCCTTGCCTGAGCCGACCCAACTAGGGCTTATGGGCTCTGCCCAGGAAGCCTGAAGAGCAGGCACTGGTGGGAGGGACCACAGGAACTCTCAGTGGGACCCAGCACAGAAGTTACTCACAGAGCTTGCCCCTGCCCTGGAGAACCTGAACACAGGACTCTAAGGGGCCATCCTTGCGCGAATGGAGAAGGGGTGTGTCCTCAAGGCCCTCCTTCTCTGCACACAGCAGACATACAACATGACACCCCTCATGTATGTTATATGGTAAATGGTTATGAGCTGCTTGAATTCCCTGAAAAGACAGCTCCGGAAGCAGGGTTGCAATCTTTCACCTCCATTTCAAATCCAAGCATGCTTGTTTCAGTGTCTTCCAAGGCCCCATGTTCAGGGATGCACCAGCTCCCAAACAGAGACAGGGAAGGAAGAGAACAGGAAATCAGCCGGAGTGAAAACACCGCATCTTTGAGAGGAGCTAGAAGGTGAACCACCTCTAACCATGCATCTGGTGGCAGCTGTTTGTTCTTCTGCTTCGAAGCCTCACTCAGGGAAACCTCTGCTCTGCCCAGAACTGCCTGGAACTCCAGCTGGTTGCCTTGGTGATCTTCCCCAGTTGACTTCTCATAGATATTTTAAGCACCTGATTTGATGATGTGATGTGGGATTCCCCTCTGTAGGTTGTGATTTTTTAATTAACCAATATTACCATTGGTTAATTAACTTTGGCCTATAGCAGGGGAGAATATAGGTATGAAGGAATGCAAGAAGAACGATGGCAGAGCCAGGCAGATGCCACGTAGCTGCCAAAAGAAAAGGATGCCAGCCAGCATCCTTGTTTCTGAGGAAAAAAGACATGTAGAAAGTGAGGTAACACCACTGCCATGTGGCAATACATAGACTGAGAGAAAAGGGTTAATTTAAGATATAAGAGCTAGCTAGAAATATGACTGAGCCATTGGCCAAACAGTGTTGCAATTAATATGGTTTCTGTGTGATGATTTGGGTCTGGGCAGCCGGGAAACAAAAAACACAGTCTCTACCTACAATGCTGTCTGTCTATCTACCACTATTTTTGTTTTGGCTTGCTATATACTTCATAACTCACTAATTCATAACCAAAAGAAAAGCTATTGTAGATCACTCTCTGGACTGCACAGAAGACACCCAGAGTGTGTATATGTAGCACACAATACACACCTGTACCTGAGGTTGACAGCACCCATGAGCAGACGCTCTAGTTTATTGCAAAGTGATTATGAGCATGGCAAAAACAGGTACAATGTCAGCCTGACCTGCTCCACCGAGGCAGTGTGGAGGTCATAGACTGACTTTGTTTTGTGTGATGTGGGAGGTCCTTCTGTCTATGTGTTGCTTTTATTGGTTAATTATTAAAGAACTGGCTTGGCCTATAGCATGGGAGGAGGAAGGCAGAGTTAGAGAGAA
>LOEQ01001261.1:279028-290575 GCA_001685075.1 Bramus lutescens
AGAGAGAGAGAGAGAGAGAGAGAGGAGTCTAGCAAATGCCCATGAAAGTGGTGAGGGGGAGAATGAGAACACGGCCCCACATGTGCCTTTGGTGCACACGCTTAGGGACAGGTCGTAAGACAGCAGGAGCTAACCACAGCAGCCTCTCATCACACAGCACTGCAGCTTCCCTGATCTTTGGTACTGAGACTGTCTTCCCACGCATGTCCCCTCGGGCACCGCATCTCGTCACTTGTTCCCTGGAACTGCAGTGGTAGGAGCATGGCCGACAGAGGTGAGTCACTAGAGGGAGACCTTTGAGAGTTGTGGTCTGAGTTCACTTCTGGCTTGAGCTCTCTGCTTGCTGATCTGTTCCTGAGAACTCATCTGTCCGCAGCTACCAACTGCTGCCATCTTGGCCACTGGACCTCTGCTGCCGTCACGGACCGAACTGTTAAAATGGGCACTGAGATAAATAAACCTTACCGCCTTAAGCTGGTTCTGCCAGGTGTTTGGTTACAGCAACGAGAAAAGTTACTACCATATTGATTTGGGAGATAAACGAATGCTTTGCCATGATCTTGCCCAAGGCTAACAGCATCCTAAAAGTTCCTGAGTCAATGTCTTTGCAAGGGATTCACCATGGGTCTGCTTATTTCCAGGGGTCTGGGTTCCCTGAAAATCATTGTGGAAACAGGTCACATAAGGAACTACTGGGCTCATTAGCAAATGTCCCTAAGGATAAAGAGGGATGGCTTCCCTGGGGATCCAGCTGAGATGAAAAGCAATGTTGTATGGTGTGTAAGCGGTGAGCAAGTTGGGGGCAGGAGTGAGGGCAGGGTGGGCATGGAGCAGGTATGAGTTAGTACAGAGTGGGGATGGGGTGGGAAATGAGATATATATGGGGTAGGAAAGATGTCCCAAGCACAATCCAGAGTTTGCCACTTTAATCCTAAACCCAGGGAAAACAGAGCACAGCCAATTAGGGCATTAATGTCAAGCCATCCGCACAGAGGGGAATGGAAGGAGGTAAAGCGAGCTTGGGAAAGGAAAGATAAGATTCTTCAGTCCTCAGAGAAGATTTGGATTCCTTCTGTGTTAATGAGCACACAGTGGAGAAAGGCCACAGCACAAAAGGATTTTGACGGGGTGGGGGGGCTCTGGTCTTCAATACAAGACTCTTAAGTTTTTCTATTTTTATAAGCTTCATCGATATGAAAAAAAGATAGCATGAATGTAATTGGTGCAGAAGTTGTAAATGTGCAAAGCTTTCTTTTTGTTCAAAATTGGATCACGCTGCAAAGAGAACACAAAAGGAAAGATGCGGGTAATTAAGGAGCCGGGACTCCTGGAGGAGCCCAGGGTCTTTCTGAAGATCTCATTGTTGATTAAAGAAAATAGAGGATCGTGTGGGCAGATTAGAACAGAACACCGCTCCGGGAACAAAAGGCTTGTGCCAACCATCATCTGTGTCTGTATGACTTCCCAGGACAGAACCATAGGGCGACCCACACTGGGCATAGCAGGGCTCTTCTGACTGTCCACAGAGGAACCTGCACTTCCCGAGTGCTCTGAAGACTGACAACACACACACACATATGGGCACACACACATGACAACCCACAGAAGACTTCAGATAAAGGCAGAAAGTCCCTGTCCCTTCACTTCACAAGACTCTAGAAATTGACTTTGTCTGTATGGGAAGGTCTATGACCACCACAGTCATGTGACCAGCACTGAGCTCACCATCCTAGGTCTGCCCTGAATGTGTCCCTTGAAGGTTACAATGCCCTCCCTCCCCATACCAGCATTGAGATATAAATCTTGGTCTTGGTGGCACAAAGAAAGCCAGCAGAGGGTAGCCGAGAGCTGCAGGTCACAAAGCCATTTGGCTCCCTTCTAGTGAACTACAGGAGCACATACAGAGGACCTGACCCTGAAAGGGTGTAGAGCAGTTGGATGCAAAATCTTCACAAACAGAGGGATGCCACTCAGGCTGCTCAGCATGGCCAAGGTGTTCCAGTCTCTCTGGAGGAACTCTCAGACCACAGTGACAGACATCAGACTCCATTAAACAGGCTCCAGAACATCAAAGCCCCTAGACCCTAGTCCCTGACTCCCTCCAAAAGGAAATCATTGAGCGAAGCCTCGGCACAAAATGTGTCTAAGCGACCTTCATTTTCCCAGAGGCAAATTTCCCCCAGGTGTCAGTGTTTACACCCCAGAGAAAGGACAAGAAAAGTGGATTCTGAGGGTTGCGCAGCCTCAAACACAAAGTGTCTCTGGAGTCCACTGGTGAGAGTGGAGACTTGTCATGGTCCAGTGACAGTAGGGTTAATGCTTATCTCATGTGGAGTCACTCCTCTCCTGGCTGAATACTCTCCGTGGTCCTGTACTCGCGAGGTTGTAGCACGAATAATAAAACCCAGAGACAGATATTGGGGTTCAACCTGAAGATCAGAAAAGCAAAGCAGCCAAGTCACAAGAGAGCTCTGACCTCTAAGAAATCCTCAGACTGAAAGAGAGTGAGTTCCTGTCTTGTCCTGCCTTATATTCCTCTCTAGTGCTGGGATTAAAGGCATGTGACTCCCTATTACTGGGATTAAGGGTGTGAGTCACCACTACCTGGACCTGTTTCCGCATTGATCTGGTATTGTCCAGGGTGGCCTTGAACTCACAGAGATCCATCTGACTCTGTCTCCCAAATCCTGGGAGTAAAGGTGTGTGACACCACTGCCTGATCTCTAGTGCTTACTTTTACCTTCTGATCGTCAGGGTAGCTTTATTTATAAAACAAATAAAATATCACTATATGAGGTGAAGGAGCTGTAGTAGAGAAGCCCTTTGGAAGGCCCATAACAGCCTCACCCCAGCACCCAGTGTCCTGAAAAGATGCACAGGTGACAGTGACTGTTACACACCCCTCTCCTACTGTCCTACTGTCAAGACACAGGCACAGGGCCACAGAGGTGGGGAGGGGGAGCAGGTCATCCTGGCATACCCTCGGTAGGAGCGGCAGTTGCCCTCATCACAGTTCCCAGGAGCCCCTTGGGCAGGTCTGATGAGTCATCCACACAGGACAAGGTAAGTCACACCGGCCATCTTTGAGGTCTGCTCTCAAAGAATGGAAGCCATGTTGCCCCCAAAGGACCTATGATGCCAAGTCCCCCTTTCCCAGGTGACCTCCAACTAATGGCAACATGAGAAAATGCAGAATCTAGCCCCTTCCTCCAGACCAACGTTCACAATTCAGGAAAATGGAACCAAGAATGTATATCCCATCTGCAGAGCCACGGTGATGGGGGCTAAACACCCCCAAGGTCAGCTGTGGTAATATGGGGACTGGGAGTTCTAAAGGTTGACTTCCAGTCTGATACCCCGTACAGCCTGTTCAGGTCCAGTCAAACCCAAATCCCAGGCCACAGTGCAGACACAGCAGGGTGCTCACCCAATATTACAGTCTGCTCAGACTTTTAGCTGATGGAATGGACCCAACACCTGTATCTGCTTCACCCCACCCAAAATAGCAAAGACTTAAATCCCTCCTCACCCCAAGGAGGCTGCATCAATCCAGTAAACTCGGAATGATGCCTACTGTATGAGAAGACCCGGTCCATGGCTGCAGTGTGCACTGTCTGCCCTCCCGGTGGTCAAACAGATCCTACGTGTATGATTCCTTACCTTGCCACCCTAGAAAGACAGACTAAAGACAAAGGGGCTTACTTTGGCTCATGGTTTGAGGATGCAGTCCATTATGGTGGGAGGTCCCAGCAGCAGGGGTTTGAGATAGCTGGTTCCACTGCATCCACAGATAGGAAGTTTCTCCTCCTTACTCAGTAGACCGGTCCCCAGCCAGTGGGATGCTGATGCCCCCATCCAGGGTAGATGGTCTTGCTTAGTTGACCTGCACACTCCAGCAGGAGATACTCCCAGGGTCTTTGGCTGCAGGGGCTGACAAAGCCAGTGAGCTCAGTACTGCTCCTGGGGTTTCAAACACCCCTGAATACTGAGGAGTCAGTTTTATCACTAAGAGGAGATGTACCCAGAGCAGCAGGTGGGGGAGGGAGTCAGGCTGAGAGACGGGGTGGCATCAGGAATCACACGCCTGCCCCAGACCACTCCTCCCCCACAGAAGACCTGAGAGGACGCACCTGTAGAGGATGTGATGCTGAAGATGCCTGCAATGAGCGTGATCAGTACGGAGAAGACCTGCATTTAAACTGTGAGACAAGCCCCTGGCTTAGTATCTGGGCCCGAGGCAGTCGGGAGGGTAGGAGTGGATACCCAGTGTGGCCCCAGGCAGGTCACCATCACCCCATCAGCCCATCAGTCCATTGCCTCAGGGTGCTGCAATTGGTAGATGACATAGTCCCTGAGCTCTTCAGCCTGACCTGTCCCCACAGTGGGTGTCAAAGCCATGAAGTCTCACAGTCAGGAAGAGCCCCCCTTGCTCCTGAACCATACACACCCCCTTTGTGGGGTCACGTGAGAGTAAAGTTCTCAACACATGTGTGTCACAGAGGTCCCACTACTGTTGATACTTCAGTGATTACGTCCTTCTCTATTGTGTTTTCCATTCAGTCAGGGGAAAGAAACAGTCTTGCTGGCCACACCCAAAGCAAGAGATAAGACTTGCTTCAAGCCCCTACCTTTGCCTCCTTGTAAATGACTTTTAGGTGTTCCTAACCAGCCAGAAAGAACTCTGCTAGATGTGCTATCCTTCAAAGACAATCATTTCCGCAACAGGGGTCTTAGACCAGTGGGTGTTTGTTTCTATACAGGTCTAGAGTCACAAGTGAAAACGAAGACACCACCAGGCCTGACCCACACTGAAGGCTCCGGGAGTCCTCAGTCCACTTCACTGTGGCTTTTGATATTTTCTGGTGATCTTCAGCCCCTCTGTGTTTGTCTGTCCCCACTACTCTGAGGACATCAGGCCTGTTGAATTAGGGGTTGTCTTGCCCCAGTGTGACAGCCTCTTACCAATCACACCTACAAAGACTCAGCCTAGTCAGCATCAGCTGTCAACTTGACATAGCCTAGAAACGCCTCAAGAGCCTTAATTAGCAATCGCCGTTATCAAGGCGGTCTGTGGGCATGTCTGTGAGGGACCCAGGCGACTGTGGCGGGTTCTATTCACTGGGAAAGCGGTCTTGGGCTGTGTAAATATAGTTGTGTATAAGCCTGAATGAGCCAACAAAGCAGTATTCCTCCACGGTTCCAGCCTCTAGGTTCCTGCCTTAACTTTCCCCAAATGATGGATTGTGGCCTGGAAGTGGAAGTCAAATGAACCCTTTCCTTCTCTAAGTTGCTTTTGGAAAACATGTTTTATTGCATTAATAGAAAGGACATTAGAACAGAAACCGGTACCAGGCCGTAAGTGGTATGTTGCTGGGATGGACCTGAACGTGCAGCTTTTTATGCCTTTGGACTATTTTGTTAGAGGTTTTGGAACTTTGGGCTACAAAACCCAATGAGTATTCAGAGATTAAAGAGCTGTTGTTGTGGGGCCTGGGAAAATAATGCTGAGTGTAACACCAACAGGGGAGGCCTGGCTGAGAGAAACACTGACATTTGGAGGCCTGGCTTGTAAGGTTTCAAACACTCTATAGGCACCGTCTGTGTGAAGTTTTGAACTGATAATCTGTGGTTGTTGGTCAGGCTAATGATGGAAAATCAGCTGTGGTTCATAAGAAGAGATCAGCCCCACGGAGGCATTGTCTTTGGGGCCATGGAAAGCATTTCCTCCGAATCGACACTTAGGAGTTAACATCTAAGAAGGCCAGGGCTACATCTCAAGCTGGAAGCTGAACTGGACAGTGTGGAAAAGTCATCCACATGGTACTTTGTGAAGGCATTAAAGATGCAAGATTAAGGGAGCGATGGGAACCAGCTGAGATCTGGTACCAAGTGACAGGATCAGAGTCCCTGAAGAGAAGCCAAGAGAGGCCATTGCTGAAGGTGCCTCAGTTGGCAGTGGAGACCCCAGGACCATCTGAGGTCCACCAAGAACAACTGACGAGTGTAGCTAGCCTAAACACACACAGCAGATGGTGTGTTCTGGAGACGGCAAAGCTGGGGAGGTATGGCTGCCCATAGCCTTTGGTGCCAAAATATCACCAGTGAGCTCTTGGTAGATACCAAACATTGAATTATAAAATCTTGATCTTGGTTATGCTTAAGTTTGAATGTTCCTATGCCATGGTTCTTCTGGAATAAACAGTACTTAACTTGGTGTTTGGGTTTTTTTTGTTTTTTTTGTTTGTTTTTACTTTACAGACAATCACACTTAAGAGACTGCAGACTTTTTAAGGAAACCCGGACATTTCAAAGATTTTTTTTCTATAAGTGCTTTGCCACATGTGTGTATATATACCAAATGCATGCCTGATGCCCACTGAGGTCAGAAGAAGGTATTGGGTCCCCTAGAAATGAAGTCACAGGTAGTCTTGAGCCACCTTGTGGGTGCTGGGTATTGATCCTGGGTCCTCTGCAAGAGTAACAAGTGTTCTTAAACACTGAGCCATCTCTCCAGCCCCAGAGTCCTTGAACTTCTTAAGCATTAAAATGTTTAAAGACCATGAGACTTTTAAGTTTGACTGTGTTTTATTATATAATATTAACATAAGATCTTTGGGACATAAAAGAAAAGATTATGGTTTAAAGTGGTGTATATGTGTATTGATTTGAGAAGGGTGGTCCTAGTTAGCGGTCAACTTGATGGACTAGGATCACCAAAAATGTTTCAGCTGAGTACTTGTCATTATCAATTGGTCTGCGAGCATGCCTGTGACAGATTTTCTTGACTGTTAATTGATTTGGAGGACTATATCTAGTCCCATGTGGGTGGTACCATTCCCTGGGCATGCAGTCCTGGGCTGTATAAAGAAACTAGCTGGGTCTGAGTCTGAGTGAGTCTCAAGCAATATTCCTCCAGGATTCCTGCTTCTGGGTTCCTGTCTTGACTTCCCAGGGTGATGGATTGTGGCCTGCAAGTATAAGCCAATTAAGTACTTTCTCCCACAAGCTGCTTTTAGTCAGTATGCTTTATCACAGCAACAGAAAGAAAATTGAACCTTCTTGACAGGAATGACCACATTCACCAGGCAAGAACCGTATGTTTTGGACAGATACACAATTCAATTCACAGCACAGCTAGAGAAGAAGCTGCCCCACAGGCAATGAGCTCTGAGGTTCTCTAGGAGGAGAAAGAACTACAGGGTTTCCTTACATGAGGGCAGGGGCTCTGAGGTCCTCAGGAGGAGAAAGAACTTCAGGGTTTCCTTAGCTGAGGGCAGGGGCTCTGAGGTCCTCAGGAGGAGAAAGAACTACAGGGATTCCTTAGCTGAGGGCAGGGGCTGAAAGCTGACAGCGGGCTGAACGGAGCAGTTCAGGGTGTCAATGCACACCCTCCCGTTCTCACACTGACATGAACCCTGTAAGCAATGGCTAAGGATGGGGGAGTGACACCAAAACTAAAACCTCACCTGGGAGGAGCTGGAGGGAGGGCATGGGACCTGAAATCCCCGGGTTGGCTTGTTTCTTTGACCACTTAGTGCTGAGAGCTCCCAAGCAAGGCTGAGGAAGGAACAAATGCTTTCCTTCTGGTGCCCAGACTTGAACAGCAACTCTGGAATGCCCAACTGCGCTCTCATTTCCTGATCTCTACAGCCCAGAGAAACAGTCCCACGGGGAGTATGGCTGACCTGTGACTGAAGGAAGGACAGCAGAGTGGGAGCCAGGGCTGGGCTGAACGACTCTGTGGTATCTCCCTGGTTTCCTCCAGTTTACTGAGAGGATACTCAAGCAATCCTTGTGACTGGGAGAAGTGGTTTTCCATGGCAGACACCAAAAACTAGCTCTGCCAGTCTTATGAGAAGCAAAGACTTCAAACTGAATGACCAAGATGATGGTGACATAGTCATGGGCCCTATGGTGACACAGTCATGGGCACTATGGTGACATAGTTGTGGGAGCTACGGTGACATAGTCATGTGTGCTATGTTGCCTGTATCACCCAATCCCAGTGAAGTCTGTGAGCTGTTGGTTTGAGCCACTCTGTTTTGGGGTGGGGGGCAATTTACTACAGCATAATGGAATTACAGTATAAAGAAGGCCATGGGGTTCCACAGGGGAAGTGCCCTCTTCATGATGTGGAGCACACAGAACCAAATGGAAGAAATGGTGTTTATGAGTGAGTTAGGGCCTTAAGACAAAACCCCACAAATTCTTGAATGCCAGCGTCTTTGAGAGTGATAAATTCAGAACCACATGTGAGCATTGCACACGTTTTCGTGTTTTAGTACCAGCGCCTCCCACGTGCAGTGGCAATTGCTTGTCCCCGCTGTCAAGCTAGCAAAAGCCAGAGGCAGGACTCTGAGTCCCTCCGCACAGCAGACGCCACATGGGTGGCTTGTCACAGCCATATATTGTGACGGCTCTCCCCAGACAGCAAGAGCAGAAGAAAGGGTTATTTTCCCAAGGGAACAACTTAGTCACGTCTCCCAAGAACAATTAACAAAAGTTTTGAAATCAGCTCAGCAAGTCCCATGAAGAAACTGGAAGTCAAATACTTAGGAGAAATGACACATTAAATAATGTGCCCTAAATCAAGACTGAAGAAGGAAGGCAAGTCTTCCCTTCTCACTCCCTGTTCGTTTTGAAAGATCTAATGCTAATTCCCCAAGTTCATATTCTTAATAATACAGATTATGCCATAACACAATGTGCACTTCAAGCCAGCCTATTGAAGAAGTTGGTGAAAGGTTTTCATAACAGGGAATTATATGCACAAAGAACTCATAATACCCTGTCACTGAATCCCACAACTTACATAGCACAAAGGTTCATGTGCCGCCTTGAATGAGAAAGATGTCAGAGAAATGAAAAATAATTTGAGGGCACAGTGAGAACCCAAATGTAGGGCTCACTGCCCAGAATCTTCCTACAGATAGCCCCACCTCTCAACTTGGAAGAAGCCAGAAGCTGAGAAAGAGCAGATCCCACACACTCATTTGCTATCATGGAAAAGATGGACAGAGGGTCCGTATCTGTTGCCACGAGATCAAGTTGTGGCTCTAACCCACAGACGCCCCTGAGAGCCTGTGCTGTTTTCTGGGTTCCTAAAGGAGACCCACAACTAAGATACTGCAGGGACCATGGTTTGTTCTCACGTGACTGACTGGTGATGGCTCCAGTTTAAGGAACGGGTGGCACACATGCCATATTCCCCAAAGCGCCAGTATAGTCATAAAAATCTGCTGGGAAACTGTCCAGAGAATACTGCAGATAAAAAAGCAGCGATGGTCTGGGTACATCTCTAGGGAGGGGTCTGCCTTGAAGGATCTGCTCCCCATGTTGCACAGTTGACTTTCCATTTCACTGCGGTCTACAACAACTGAGGTCACTACTCCAGCTCTTGGCTCAGTCTAGAAATTGAGAATGCCCCATCTGCTCACATGGAAAAAGCTGAACACACTTCTTAAATGTCAACTGGATGCTCGCTTCTCGGGCTTCTGAGGAGCTCTGAACGTACAATTTTCCAGACATACTCATTTGCAGAAGTGCTCTTAGTCACCTTCCTGATGCTCTCTGATAAACACCCTGACGAGGGCAACTTAAGGGAGGAAGGATTTATTCCAGCTCACAGCTCCAGGCTTCAGTCGGCCATGGCAGAAAGTCCAGGAGGNGTGCTGCATCCACATCCAGGAAGCAGAAGGTGATGAACACTTGTGCTCAGCTTACCTTTGTTTCTTTACACAGCCCAGCATCCAACCCCAGGGAACAGTGTTGCCCATAGTGTGTGTGTCTCCCTATCCTGACTAATGCAATCGAGATGATCCCCACAAGCATACACAGATGACTCAAGAGCTCATCAAGTAGAAAGTTGAGACAGACCGACATAATTCCACTTGTTAACTCGATACCCACACCCAACACTTAAATCATAACCTTCCACGTCTTTTCCCTGAAATCTCAGGGTTCACCTCAGAAAGCAAAACACAACCCAACTTCAAAAGGCCCCACCATCCAAAAACTGTAACAGTTTAAAGTCTAAAGTCCACAACTCATTTGAGACTCAAGGCAATCTCTTCACTGTGAGCGCCTATAAAATAAAAAGCAAGTTACATACTCCCAACATACAATAGCATAGAACAATATGTCCCACCCTAAACAGAAGAATCTGGGTATCAGGAAATGATTAGGCCCAACCAAGATGAAATTCCAGCAGAGCAAACACCAAATCCTTTTGTTCTTTGTGGCCTCTTTGGGAGAAGTTGGGTTTTCCTGTAACCTGCCTAAATGCTCAGCCTGCATGACACCGCTGGAAGTAGGTGTGGCCCTGTCTGCCCTTCTCCAGTTCTTTTCCTGGGGAGCCGGTAGGGGGCAGCAGATCTGGCAGGTCCCATTGGTTACTATCCCCTGACTTCCCAGGTCTTGTACCCAGGGAACCTGACACAGCTCTGTCTCAAGGGACCCAGTTCCCCTGTAGAAGGAGGAGAAAGAGCATGAGGGTGGGGACCTGGGAGCAAGTGGCACTGTGCACAGGGAATGGGCAGGTGGCCAGCACACCAAGGTTCCCAGCAGTCCCCACTGCATGGCCAGTGCGGTCTTCTGGCCTCAGAGTGTTCACCCCTCTTCTCTGATGGAAACTAAGAGTGGATGCAAACCACACTGCTTCCATGATTGCCCTTCTGAAAGCTATCAGCAGAGTAAGGAAATACATGAGCCTCCAAGTGGAATTTAATGACAGTTTGGAGACATTACTTTGGAAAATTCTCAAGGTTCAGAAGTCCTGGCACGTGAGAATATATCCAGAAGGCAGAATGTACACAGCTTTCACTACTGCACCTGGTTCTCTAGGACTCCACTGCTCCTTCCTGTCCACGGCTACCTGGTATGTCTAGACGTGGCTCTTCATGAAGGACACAGTGACAAGCCAGCTCTACAGCTCCTCGGACAGCCTAAGCCTGATCTCAGGCCTGCATTGTGTTCCAGTGTGGCGATAAAACGATCTCTGGAGAAACCCAGTCACGTAGCATCTCTCAGCTGTCCCCGCCATCCCTGGTTGGACACCACAGCCCTTACCTGATCAGACTCTCAGCTGGCTGCGACCAGCAGCACCCTTTGTCCCTCAGCTGTCTTAGCAGGGACGGTCTTGTACCCAGCCTTCCCAAGCCCACCCTTTTCTCTGGAGCAGAGCTACGGGAGAATGTGAGCAGCCAGCAGTCAGCAAATCTCCAGCTGGTTGGACGGTGGCAGGTGGGACGTGACACAGGCAATGGACAGTGGCTAGGACTGCGTCAGGTATGTGGTCGGCCCATACTCACCAGGAACAGCTTTCTCGTAGCAGACACCCTTGTAGAAACAGCACCCGAGCTCTTTGCACCTGTCCCTGCTGATGTTGTAGTCACAGATGTCATAGAGAGGAATGTCACACACTGCAAGGCACAGACAACAGCGCTGACTTGGCAGAAAACACAATGGAGGGGGACGAGGGCAGCGGCAGTGTAGGAGGGTCATCTGTCTATGTGTTACTTTCATTGGTTAATAAAGAAACTGCCTTGG
>LOEQ01001261.1:294649-313316 GCA_001685075.1 Bramus lutescens
AGGACCTTTGGAAGAGCAGGCAATGCTCTTAACCTTTGAGCCATCTCTCCAGCCTGTGATGGGGACTTCTTGATTTCTGGGGAGTATCTCGGTAGCAGCTGACAGCGGTGCAGGGATCAATTATGCCTGAAAGACAGGAGACCTAAGCACAGGGGACCTCAAAGCAGCCACACCTGGAAGATGAGATACCCCAGAACAGAGGGCCCCAGAGTGTCCACACCTGGAAGACAAGATACCTCAGCACAGGGGAACCAGAGCGTCCACACCTGAAAGACAGGACACCTCAGTACACAGGAGCCTCGGGGTGTTCATACCTGAAGAAAGGACAGGACACCCCAGCACACAGGGTGGTTCTGTAGCCATCTGCTGGGCATGTTGTGTCATGCTTTAAGCCTCTTTCTGGCCCCAAGGAAGCAGGTGTGACCACCAACCTGTCCATCATTTCATTTCCAGAGCTGCGTTCTCTACACTGTCCCTCTAGGGACCCTCAAAGTAGGAACAACGTTTTGGGTTGAACCAGGAACTGGCTACCTCTTCCACTCTGTCCACTGCACACAGCCAGCTTGGGGGGGGGGATAGACAGAAGAAAACCAGTCCCTCCCTGTTGTGACATCATCTGGAAGCTCAGGTTACCAAGTGGTCACAGCACTTCATTCTATGGAGTGGGTGTGGAGAGATGAAGCCATGCACACTAACAGGATGGGGAAGGATACCAGGCGTGAGGTCCTGCTCAGAAGAAGAGTTCAAGTTCCTCCTTCCCTCCTTCCCGTGGGCTGTCTATGCAGCATCCTGACCTTGGCTGCAGGATCAGACTTCTCAATCTTGCCGTGTGATTCCCCCTGGGAGCGCCTGCTTTTGCAGACACCATGAGGGTGTAGCTGTGAACAAAACCAAGATCCCACCTGTCTGTGGAGGAGAGGGACTAAGGCGCTGTGAGTCTATGCCTGCACCCCCCGAGTGTCCCTTCTGCTTGCCACTAGCCAGATGTGTCCTTGGAAGGAGCTGCAACAGTGGACAACTTTCCTTTGGCCTCCCTGCTGGAAAGTGCCATGTTTCAGTGTTTTCCAGGTGTTGGGTGAATTTCAACACTGTGTCAGGGATGCCTCAGGGCTAGGGAGCAAGTTGCTGGGCATGTGCCCCCCGCCCCCCGCCTGCAATGTTCTGCAAGGACCTTCTCTGCAGTACAGAACTGGAGGCTAACACAGGGCTCTGCGTGCGGAGGCCATGCTGCTCTCATATTACTTGTTAGCGTAGACGCAGTATTTAATTAACTCGGTTTTATTTGTAAACAAATGTGGTTGGCATTTAATAACCGAGAGGATGTGTAGCTCGTGCAAAAAAAATGGCAACTTTACAAAATTAAAAGCCGGTGGCTGCACAATATGAGGGAAATTAATCACCCTGGGAGCTAGTGCTCCCCAGGGTGAGGTTGGTGATCAGCTGTTACTTAAGAAGTGCAGCCAGGTGCACAGGAACTGGCTGGCTATCTTGAGTGTGGAGGGTGGGGAAGTAGGGGTTCCCGTCAGGGCTCCCCTTCTTTCAGTCTCTCAAATTGGCCAAGAGCAGAATTCTGCCACAGGCAGAGCTAGGGTTGCAGAAGCATCTGGGATCTGTAGTAGGGACCCAAGTCCAAGAGAACCCAGGGCTCATGCCCCTGGCTGGGTGTGTTCAGAGGGATGGTATATGCATGTTGTCAGCCCACAGCGCCACCGGCACAGCAGGGAAACTGAGCCCATGGGGCACTCTGAGTCATTATGCAGACCAGGTTTGTGTGGTTCCCCCTTGTCTGTCCCTTTGCTGGTGACTCTCCCATACCAAGATGAACCAGTCCTCCTGATGTGCTCATCTTCACAAGGTTCTAACCCATTCTTGGTCATTTCTGTTCCCTCAAAATCTGCAGAACGTTTGAAGTGTAGAACAGAAACAATAACAAAAACGCACAAGGCCTGGCATAAAATCATAAGGCAAGTAGAGGAGAGCTGCCGCCCTTAGAGTTGAGTCTACGCCATCACTACGGGCATCTGCTTCCACTGCCGACTCCCTCCACAGCCTTCAGTTTTCAGGTGTTCATCTTTCACTTTATTTCTATTTAATGTTTTTGTTACTATTAATAAAAATTGAGTATTTTGTTCCTGGCCTATGGGAAATGGGTCTCGAGACAAAAGTTGCATCTCACAGCATGACTTCTAACACAGACACTTTCACATTGCTACACAAATGGTATCACTGAGAGCAGAGGGTGTTTTGGTGGGTTTTCTATGACCTGTGCATTCCTGCGCCTTCACATGCCAGGTGGGTACTGGGACAGTAGATGAATGTGGTTCTCTTTATTTCTCATTGAGAAGCTCGCCTATCCAATGTCACTAATGTGGTATATGTTGACAGTAAGTCCAAATCCCCGGAAGACACACACACACACATCACGCACGCGCACACACATGCACACGCGCGCACACACATGCACACACGCACACACGTGCATTGACTGATTTTGCCCATGTTCTCATTTGTTCCGTCCATCTCTGCCACACCACAGAGCACTGGTTTCCACCACTGGCATTCTTGGAACCCAATTCAGCGAGTAAGGCTTTGCCTTCTGTAAATGTCATGCTGAACCGTTTTACTTTGATGCCAGAGCTGGATCTCGAAATGAATACAGCTGGGTTAGCACACAGAGCAGCGACCCAGTACTTCCTTTAGCATTTTCTACATCTGGTCATTATTCATACGCTTCACTGTTCCCGTCAAGGTCAGACTGGCGTGGGAACAAAAATGTGCCCAGTGCTGGCTCCTTCCTGTCCTCTGGATTTGTCTTGAACGTCACACTTGGCCTCGCTCATTCCCAGAAGGGGCAGACACGGAGGAGGGGGCACCTTCAGATGGCATAATCAATCACTCGCTCATACCCAGGCCCACGTGTTGGGGGGGCATCTTCAGAGGGCATGAGCAATCCCTCTCATACCCCAGGAGGGCAGATGTGGCGGGGGAGCATCTTCAGAGGGCAAGGTCAACGTCTTTGATGAGTATTCTATTTTCAGACTGTCTTCTAGAAACACATTTCACCTTTAGGTGAAAGCTTGCTTGCTACAGAGACAGGCAGAAAGAATCCTGGGACCACGCTTGCCACCTTGAGCACTGGCATGACAGGGTCCTTGTCCTTGCAACTGCGCCTTGTGCTCCTGTCCTGATCTGCACTTTATCGAGTCCTGTGGAAAACCAGATTGCACTCACCCTGATTTCTCTCTTCCCACCTCTGCCGTGAGCCATGGTCACCACTGCATTGCCACCCTGGGGACAGGGGTGGAGACCCTGTGACCTGACACAGTTACCAAAGATGGGGAGCATCCAGACCAAAGATAAGACGTTAAGCAGCACAGGCTTGCCTGGCCATCACAGGGCCTCCCTTACAGTCTCCTGCCCTCAGGACTCCCGAAACAGCAGTCAGTCCTGGGGACAACTGTCTTCATCAGCTTCATTGGAAAGTCACTTAGAGGACAGACCTGTGCCCATTTAAGGAGTGTGTTAATGGGGTGAACTCTGGCAAAGGCATCTTGAAGCCTGAACTGGCCTGTTGTTAGCCACAGGGTAGAGAGAACAGGAGCCTCAATGGGTCAATACAAACCTTCCAACAGCGTCCTCGCAAGGCTAGGAAGGCAAACGCTCTTGCAAGGCAATGATGGACCAGCTGGCCTTGCCCTCACCCACGGTTCCAGTGTAACTAAGAGGGGTGGGGAGAGGTCACGAGGGGTGAGAGCAGAGGCAAGAAAAGGAAGGAAATGAGGACTTCCCAGGAACAGGGATTTCCCACATTGCCACCGGGGCAGATGCTGGGCACAGGAGTCAGACTGGGAAACAAGGGAGTGATGGGCTCTAGCACCTTTCTCCTCCACATCTCCGAGAACTAAAGCCGTTTCCTAGCATACTTCACCCCGTAAGGCCACAGGGCATCCCTCAGGGTTGTTCACAAGCCATCAAGCCAGTGTGATCTTATTTGGGGTGGGGGGGAGGAAGAGATGTCCCACATGCACACCCCAGCCTTTGCCCAGAGTAACCGGGGCAGGCACTTGTGACTTGGGTTCTGGCACACTGCTTAGACTTCCTCCACAAGTACGATTTCTAGAATGTAAAACCACCACAAAAAAGACCAAAAGTTTAATCCGCTTCAAACTAGACCAGTTCAAACTCCCAAGTGTCCAGAGCACTCAGCCAATTACAAATCTCTAGTCATTTTCCCTGAAGTAATGGAAACCTTGAGATTTTAGCTTCTGACTTCCTCTGGTTTTTCTCATCTGAATGATGCCTAGCTAGGTATTCTGCATGGCTCCCTTAGTAAGACAGTCTGGGTCCTACAATGACATAGCACCCTTCTAGACAGGTCATCACCCTGTCCCATCAGGGTACCCTCACTTGAGGACTTGCGTTCCCCTTCCCCACAGCCCAGCTCATGACTGAGGTCTGTCTCGACCCCACATGTGGGGTGGGTGTCTGGCCCACATCTGTACCCACTGCTTGCTTTCTGGATGACCAACGAGCAATGGTCAGATGCTGACAACCATAAAGCATTGAGGAACAAGACAGGAGTCACACCCAGGAAGACTTGCCATAAATGTTGTATCTGTTCTGATACAAAATTTGGAACAATTAAGTCTCCCGACCAATTCCTTCGATCTGAGTTCCAGGAATGACCAGGCATGTAGGTCTGAATAAGAATGGTCCACAGGCTCAAAGGTTTGAGTATGTGACTCCCAGTTGGTGAAACTGTTTTGGAAGGGTGAGGTGCTGTGTCTTGGTGGAGGAGGATGTGTGCTTTCCAAAGTTTCCAAAGACGGGCAGTTTCCAGGGAGCTCTGCCTCCTGTCTGCAGTTAGACACAAGCTCTCGGCTGCTCTGTTCTGCCCAGTTAAGCACTTTGCTCTGTGAGCTTTCTCGGCTCTGGTGTTTTACCAGCTAAAGAAATGTACCTGACACACTGGTTAGCTCAGTTCCCACGGGACAGAACTAGGTTTCTGAAAGAAAGGTGACCCAGGCAGCTTTCTAATTCTAACTGGCAGCTCCCCCTGAGCCTTTGATGGTGTCTTCCGACCCCCTGGACTGGAGAGAGAGGGGCACCTTCACCAGGGACACTCTCAGTACCCTCCAGGAAGAGTCAGGCAGGCTCTGACAGAACGGACAGTCACTTCCTTCTGTCCTATGGCAATTCTTATAGAGGTCCCACTGCCTTCTGTTCAAATCCACCCAGCGGCCCACGTGCTAATATCAATTATTATTCCAATGATGAACTGGGGGGAGGACGCTACCACTACAACTTCTTTCCCTAGAACCCTCTTCTTCCTACTCTTCCCATCCACAAATGCTCCCAGCATCATTTCAAAAGGACATATTGTTTGACTGCTTCAAACGAAACACATCACGATTTTCAAACCTGAATAGTCAGGACACGTGTGCGGGCGCGCACACACACACACAATATGTCAAAGAAGATAAAGTGACACGTTTTATGAGATATGAAAAATAAGGAGTTTAATAATTCCAGGGGAATAGCACACACACTGCAGCAGTCAACGCCGGAGCTGTCCGCAACACCGGGTTTCCTGTAGTGTCTGGATGCCCAGGGCACCCCAGGGAAGTAGGGAGATTGGCATGAGGAGCACACGGGCAGGCGTGAGGACAGCTGATGGAGAGTACAGTGGAGCTTCAGAGGCTGCCACATCGCAACATGGTTCAGAACAGAAAGTGCTTCACATCTACAGGGTAGAAAATGGCTTCATCCCCCGCATGTCTTAGAGACACGGAGGAGTACAGTTGTGAATGGTGCCCTGGGTTGCTGGTACCAAAGTCCCACCCAAAGAGACTCAAGGAGAGAGAAATGGGTGTTTACAACAGGGTCAGATTTTAAAAAGAACTGCTCTTGGATACAGATTCTCGCTCCCTGGAGAGCCTGGAAGACGCTGGATCCACAGAAAGAAAAAGTGCGCCCACGCGTACCCTCCAGCCACCCTGTCCGGGGTAGGGATGTTAGGGACACGAATACTCATGGAATACTCCAAGCGCATCATTAAGGCAGGTCTGTAAGAAATTGTCCTGGGGCATGGACGGCGACCTCAGTGGTGGTGAGGCCAGTGGCAGATATGGTCTTCGCTTACTCTTGGCAGAGGAGCTACACTGCAACCCCGGACACCTGTCCCCAGCAGTGAGAGATGCAAGGAGTGTGGTTCCTGAGTTAAGATCTCCTGTGACAGCAACACTGTCTTTTGCTGCAGTGTCTTCTGCGTCAGTAGAGCGCTCGGGAAACAGGGCTTACGGAAAAGAACGAGAGCACCTCAGCTTCTCTCGCCCAGCCTAGATGATAAAATGGTCTGAGTGAGGCTGGGTGGACCCAGTCAGAGTGTGGAGGGAGAAGAGACACATAGGGCCTCTCAGCGCCTGCTCAGAAACTGCCACACAGGAGGGGCGAGAGGCCAGGTCCACATGGGATGGGAGTAGGGGAGACTGTGCTGAAGCACCTGCAGCCACACTGCTACCCAACACCTTTCTACAGCAAAGTTCCACTGGCTTCCAAACAACCTCTTTGGAGGAAAGCAGCAGACAGCTAAGCTCCTGAGATCACTGTCACTATTGCCAAACCAGAGGCAAGCCCTGGTCACACAAAAACAGGGCTTCTAGTCCAGACCACCTGCCTTTCTAGGGCCTGCCTGGGCCCAGGGAGGCAGCAGAGTAGGGCATGGGCACAGCAGGGCACAGTCCTATGGGGCTTTCACTGTGCAGCTCAACTGCAGCTATGTATTGCTTTATTCTTGTTCAAGGGGAAAGGGGGGCTTTCAGTGGCCTGGACAATGTCGACTGCAGCCAAAGGCAAAGCAGAGCTCATGGCTGACGACAGCCTGCAGTCAAACCTGCCCGGCAGCACCGGCTGGAGAATATGGAATAAATAACACATCTATATACATCTCTTGGGGGAGGGCCACTTCTCCACATTTGTGACACATTCCTGTGACTGAGAGCCCAGCTAGGACAGGGCAGCAGGAACGAGCATCACAGGCAGATAGCAACATCACCTTCCTAGAATCCATGACTCCTTGGGCACAGACGCATGCCTGAGACTGGAATACTGCAGTTAAGAAGAGGACGGTGACACAAAAGTCACTGTGCCCAAGGGGGTGCTCCTGATGGCACCACGGAGCCTGCACCTCGTGGAACAAGTCAGTCACCCAGGTATCATCTATTGCTTTACCTTGCTCCCAACACTTCGTGAACACAACTTCAAATCCCTGTGGCCAAAAAGGCTGAGAAGGAAATCTTAGCAAGAGGGTTAGCCCGGTCACATCACAGGTATGCGTTCAAAGATCAGTATTTACAACAAGTACACAGGTATGCTATTACAGATTCAATTGAAGTCCAAAAGCCAGAGGACTCTGGTCAGTCACTGCATGGAGAAGTTGGCAGACATATGCTCAGCCCAGGCCTCAGCGTCTATAACTCACATGTAATTACATCAGCAAAAGCCTGATGAAGACCACCTGCCTTAGTCCCGAATGTCACTGTGCTTGGGCCAAAGACCCCAGCCTTGTCTGGGAACTGCTGGTCTTCGGCCTGTGAGAGGGAGGTCGGCCTAGAGATTGGTCTCGTCCCAAGCAGGGTCGTTCATGTTCTTTAGAACCTTCCTCACCAGCTTCTCCAGGTCCTTGCGGGCCCTCTGCTCCTCCTCTAAGGATTTC
Source organism: Bramus lutescens (assembly GCA_001685075.1). Taxonomy (NCBI): domain Eukaryota; kingdom Metazoa; phylum Chordata; class Mammalia; order Rodentia; family Cricetidae; genus Bramus; species Bramus lutescens. The sequence goes on from LOEQ01001261.1 coordinate 302,364, forward strand.
TTCATCTTCTTGTTATCCTGCAAGGCAAGCAGACAACAACAGGTTCACTGTCTCGGCACCAAAAGTACACTAGGTAGCCAGGTTGGAAGGGACGAGCTAACAGAGCTGAGCCATGAATGTACACCGAGGTAGGCTGGGCAGTCTCCCACTTACACTCATCAACAAGACACTTGATAAAACGTGCCTGAAGGAGAGGCTGGAAGCAGCGACAGGACGATCTCTACAGACCTCCTGCTAGCATGCTAAGTCCCTTACCCAGTCAACTGCAAAGGGAAACAAGGACCCGATGGACCAAGTCAGGAAGGAAGGAAAGTGTGCCGCCTCCAACACAGGGAGGTAAGACAGGCACTGTCCCATGTGTCCAGTTATTGCACCCTCAGGACGGTCCTGCCCTGCCCCTCTAAAGTGCCCGTGCTGCACCCCCTCCTTCACACCTGCCCACCAGTTGCTCAGATACATCACACACTGGTTCAGCAGGAGTCAGTGCTTGCAGTGCGAGACAGACGATCTGAGTCTGATCCCCAGAACCTCTATACAGGAGGAGGAAGAGAACCCACTCCACACAGCTGCTCTCTGACCTCCACGCATATGTCATGGCATGTGCTCCCCCCCCACAATAAATAATAAAATACAACTTGAAAGAAAAACAAAACAAAACACCATAGGGTCACACACACAGCTGGCTAGGCACCACTGTCCTGCTGTCCCGGATGTTTGAAGCCAAGTAGCCAGAGGCAACCATCAGGGTACTGTGATGGACAATACCACAGATTACTCCAGCACACCCTGAGGTGGCTCACATCCAAAGAGTACCACAGAAACAAGTATCTCCTGGCCTGTCACCCTTGCATTTTTACATGACGACTTAGAGAATTCTTCCAGCATTTAGATTTGTTTTATGTGTATGGGTGTTTCTTCCTGAATGTATGTCTGTGCATCGTGTGTACGCAATACCCAAAGAGGCCAGAAGAAGGCATCAGATATCCTAGGACTGGAGTTAACAGAGGGTTGAGCTGCCATGGGGATTCTGGAAATTGAACTTGGAGCCTCAGGAAGAATATGCGCTCTTAACTTGAGTCATCTCGAGCCCCTGCCTGCCACTCTGAAGTGAAGCTGGTGGCTTTGTCATTTCCTTTTACTCTTCAATGGACTTCATTTTTAAAACAATACTTTCCTTTTTCTCCCATTAAAACAAAACAACCTGACTAAAACTAAAAACTGGTTGGCATACCTGTCTTAACTCTTGGACTTCATCCTTCAGTGCGTACACCGTGTCCACAAGGCTCCTGGACAGGAAAGAGTAAGCACATCAAAGTGGTATGTCAAGGATGCACAGGCTGGCAGGACCCCCAGGGCTCCCCTGAGCAGCAGCCAAGCTGCTTACTGAGTCTTCTTATCTTAATCTAACCTCGGAGCAGCCCTCCTGGGGATCTCAGGCTGACCTCCCGCCTAGGCCATCACCCATCAGTGAGAGTGCAGCCAGCCTGCAGCAGAGTTCAGGCTGCACCAATGGGGAGGGGGGAGTCAGCCATACAGAAAGGAAAACACCTTACTTTTCCTCTATCACGGTCTGCCCGTTGCTTTTCATTTCTTCGACTATAATTTTTTCTTCTTCTGGAAGCAACACTTGCGGTGCAGATTCCTTACGTGAACCTGTCATTAAAAAGGAAAGTCCCATGTGAGTGCTGTGGCAGGACCAAGGAAGGGCATCTACTTTACTCCTACCACTTAGACACCCAAGGCCAGTGACTACACATTAAAATATTTGACTGGTTTTCTCCAGCTGTCTGTTGGGTGTGGCCAACCAGAGCATTACAGAGGAAAGAAAACAGCAACCAAAAAATACTTTTTTGAAACTTATTAAACTCTTTTAACTACGGAAATCTCTAATAGCAAGTACACTAAAGGTCTGACCACACCACACTCAAAATTTAAACCACGCTATCATTCCAGCACCACTGGAAAAGACCAGACCAGGAAAGAACGTGTAATTCTTGGCTTATAAATAAAAAACTCTAGAAATTACAAAAAGTTTAAGGTCTGGAGAGGTAGCTCATTGTTAAGGGCTAAAATTAACAATCCAAACATCAAGAAAAGACTATATGAACAGTAATGTTTATAAAACTGTAACATTGTAACACATAGTTTAGAAAAAAGTGGCATTTACTGTCTGGTCACCATGAGAGTTCTATCAGTCCTCTGGACAGACACGGCTTTGAGTGCGAAGGAAGTGCACTACCCACAGCACCAGAGGCACAGGGTCCTGGCACACACCTCATGTGACATGGACTGTGCAACAGACACTGGCCTTCAAAGGGTAGGTACCAGGAAGATTATACAACATGGTTATGATCACTGCCTTTCGAGCAACAGCACCAGATGCCACTGGAGGACGGATGGGTTCTGCCGTGCAACAGGTACACCTGCTCATGGCTGGGCTTGTCTGATCACGCTTCTGAGGAAAGCACTTGGCATGAGGCAAGATGGCTGACTGTGGAAATGGGGTTAATTTGCTTTTGTGTTTCCGGGGTGCCCTTTGTGTGTCTTCCTGAAAGCACATCGGATTTCAAGGAGCACTCTTGTGCACGCTTGTTGGCATGGAAACCCTAGAACAGTGTTTGAGAGGCGGCATTGTGAAGAGCAGCTTTGCGGGCAATTTAACCCAAGCCTGCGCGTCTCTCCACAAATCAAGGTGAACCACTGCTGTCTAAGCTGTAACTTACAAGTCGAGCTAGCCATCCACCAGGGCAACTATGGGGCCTGGAAGACTGTGGCCTCAGGTCTATCTCCCTAGGCCATCTTCTGCGTATCTCCAAGTCTGTTGCACTGGAAGGTGCTGAGTCAAGCGCAGGATGACAGGGAGCTCAGGGGTGGCAATGCAGCCAGCTCTATGTCACGCAGCACAATTCTCCAGCACAGAATCGGCCAGAGTATGGTGAGGCAGCCCAGCCTTGGGTCCCATGTGAGTAGGTGGAAGGCTGTCAACGTCCTAGTGTGTTCTGAGTACATTCACAGGCCACTGTGTAAAAGAGTCCCCCAGAGAAGGCCATCCCACTCTTAGAGGGGTTCACGTCCTCTTAGAGGCAGACGTCCCTTCTGGGTGCCTCCTCGATACAGCAGGAGCCACTCAGGCTCATTTCCTGCTGAGCACTGAGAGAATCATGGATCGCTTGGGAAATAAGAGAGAAGGCGCCAGGCGTGTGTGCACCTGTGCCTACCACAGGAAGGCAGGTGACAACTGCATGCTCACTGTGCCAAGAAAAACAAGGATCCCAACAATTAAGGTGTTTGAGCAGCTAGACCCACGCTACTTGGTGAAGAGTGGCAACCAGGAACAGTACTTGGGTTAGCTCCGCAGGTTCCCCTCTGCTATCAGCGGCCAAGTATACTTGCTGATAGCTGGTGACTGAGTTAGCACCAAATTAAGTCTTGGTGACTACTCGTCACATTAAATTCAAGAGGCCTGAAAAGGACCAGCAGGTGAGAACTGAGGCTTTAGAACCAAGCCAAGCAGCAGTCAACACACCTGCCTTCAGTTCATTATTCTTTTCTCACTGAACAATCTGTTTCTAGCGTTAAAGTGTCCAGACTGCGTCAGTGACACAAAGATGTCCCTACAAAGCAAGGAGGAACCATGACACCCACACCAGATCACGGAAGGGCAGCCTTCTCTACAGAGCTGCTCTTCGAAGCACAAGGTCTGACAGGCAGCTCCTACTAACAAAGTCCTAAGTACAAGCCCCAAGTTCCACTAAGTAACACAATGGATTTGAGGGACTAACATGTCACGGCTCCAGTTGTCAGCTGGAGACACCTGACAGGTCTAGGGTGTACAAGTGCTGTGCACAGGCACCCGAGAATCTGCTCCAAGTCTAAGTCTGAGGCCGTGTTCCTGGTAGGAGGTACCGACCGCTCCAGCTTTGACACAGGCAGGGGGAACAGTGGCTGGAGGCTCTGACTGCAAGTCACAGGCCTTCACCGGGGGCTGTTAATCTGTAGAACAGACACCTGCCAGCTCACCTCGTAGCCTTTCAACAAAACAAGGAATGACAGCACAGCCACGTTTATATGTTAGGAATTATTCTAAGAATTTTAAGTTTCCTAAAATACATTACTTAACACATTATATCTGAAACATTCTTAGTGGCATCATAGCATACTTTTTATCAAATACCCAACTCAGAAAATCCTGTAACCACAGAACCAGAGAACAGTCTAGCACTTAAAATGTCATCAGAGGATCGTAGAGCCATTAGTGCACTGTGAAGGCTCTGCACAGCTGAGAGCTGTGTTTTGTAAACTGCTGTCTCTGGGGGAGATGGGAGTCAGGATCTGCCATCGCCATTCCCTGAAAGGAGGCTCACAGTGCACTTCTAGAACACTGCGGGTTTGGGGGAGGCCGGATTCACTCAGGCCACCCAAAGCGCCTCATCCAAGCAGCAGACCTTTATGAGGTTTATGGCTAACAATGTGAGAAGCCCCGACAAAAACTACCACTCTGCCCTTACTGTTAGGATTTCCATGTGCAAGTGGAGTAAACCACACGGCTAATGGAGAACAATTTACAGTCAGCCCCAGCCTCCAGAACAAACTACAGGTGTGTCTTAGCAACCTCAAGTCCTCTGAGTAAGGATTTTACAAGGTCTCTCTTTGAGGACACTGGCATGCTGGGGATGCCAGCAGGCTTCTAGGCCCTATGGCAACACTCACTCACTCACTCACAGATGTGACTCAAGACTGGGAACATGCTCGCAGCAACAGAGAGAAACACAGGAGTCAAATACTAGTGGTCTCTGAATCCCGCCATGCATTGCTGAAGACCACCATGCTATGGGCCTCGATTGAGAAACACAGATCTAACCAAGGAATCCAACTCAGAGTAGACTGTGCCTAGGATGCCATAGGCAAGGATCACCCCAGGGCACTCCTTATGCTAGGGACCATGGGGAACTACAGCTGTGCGACTCAGCAATAACCATGTCGGCTGTCTACCTCATGCTGTATGAGGTATGTTAAGTATGTGGACACGCACACTGTGTGTTTGCCTGCATTCAAAGCATTGACTATCTAAGTCTGTCTGTCTCCAAAGAGCATCAGCCATCTGGCCAGTGCCTGACACACTGTGGTATGCTCCTACATCATTTACACCTAACTGGCCCTCCCTGAGGATGAAATAAAGCATTGTCCTTAGAGGTCTCTTCAGTGGCATTCAAATCACATGGGCTGCACTCTATGGGTCTGAGATTTGGATTATCTTTTTCCATGCGAGGAAAGAAGGGCTGTCGCCAGGAATGACTTTCTCTTCTGAACTAGGTTAGGCATGCACTTCATAAAATGAAGGACTTCAAAGCTGAGCTGCTTTTCACCTGTGAGAAGGGCATGCTGCTTCTGAGGACAAGGTTTGTCAGAACAGGGACACAGAAAGAAAACAGCTAGGCCTGGAGGCGTACCCCTTGGCTCCTCCCTTCTAGGGAGGAAGAAGTGGGTGGAGCTATGTGAGATCAGGTCAGCCTGGGCTGCATAGAGAGACCCTACCTTGTGCCATTGAGAACATATCCCACCTAAGAAATAAGAAAGCTCCAGTCCTCTACCACAGCAGACAGAAGGTGTGCCTATGGAAGATGCCAGCTTGGAAGAATAACCATGGCACACTCAGCTTCAAACTAGGCTATTCCCCTCCCCCATGTAACAAATATAAAGGCCAAGGGCTAGCAAATGCAAAATTTATTTCAACTGTACAGAACAGATGTCTTTTTTAATATAAAACAGACACTTCATTGCCATAAGCAACCACAGACAATAAGCATACTGTACAATACAATGTAACATTCAGATATACATCCAAGTGAGTTTTCAAATGGGAGTCTTGTACTAAAATGGCTTTTCCCATTCACAGGTAAAGAGCACAATATACGGACTTCCCCAGGATCTTATACCACTATATACACATTATTGTGTTTCGGCAATGTTAGGCCAAACACAGAATTAATGTAGTTTAGTAAAGACTTGTGGTGAGGATCAGTGAGACAGGAACACTGGGCCACCTGCAGAAGGCCCGGGATGGCTTGGACCTACCTTCTCGCTCAGTCTGCATTCTTCCGTGAGCACACTCACTGTACACGGCTTTACAGAGCTGCAGAAACGTTAAATACTATCAGCATGACTACAGTCCCACAAACGTAGAAACAATGGCCCCTCCAATGCTGTGTCCCCTCTGCCACATGAGGACCATCTCCTGTGCCTGTGGCAGTAACAAACTTCTAACCAGGTCACAAAACCAGGATCAGACACTTAAAAACAAATGCAAATAGTTCAGGCTGCTGTTCCACAGCATTGGCCTAGCAAAAAAAAAAAACAAAACAAAAAAACAAAAAACCAACCCCGCCCAAATGGCTCTGACCAGTAAGGAAAGATTGAGGGCAAACCATCAGAACTTTGCTCATCACTACCGACAGTGACGGCCAGTGTCACTTCACTTGGTGATAAGAGAAAACCTCAAGTACAGCTGTGCCTCCCTGTTGTATCACACAGCTTATGATAGGCAAACCATGCTAAGGTAAGGCAGGGGCAAGCAGCCTGAGGCAGATCAGCGAAGACAGCCACAGAGTGGGCTATGACAGCAAAGTTGTTTCTGTCACTGTGTGAAATCAAATAAATACTGACGTTTCATATTTTGTTTTTCAAAAATCCCATTTGCTATCTGGATCTATGCAAACCTCCTTTCTACTGGAAATTAACACTGGGTGTAAGTTTTAAAAAGCTCGCTCCTGGACTTTCTTTTAAAAGTCCGAACTCTCGCAGAGCATAAACTACTTTGTGGCCACAGGACAGACTTGGTGTGGGTAGCTGTGCTGCCCCAGCAGCTCCAGGCTGCCCCTCCAGCCATGCACACGCTCCTCCATTAGCAGCAGCAGAACCCAGCTCCCAGGAAAGGGAGCAAAGGGGACAGAATACTGTATACACGGGCGTGGCAAGGAGGGCTAGGGGTCAGAGGTCATGACCACTAGAGCTCCACCCCCTGAAAGATAGAAAGAACATCATTCTCCATGAAGATGGGGCACTGTTTCTGAAGCAGATGTCAAGGAGCACTGTGAAGACAGTGCTGCCCCTTAAGCAATGGCCAGGTGTGGTCTGCTGCTACAACTGAATGCGATGTCACATTCAGTCTTTCTCAGTGCCAGTGAAAACTCCTTACAACAAACCCCAGGGGGCTAAGGGGTGCCTCCCAGGCCAGCATGTGGGGGACCTACTCAGTCTTCGAGACTGCATTGTAATCAAGTACAAGGTAACCTATGGGGCTGCTAGAAACGGAGCTTCACTGCAGCTGGTGTTCAGAATAACAAGGTGCTCGTGGCTCTCACAGACAGCGCAAGTACGGATGCGAGGCAGTCAGGCTGTGGCAAAGCCAAGCTTCAACCAAGCACCCTCTGAATGCAGCTGAGCTGTACTGGCTGAGACCACAGCTTCTGCCTCCTAGTGCAGACTGGACAGTGCCTCGTACTAGTGACCACTGCAGTTGAGCGAACGGTGGTGTGTGATGGTAAGCGGATGTCTCAGCAGTGGTGGTGAACTCACCTTTACAAGGAGAGCTCTCACCTCACAGCCATGCACATGGGAAAGGCACAGAGCAGTGGGTGGAGACAGATCCCAGACTCTGCTCTCAACACCCAATGGTGCCAGCCCTGGTGTGCATCTGCCAGGCACAGAGTCCACGCAGTGTTCTGCACCATCACCAAGGCAGCTATCAGTGGACTTGGTGCTTTGGTTACAGACACTCCTCCTCTCAATCTCTCCACAGCTACTTGGTCAAGTGCATTATACAAAAAAAACCAAACAAACAAACAAACAACAAAAAAAAACCTAATTAGACCCCTATGTGTAAGGCTAGAGTCTCCTCCACTGTGGCACTTGGACGCAAACCTATGCAGCTGCATAAGCTAGAAAAGTGTCCATACGGCTGTATCCAAAAGGAAGCCAAACAGTTGTTATACGGAGAATTAAAAAACCAAAACTTCTGGGACTTGTATAAAACACTCCCTAATGGGAAAAAGTCCTCAGGTACAGACTCATTGGACCCACCACCTCCCTCCAACAGGCAGCAGTTTGAATGTGTTCTCAGATTGGCAATTGAGCCTCCACTAGGTACAATGAGAAATACCAAGACACTCTCCAGAGTTGTTAAAATATCACATAAGAGAGACAAGGAACAGCAAGAAACGTCTAAGAAAAGCAGGCTGCAGTACAAGCATTGTTAAGAAAGGCTCAGTGCGTTAGTTCTGGTGAGAGATATATGAGCAGCAGCTCTTACGGGATGCAGAACCCATTCTGTAACTATGGGCTGTCCATATACTGTCATACTCAGAGTCTTCCGAGAGGTCTGAGGGCTCCAAACGAGAAAGGCTACTGCGACGACCCAAGGAGTCTAGACTTGATTGGTCGTCATCAGCCAAGACGTGATTATGCATCAGGTCAGTGCCTTGCCATGCTAAGACGGATGAAGTGACAGGTGCGACAGGCAGAGGGGATGAGGAGGGACGGACAGGAAGAGCCACAACCAAAACATGGAACAAAAGCAAAAGGTGATGGGAAGAGAAGGGAAAGAGAAAATATTATTAAAAAATGGCAACATGTTCGTTTCTCCTTATTAACTTCTGGGTTTTTACAATGAACTTAGCACAACCCTCAGAACAAACCCAACCACTCTCTTCAGTAAGCCCCATCATAGTCCTCCTTCAAAGGCTTCATTTAAAGATACCTATATATCTTGGCTAAAAACTCCAGTACAATCATGTCCGAAACGTGATTCTGTAACAATTGTCAATTAACCAATTCTATCAACAGTCTTATTTAGGACATAATTTATAAAAAGATACTAATTGTGTGGTTAACTAAGCATTATTCCCCATTCTGAAAATGTTACACTAAATACAAATTACTTTCATCAGATTTTTGAGTCATTTCTTTTGTTATGTCTTTGCCAAGACAACATACATTAGCAGCAGCAGGAGCCTAAACTTACCGTGTCGGTCTACAACCTGGCCCAGCACTGAAGTCTGAGTGCAGAGAAAGGACAGAGTAGGTCCCTGTCACCTGCCCTCATGTGGTTCTTTACCATCAGGAAGATGAAACAAACTGGCAATGCCACCATGTGGAAAGGGAGGTGACAAGAGGCAGGAGCAAGAGAACGAGGCAGAACTCCATGCATGGTTAGCAATGTGAGCATGAGCTAGTCAGCAGCTAGGTGGGCATGCAAGGCTATATGGGGCTCCTGCAGGGAGAATGCAAGGCTATATGGGGCTCCTGCAGGGAGAATGCACAGGTAAGCCTCAGCAGCCAAAGCTGGCTGCGTCCCAAGTCTGTGAAGGCCATTTCCATTCCTTCGTCAAGATGGGAAACAATGCCAACTTTTTGTTTGTTATGTTTGCAACATCCTCTTGGCATCCAAACATGTGCTGAACAGAACGGAGCTTTAGGTAACTATATTAATTAGCCTTCTCAATTTGTTTTGCTAGGCATTAGTGTGGAAGTATGTTCACTATGAACCCATTTCCAATGCTCTCATCAAACATGTCACCTGTCCAGCACAAACTGTGCACCTATCCTGTGTCCTAGATGCCAGGCGGTAGCCATGTATGATGGTAACTTCTGAGGCTCCAGGATGCAGGCTGGGACATAGCACATCAAAGAAAGCAAACTCAGCATAGTGACCACTGCTTTTCTTGCATGGAAAGAATGGAAGTACAGAGCGTCGGCCAGGCAGGAAGAAAGGCTCTGCACAAACTACAGGTTGCCCTACTCAGGCAGCCGAGGCGGGAANTCATCTCAGGGCACTGCCTTTTGCCCAGAGGGAATATGGCCTGTGTCACATACAGGAGATCACAGTAACCTGTCATGTACACCTGAGCTTGGGATACATAAGATCATGTAAGCTTGGGAATTTCCATTTCAGTTTAAGCATTTCAAAGTGAGGTGACTAATGCAAAACCTCAAATCCGAAATCTATGAAACTGCTGGCTTTGTTTTTAGCCTATCACAACACAATCACTGCAAATTATGAAGATGTAACACTTTAATCAACAAAATTCTATTTGTGAATTAACATTCAACCATCCCAATACACAGCCCATGGCTTGCTAGGGTACCCAAACCTCCCATGGCTCTCCTCTACTGATCAGTTACAATAGGTTCTTTCCCAGAGATGGAAGGGACAAAAAGAGACCTCGCTGACCTTTAGCAAGACCTTAATGCCATAAGCTGCAGCGGATAGTGCAGTGCTGCACTTGGAATGCTCAGCTTGCCACACTGGCTGGAACAGCAGCAGGCTGCTACTCAACAAAAACTCAAGTGGCTGAAAAGTCCCTTCCCCACCTTCTGTCTTTTTAAGGCTGGCAAGACATGAATCTGAGCCACCCTTGCAGGTGTTTTCAGAAGAGCTGAAAAGGGGTCTCTCCAAAACCTGAGGTGGAGAAGGGGCAAGACAGGAGATCCACAGCAACTGGTTTCTATGCCAAGCAGTCAGTTCCAAGATGAAAAGGTGACTGCTAGGCTTCATCTGCCTCAAAGGGCAGCGGCCTCTGAGTCTGGCAGTGCCCCTGGGTGCTGCCACACTGCAGATCCCACCTGTGGGGAGTTAAGAGAAACCACCTGGAATCTGCTAACGAAATTAAACACAGCTGGGCGGTGGTGGCACATGCCTTTAATCCCATCCCCCAGGAGGAAAAAGAGAGTGTATCTCTGTGAGTTCAAGGCCAGCCCGGTTTACAAGAGCTAGTTCCAAGACAGGCACCAAAGCTACACAGAAGAACCCTGTCACGAAAAACACCAAAATATACAAAAATAAGAACAAAATAAAAATTTTAAAGATAATAGAAATACCAGCTCTAGATTTGAATTTTAGGTTATTTTTTAAAGTTTAAAAAAAAAAAAAGCCCAGCAACACCATCAAAGAGCAAA
>LOEQ01001261.1:318481-343746 GCA_001685075.1 Bramus lutescens
GAATGCCCTAACCACACGGCTTTAACCCCTCACTGTACCACGGGAGGGAATGCCCTAACCACACGGCTTTAACCCCTCACTGTACCACGGGAGAATGCCCTAACCACACAGCTTTAACCCCTCACTGTACGACGCTCCCAAGGGATTCTGAGCAGGACATGGGGCTGAGAGACCCACACTCTACATAGGTTACAGCTGTGATGTCACAGCATGTGAGAAACGAGTGCAAGCATCATGACTTCGAAACAAACAAGTACTCCTTACAGAAATGGTAGCTGATGGTGGGGCATCCTTCCCAGAAATACACTATCACCTGGTAACACAGGAGCAGGGCAAAACCGAGGCCTGTTCCCTGTGCAGAGAGGGGAAAGCAGGGCACAATTTTCCTGGAGCACAGCAGCCAGGCCCATTCCATCTAGGTTTCCTGTCTGGGCACACACAGTCACCACAGAGCTGTGTGAAGACAGGAATATGGACCACTTGGCCTTCATAAAAGGATGTCAATTTCCATAATAAAGGTTATTTTTCTCTTAAAAATCTCAAGCTTGTTTGAATAAAAATAATTTGAAATCTGGTTTTTCAGTGGGGTATGTTATTAATAAGGTTTATATTCTTATTAAACCCCAAATCAACCACACCGACAACGAAATGAAAATGTTAATAAAATAAGCATGACTCTAATGAGCCCCTGGATCTCACACAGATGATGTAGTTAATGCACAACTAACAGCAGCTGGCTGCGAAGCTCTGAACTGAATGCTGGGACTGTGCCGGTTGTGGCACCACAGGGCGGAAAACAGCACCCTAAGCGCCAGGTCACCCACCAGTCGCTGGCTCATGGCACATTATCGACACTGTACCACTACAAATAAGCAGCCTACAGCGGAGAAAGCTGCACCCAGCCCCTTGTAGCAGAAACACTGGCTTGTTTCTCTCTACTTGGAAAAGCGTAGTGATGCCTGATGCTAAAATGAGAGATCAACTGGTGCCAGACCCCAGGGGACGCAGTACTCCATACACCAGCACACTAGCTCCAGCACCTTCTTCCCACCAGGGCTGCACAGCGGCCCACAGCAGGGTGTTATGGCTTCCACTACACGTCACCAAATGCTGAGGCGCCAGGCACGTACACAGCAAAGACTATGTGTCAGGAGTGGGGAGCCTGGCTTCATTTTGCTGTTCTGTACATACTCATTCAAGCAACCTATATCCCAGAGATATATGTAACCCACAAAAAGTAAGTGGTTTTAATTTTTTTATTATGTTGGTGGCATAGGGAAATGATCCCGACACTTTGCAATGTCAGGGAAATGTTCTACCAATGAGCTACACCCCCAATTCCCAGCCTTCTCTTCAGGACCTTGTTTGTTTTTTGTTTATTTAATTTTTTTATTCTTTGAGACAAGGTTTCTCTGTGTGGCTTTGGTGCCTGTCCTGGAACTCACTCTGTAAACCAGGCTGGCCTCGAACTCACAAAAGATCCGCCTGCCTCTGCCTCCTGAATGCTGGGATTAAAGGCGTGTGCCACCAGTACCTGACTCTCCAGGACCTTTTGAAGTAAGGAGAAATTACGGAGTAGAGTTCAGCCATGGAGAGTGAAGCGTTAGCTACCACAGCAAGGCATCCAACACTCCAACTTCTGAGACAACAAAAGCAAGCTCAGAAAACTGGACCCTGATGTGAGACCACGAGTGGTAGAGCTGAGCTCTCAGGTAACCATGGTGACCTCTACATGAAGGCACTGATGTAAAAATGAGCTACCTGGCAGAAACTGTCACAAGAGTCAAAGAGGAGAGGAGACTCTGTAATCATAAACTGTGTTAGCCAAGGTCATTTTTGAAAGGTTTGCTCAGGTGTTCAGTAAAAACGGTTATGTTTTAAAATAACACCAACTTCTCAAGCAAAAAACATACACACAAAGTTTAAACACCAATGTCAACATGTTTTGAAATTTATATCTCTAAAAAAACAAAGTACTGCTGAGTTTTTTTATTAATTAAAAAACAATTTTTTTTGATTGTTGTTTTCATTGTTTTATTTTATTTCTGTTTGGAGTCAGGGTCTCAAGTAGCCCAGGCTGGTCTTAACATTCAGCCAAGGATGACCTTGAACTTCAGATCCTCCTGCCCCCCCACCTCCCAAGTGCTAGGAATACAGTCATGTGCCACCATACCCAGATAATGCAAGGAATTGAACTTTGCACTAAGGAAGACCTCCACAATTGAGCCCAGGCCCAACACTGCCACTTTCTCGAGTAAGTCAGGAGTTGTGCCCAATGCCTGTCTAACACAGCTATCACTTCTCTTTTGCTTTATCTGTTTGTGAGTAACATACATAAAGTTTTAACTTCTCAGAAAAAGCCACTTACAACAGGGCCTGTGGCTCCTGGGATGCAGTGGGAATTCTGAGGAAGTGCTGAGCATCACTTACCTTGCGTATACACAAAGTGTCTGCAAGGTGCTTTCCTCTGTGATGACAACTGCACAATTAGAATTCACGCTACAAGGCAGGGTTTAAAACTCCTGCGCCCACTGAGAGCCCCAACTTGAGACTTTACTGTGAGAGCCGAGAAGAGAAGCCATGTGGCTCTTACTGTGTGTGATGGCACAGAGTGGGGCTTGATGGTGGGGTTGCTCACAGACGTAACCTTCGTCTGCTTCTGTAGATGGTCCACCCATTCATGCAGGTCTTGCTGGTTGTTGCAAGACACCAGAATTCGCTCGATCATGCTCCCTAGAGAGGAGGAGGTGGAATTACAAGTAAATGCACACAAGCACTATAGATGCCCAGAGCCTGAGGCCACCTTCACACAGCCTTTGAAATTGGCTGCTTCTCCTCACTGTGACACAGAGGCTGCACAAGCTGGGGCACATTACCTGATATTTCAAACGCATTCCTATGGGTCTCGCTGTCCTCAAGTTTTGTGATTGTCATTCCTGTCGTTGGTAGCTTTCCCTAAAAGAGAGCCCCCCAAAAATTAATGCTTTTCTAATAAAGGTGCCATTAAACGTTAAATGATTTTAAACATTGCAGACCACATGTTCCAAAGAACTACCGTCTTAAATAATGACCAAACCACAGTGAAGAACCCAAATTGGCAATGGCAGAGTACGAGGCAAAGTGGGACTTTCATCCAGTTGGAGTCTGTGGAGAAGACAGGAGACAGCCCTGCTTCAAAGGACGCCCCACGGAAGAGTGCACACGGCCTTCCAGAGGAGGAGGGAGTTATGAGCTGGAGGCCCAACTGATGGACATGGAGACAAGAGCATACACTGAGAGGCTTTGCGCTATACTCTGTCAAATGGAAAATACGCAGCTAGGACAGAGAGATGCCACAGGGTGCAAACAGTGGCAGACATGCTGTCTGTAAAAATGGGAAGATTCACAAGAAAGAGGAAATGTCAGCTGAGAAGTGGAAGGGATAAAATAAAGCTCATTGAAACAGCAAAGTCCAGCACCCAACAGCTTTCTTCGGACCACACAAACAGTGACATGACAGCCAGTGGTCAAAGACCAAGTCTTCACAGTCTATGGGTTTGGGCCCCGGGAAACAACTGTTAGCCGAAGGCAGGACTTCATCAGCAGGCAGGACAGCACCTATGTCAACTGGACACAGCTAGACACCTAGGAAGAGGAAAACCTAGGAGAAAAGGCAACCTGCCAGTGGCACCTGGCAAGCCCGTTTGGCATTTTTCTTGATTACTGACGGATGCAGGAGCCCAGCCCACTACGGGAAGCACTATCCTTGGGCAGGTGGTCTGTAGTGTGTAGCAGCAGTCAGTGCTCCACCCGCAGAGATGACTGGACGTGATGCCCATCACCAGGGCTGATCCAGGAACTGTCTAGAGTACAAAGACAGCATCTTGCCGCTGAGATACTGTCTCCAGGGACATGCCACAGCAATAGATGATCCCAGCACAAGGACAGTCTAGGCTCAGGATCTAGGGCACAAAACAAGCCAGTAACAGGCACCTGTTAACAGTAGCTGACATTCTGGCACCTCAGCTACTCAGCCTCTCCTCAGGATGCCTCACCAATGGAGAGTTGAGTCTTTTCTGAATCTTCCCACGCCTATCTGCTCGGCCATCTAGAAAGGGTCCTTCAGAACAACAACAGTGAGAAGCCCTCCCGGGGGCAGACCAAGCCACATCCTTCCACTCAGGACTCTACACTCCTTGTCAGAACAACATAAAACACAACACTCACACCAGAGAAAAGCCACTTGAAAGCGAAGAGCAACTGAATGAATGAATGAATTGAACAAATGAAAGAATGTCTCTCTTAGGTCACTGTGGAGGCTGGACTTCAGGGCTCCTAGATCCTACCTAAATGTCTCCACCACCAGTCCCTGTGGCAACAGAAACGAGCCCCTCAAGCTTTCTCATACAGTCAGCTCTCAAATTTTCTCTGGGAAATTATTAAAAAGTAATACATTAAATGAAAGGTTACAAAAGGTCAAATGACAAGGTGATACACCCATTGTATTTATTTGGGGTGTTCTACGCCTTACAAAAACAGATCACAGCCCACAACACCTCGCTGCACCTAGGCTGTGCACGACAGAACATGAGAAACCAGAGAAGCACTGCTTTACAGGGGACAAAGCGGCGGTGAGAGACTGACGTGCACTGCTCATGAATGCACACTTTTCTCCAGACACACTGAAAGGTCCAACAGAGATGAGCTCACAGAGTGAGCTAACCCAGACCCAGAAAGACAAATGTGTACTCACTCATAAATGGCTTTTCGACAAAAAGCAAAGAAAAACTAGAGTACAGTTCACAATCCCAGAGAACCTAGACAACAAAGAGAAACCTAAGAGAGACATACATGGATCTAATCTACATGCGAAGTAGAAAAAGACAAGATTCCCTGAGTAAATTGGGAGCGTGGAGACCTTGGGAGAGGGTAAAAGGGGGAGGGGAAGAAAGGGGGGGAACGCAGAAAATATACAGCTCGATAAAATCAGTAAAAAAAAAAAAACAAGTAAAGTCACAGATAAGAAAACAGTCATCACATTATGGTGCCACATACCGTGCATATACAGGCATGTCCAATATGAATACAAAAATTCAAAGGCATCCTGGAAGCAATTCTGACATCCACTATAAGCCAAAAAGTGTCATTGTAACTGTGTTTACCTGATAGATGAAACCACTCATCCTGGGACTGGCAGACAACATGAGCAGAAGACTTGGGAAGAGCAGGAGGTATCGCTCATTCTTTTCCTAATAGCAAAAAGAATCTGTTCACAGATGTGTACACAAATCTTCATACAAGCCCCTATGAAACCACAGACTGTGTTTCCTAATTGACATTTTTACCAAATTATACTAGCAGTATTGAATGCTGACCAAGTATAACCAAGTCTCCATTAGACACAAGCACTGAGTCTACATCAGACCTTAGCACTCAGAGAACTATAACCAGTGAAAACAAACACACACTATTAGGTTTTTCAAGGCAGAAAGTAATGAAATGATTCAAGAGCCCTGAGCTTGCAAGTTCCTGTAAGACTTTGTTTTTTCTTTTATTAAGGTTTGTTTAACCAGGTATGGTGGCACCTTTGATCCCAGCACTCCTGAGGCAAAGACAAGAAGATCTCTGTGCTCCAAGCCAGCCAGGTACCTAGGATAGTCAGAGCTACGCAACTGAGAGACCCTAAGAAAAACTACAGGTTTATTTGTACTATTTATATATGTATGAATGTCTTTCTGTATTGCATGTCTGTCTGTGTATCACATGAGTACAGTGCCCAAAGAGGGTGCTGGATCCCTTGGACCTAGAGTTATAGATGGCTGTGAGCTGCCGTGTGTGCTGGGAATCAAACCTTGGGAAGAACATTAAGTGTTCTTAACCACTGACTGAGCCATCTCTCTAGCACCTATGTGGAGTATCTTTGAATACTACTTTGTAACTTTCTGTTCATGGCCCAGAAGGAAAAAAAACTTAGAAAATTTTAATGAGGGACAGGGACAAATTCTTCAAGCTACAAGAAAAATAGGGCAAAAATTAATTAAATATTGCTATCATCTATCTGATTAACCTTTTCTGGTTTATATGGAAAACTTATTTCTTGTACATTAAATACCATTTGCTTCAAGGTAACAAAAGCAATGGAAAGCACACACTAAAAGACAAAAGCCAAAGCAACAGGCACGAGTCCTCCAGCATTTGAGCCACTGCCTTCAGAAGTGGGTAAGTACAGCAAACAGCTTTCCCAAGAATGTTCTTCACAATGTCACACCCACTCACAGGGCAGCAGGGATGGGGAGGAGTGTGTGTCCTGAAGAAGCTGCAGAAACAACCTGCTACTTCTCCTGGAGGCACACAGGCTGGGGAGTGCCAGCAAAAGACCTCTTCCCTCAAGGGCAGGACAGCACCGACTCTCTTTGGAGGAGTAGCCACCACTGTTAGGGAGACTTGGCACTTTGGGAAATGTTGCAAAGTTATCTAAAACAAAACTTAAAAGTCACAAGGGTAAGGGGCTGGGGAGGGCTCTGAGTTTAAGAACATTGGCTGCTCTTCTAGAAGAACCAGGTTTGATTCCCAGTATTCACATGGCAGCTCACAACTGTCTGTAACTCCATTTCCAGGGATCAGACAACCTCTTCTGGCCTCTGTGGATACTGCGCAAACATTATACAAAAACATGCATGGAGGCAACATACCCACACATATAAAATCATTTGATTAAGTGACAAATTTTTAAAAGATCTGAGTGTTTCAAGTCAGTGTGGTCAAAGAAGAAAGTGACAATTTCTTACAGTACCCACACTACAATGTGGTGGCGATGCTCAGGCAAGTTCTGCTTCCTCTCTCTCCAAATGGCTGTGTGTGTGGAGGGTGAAGCCCGAGTTTGCTCCACCATCAAATGGACTACTCCCATGATGACCCATCAACAGCCAACCGTCACTGTGGAAGGATGTCACTGAACAAGCCAGCAACAAAGCCAGGACTCCCAGAAGTAGGCACCAGAATACACACACACCATTGCCCTAAACACTAGGCTCCCTAAAGTGTGCTCTAAAGAGAAGCCTGAGCTAAGCCAGGCAAGTGTCCCTAGAAGACACCTGTATATGGTGAGACACATGCTGGTCTCTTCCAGTCTTGGGTAGACGCCCTCTCAGTTCAAAGCTCTGGACCAAGCTGACCCTAGGTGGGTATGAACTGACAAGCCTGTCTGTTCTGAGCTTTCCACCCACACTGTAAGCTCTCCACATCTGTCAAGGGTAGAGAGTGGTCACACATGTGAGACTCCTGCACGCTGACGCAGTACATGCCATTATTCTGGGCCTGAATACAAAACCTTAAGAGTGGGACAGGTGGTGAAGCTGGGCCCCAGTACCTCGCTTCCTGTGCACTGAATTGTGACTTGGGACATGTAAATAACAGTGCCCAGCATCTTTATGTCATCCCCCTCCCAGCTGCGGATGGGCTCCGTCAGAATCTGCAGCTCCAGCTCTTTCCTTTTCCGAACTTCTTGACACTGGGCCTGTGGGACACAACACACAACTGTTTACAGACAGAAACTCTCAGAATCTTGTTTTCACCACATTGCTTGTGCTTTTACGATTACTGTTCTGTCTGTAAATGATGAATGATTAACTGTACGGAGTGGGTGGAATCAAGGCAACAAAGCAGGCACGTGCTCCGGCACCTTCCACTCCCTAGGCAGTTGTTAGTTTCAGGAAGCCATGTTCAGAGTGGACTAGAAGAACATTTCCTTCTGGCTTCATCAGTGTCCTGCCAGCAGACAAGCCCAAGAGGAGGAAGTAGCATGTGCTATAATACATGGAACATGTGTCTAAACCACAGCTGGGCTATATGACAAGTGAGGACCTGTGTCCTGGGTGGACTTGGAGGCAGGGAGTTAAATGACGTCATCTACAGCAACAACTAACCGTGTCCTTTCTAAATTTCATTCGTCCCAGTTCTGACTCTGGTGCTCAGAGTGCACTCAAGGAGGAGAGTTCACTGGTCATGGAGTGTTGCTACACACGTCCTTTACCTCATCCCAATACACAGTGCATTCAATTCACAAGTCACTTGTTTACTGTGTGTCTTTTCCAGGGGGTTTTAATTCAACATGCATTTGTGGTGATAGTATCTGAGAAAAATAGAATAAGCATGTTACATGAACCCACGAGAGTCTGTTAAAGGGTCTCAAGAATTTGCTTATATGAAAGGGGTAAACACTCATTGACACAGGGTAGATGCCACCTTGATCCAGCTGCTGTGTGGATAGGGAGGGCTGAGGTCCAACCACCCGAGGAGGAAAACAAGAGTGCGACCGCTCCCACTCAGCTTACTAAGGGTCACATAGGCAGACAAGACCATACGCTAGGGCTTCCTGCCCTAAAGGTCATTGGCTAAACAGATCGAAATCCTACAACATAAGCATAATCACTCACTGAAAGGTTTTTGAAGGCAGTCATGGACTTTTGAATATCTTGTCTATCAGGATGATAATCCTGTGGATAAAAGACAGACATAACAAACAGTCACACTGGAAACATCCTGCAGACTATCCTAAAACTTTTTATACTCTTCAGCCCTTACTTAGCTTCTCAGTGGCTGGGGGCTGCTTATCTTTTAAGGGATCACGGTGCCAACAGACTTGAGGAAAATTAACTTGGAACAAAACTGCCAAGAGGGGCAGCAAGCAATGCTGTTCTGTAAATTAAGCCTCATGAGAGCATGGCCCCATGCCTGTTTACAGCCATCTCTGACTGCCCTGTCCTCTAAGGGCAGAGCTGAGCTCAACAGTTCCAAGGAAGGTCCACAGACACAGCCAAGCCTAGCAATAAGCACGCCCAGGGTCCCTGTCAGCTCTGTGAGCTGCTATCCCAGACTACAACAGACATTCCCATTATCACCCTGCAACTTGGGCTCCTACTGCTTGTAGCTCAACACTGACAGGACACCCAGCACTACTTGAACATGACACTCTGCAGCTTCTGGAGCACTTGGGGAGCAGATGGGTACATGAGGGTGTTGGAGGAAGGAAAAAGACGATACTTTCTTCTAGAGCTGGATGAGGAGAAAACCTCCACGCTTAACAAAGTCCCTCTGAAAACCACTAAGCTACAAACTCTAGACAAGCTCTGGGGTAACCTCATGGACATGAGGCCTGACAAGGCTCAGGATCTCAGGTCAGGGAGCAGCAGCACCTCCATGTGTCTCTCCAGCTCCTTCAGCAGTGTTGGGTACTTGTCCAGGCGCATGAAGGGCTTGCTGAGGCCAGTGGTCAGCACCAGGATCCCAGGACTGCTGGCACCTTTTGATTCCATGAACTCACCCAGGTCCTCACTGAGCAGCAGGGTAAAGAGGGAAAGAGAAGAGGCTGCAGTTAGGACACAGGGCCAGGGCTTGTGTAACAGACAGAAATGTCCTACGGCGATGGCTGTAGCTTTACACCCATAGATGTGCCAGTTACCATGCAACGTGAAAAGTCCCCGACGGCACTCTCACCTCTGTCCCACTGACAAAGGGCCCTGGGCATGCTGGCTTCGTGGAGCCTTTACCAGTCCTCAGAGGTGTCCAGAGTACAAGCTGGTAACAGCTTCCTTCCATAAGTTGTCTCTGAGCCTCAGAGACCTGAGGGAGTGGCCCACACCCTGATGGGAGGTGTGACCCGAGTTCTAGTGAACTGACCTCATTCTCTAGGAGCAGCAGTGGTATGCAGAGCACAGCACAGGGCCGGGTAAAGGCTCTGGCATGGGGGAGAAAGTCACAGCATCACCCCAACTCATGCCCACAGAATATGCAGAAAGCAGGTGGGGACATACGGCATTCCCAAAATTGAGAGCGCATTAAACACTCCCCCCTTCACAGTCTTTTCACTGCTCAGCAATGTTTCCTATGACGAGTCCCTGGCAACAAGCAGGGTCCAGGGTCCTCAGTTTCCATGGGCCCTTGACTGGGGTCAGTTTTCTCACAGCTCACCTGCTGGGTTTGCTCTAGGTTCAGAGTCCTGCTAAGAACAGTATCTCCACCCTCATCTGCTCTCCATAAAGCACCACGGTGAGTAGGAGAGACGCCCGTTTTCCCAGCTTTCTCTGAAACAAGCAGCTGATGGAGGTACAGCCCCATAAATCCATCTAATTCAGAGGCCCTTCTCCTTTCAGGGGAATCACAGCCTTCTCCACCAAGGGAAAACGAGCCCCAGGCAGTAAGGTGTTCCAGGGTTTAGTGAGGTTGTCATAACACAATTCACAGCACCCTGCTCAGAAGTCTTAAGAACAAAGAAGATTTTAAACACGCCATGTCATCTGCACACAGCATTCTTCTGCTGCCAGGAAAGACATCCACAGCCAAGAAAGGAAACAGAATTACACAAAACTTCCTAGGCAATTTCACCTTGTAGCTTCTTAACATCATGATTAAGAAAATAATTCATTACATAATTCTGATAGAATGATGGTAACAAACCAGTGAAAAATGTGTTCTTAGAGAATAACTTAAAAACCTCCCTCAGAACACATGGACCCTAGGACCCTGTGTCTACCACCAACATAACAAAGGAAAGGTTCCCATGGGCACACACATCAGATATACAGACAGGACTAGGGCTAGGGCTGGGCTAGACTGCTTGCTGAGGGCCAAGTCTGACAGCTAAGAACACAGAACTGAAACCCAGTGTTTGTACATTCTAGGGTAGCCTTCCCACCAGTGAACTACACCCCAGCTTACAAAAGCAAAGCTTTCAGATAGCTCAGGCATCAAAACACAACCTACTGGCCATGGTGTGGCAGCTCAATAGCCATCAGAGGTACAAGGAAGCAAAAACTAGCTAGCTAGCCCGGCAACTCAGTAGAGAGAACAATGCAGAAAGAAGTGATCAGACATGAGAATGCATGGCTCTAAGCACCAACTTACGCCTCAGGAGGGTGATGGGATCTGTGGCAGGCTGAGGGGGACCGCTCACAGCTCAGGTACCTCAGAAGAGCACACAAACACCACATGCTGCTCTATCTGCTGGCTCAGAAGGACTCTCCTCTTTACGGCTCAGGATCCTACACCCAGTTGTTCCAGGCTGTTCGGAGCAGATCCCAAGGTCCCCACTCCACAGCCAGCATGCCACGTTGAACAGCAGCTGGGACACTCCCCGGCCAAACACCTCATCTGTGTCCTTCCCCCCTGCTATTTTGAGAGACCATGTTTGCCTTTCAGACAAGACCCAAATAGTCACTGGGGTAATAGCAGAGTGGAGGTGAACAGCACTGCCCTCTGCATTTCTCCTCAGCTCTGCTACTTTAACCACCTCCCTCCCACAAGGACGTTAGACCAGACACACTCTTGTGTGTGTGGGGTAGGGATAGAACATCTCACTAGCTCTATATCTCCTGTCTCACTACATCATTAATTCCTACAGAACATTTACAGACACAAACTTGATACCTGGGTTTTGCTTTTGTAAAATTTATTATTTCTAAGCTCTAAGGAGTCAATGAAGCAAGTAACTGAATATAAGCTTCAAACTAAAAAGAACAAGAGGCTGGCCCCGTCTCACCAGGGGAGGAAGGAGAACACGGGGCAGGCTTCTACTTTCCCTCTGACTATGAAGCACTCCAGCTCCTTCCCTTCCACTCAGAACTACAGGTGTTAAACAGAAGGGGTCAGCAACATTGTGATCCTTGCACACCAATGAGCAGAAAACATCCAGCCACTTACTCTTCTTACCCAGTTCAGACAACAAAGTAACAAGCCTCAGTGTGCGTGCTCTGGCTGACTAAGGCGTGCATGGTCCTCTACTACTTATCACAACTCCACAAACAAGGGCTCTGCCACTCTGGCCTCTGCTGCATTTCTAGGAAGCAGGCCAGGCAGGTTACCCAAAGTGTTACTTGTTGGGCTCCACTATTTTAAAGCAGAGTCCAGTTGGGAACCCACTCTGGCCTCTGCTGCATTTCTAGGGAGGCCAGGTCGGTCCACCCAAGCTATTACTTGCTGTGCTCCAGTTTTAAAGCAGAGTCCAGACGGGAACCACTAAAGCCGCTGGGATAAAAAGCACACACATCTTGATGCTGATGCACACTTTCCAGTAACAGCTCTAAACACACTGAACTGCTGTTCACAACAGAAACCACATCATTTCTTTCAATAAAAACAAAGTTGCTGTGATAATAAAAATAGAAATGCAGAGCCTCTTTAAGCATAAGAAGCCAGTCCTGAATTTGCTAGAAATTTGCTCGGTCTCCTGGCATGATACCAGCACTCACCATGAGACGGCTCAGAACACCTGAAATACCCAGCAGTCTTTCCTCCCAACTCTGTAAAGAGGGGAACCCTGCACGTTAACTCTGTGTAGACTGGAAGGCTCAAGCACACGGTTGCAACCGAATGCTCTGCCTGCAGATAGTCCTCACCTCCAGCAGCCGCTGCTCCCACAACTGCCCAACCCAATCCAGTCTCCAGTGTTCCCACCCACCCAGGAGAAAGCTAATTTCTGAAGTGGCCTGCAGCAACTTCCTAAGCACTTACCAGCTCCCCTCCATGCTAAGGAAACTTCAGAAGGACCCTCTTCTGTTCTGTTTTTCTGTTTAGTTGTTTGGTTTGGGGTGTGTGCGTACATACGTGTCTGGAGATGAGCACACAGGCAGGCACACATGAACAGGTCAGGGAAGGATTGTGGCTGCCCTGCTCTATTACCTCCACAATAATCCTGGGACACAAGGTCTCTCATTTAACCTACAGCCAATCTGGCAGTCCGCAAGCTCTATCAATCCTGTTTCTGCCACCCACAGCAATGGGGCTCCAGGAGTTAAACATGTGGCCATGTTCAGCATTTTTAACATGGGTGCTAAAGTTTAAAGCCAAGCCCTCATGGTGTATAGCAGCACTGTTATCCATGAACCACCTGTCCAGCCTGTGGTGGCCTGGATGAAAATGGTCCCCATAGACACATAAGGAGTAGCATTATTGGAGTTACATCCTTGTTGGGGTAGGTGTGGCCTTGCTGGAGGCGGGGGCGGGGGGAGAGTAGGGCTTTGAGATCTCAGAAGCTTAAGCCAGGATAAGTGGTTCACAGTCTCTTCCTGTTGTTTGCCAATCCAGATGCAGAATTCTCAGCTCCTTCTCCAGCACCATGTCTGCCTGTACACACCACGTTTTCTGCCATGATGATCATGGACTAATCCTCTGAACTGTAAGCCAGCCCCAATTAAATGTTTTCTTTTATAAGTGTTGCTGTGGTCATGGTTTCTCTTCATAGCAATAGAAAACTAAGACACAGCCCCAGAACCCTTTTCTTTCACAAACACACTGACCAGCCTTTCGGATTTTTAAACAGATGTTCAAGCACTTATTTTGAGGGCAAAATAAACTTATCCTTTTTAGTCTGAACATTGTTATAGTCTGAACACTGTTACACGGGTCCAGAGCTGCCCACCTCCCTTCTGGCCCAGATGTCCCAGCCAACAAACCTATGTTCTGTGAGGACGCTCACAGCAGATGGGTGGTTGGCACAGTAAGTGAGGTACAGGGTCCTCATCTGTGGCATCAGGCTCAGGAAGCAGCCGCCAACTCTCTGCTGGGCCTCAGGAGACCTGGAGGTGTGACAAAGAGACACCATCAGACAGAAGAAACCAGCAAGGGGCAGATGCACCAGGCTCTTCCCCTCTGCCCAGACTCCATACCTTTCTGGCCCTGCCCACTCCCCTACAGGCTGAGGGACTAACCAACCTTTGACAGTGTCCAGACGGCCAAGTCTGACTTGCCTCAGGACTGACCAATCTAGCCAAATCTATGTTCTCTGTGTGGTGAGGAAAATGTAAGTCCTGAAGTCTCAAATACTGTATACAAAGTTAGAAGTTACTAAACATGGCTGCCTACCTAAGATTTTTACACATATAGTAACGAAGTATTACAAGCACTAAAGATACCTTTCACCACAGGTGACGGGCTAGAGATGAGCCATTTCTTCCTACCTCTAGGAAATGGCAATGGGTCACAGCATTCTAAAGTTTAAAGTCAAGAACAAGAAACAGCCAACTGGAACCCAGTGTGGAGATGGAGTGCAGATGGCAGTGAGACCGGGCATCAACCAGCAGGACACAAGTAGGCTACATTCAGGGGTCACTGGGAGCTTGAGGTGCTTTCTTTGCCCATCTCCCCAGACTGTAGGCCTAGGACAGGACATCATGCTACTAACTGGGAGTCTGAGAGAATACCCCCAGGAGTTCATATTCACCAGGTTCTCAGTACATGGTAGGAAAGAGGACTTCCTGCTCTCTGGGGACTCTGACCCAGAGAAAATAGGACCAAAGCTATTAATACCAGAACTCCTCACCAAAGCCAAATCAACAAGTCTTGACCCAAGACAGTGCTGCAAAAGCATTTTTTATGTGTGTCTCAAGTGTAAGCAGCTGCGCTAGTCAGTTTTATGTCAACTTAACATAAGCTAGAAACATGAACGACAGAAGAGAAGCTCAACTGAGTAACTGCCTCTACAGGATGATCTGCAGGCATTGCCTCTAGAGCATTTTCTTAACTAGCTGACTAATGTGGAAGGGCCCAGCCCACGGTGGCTGGTATCACCCTGGTACTATAAGAAGGCAGGCTGAGCAAGCCAGTAAGCAGCACTCCTCCACTGCCTCTGCATCAGCTCCTGCCTTGGCCTCCCTCAGTCATGTGATAAAGAATATATAAGTCAAAATCTTTCCTTCCCAAGATGTTTTTGGGCATGATGTTTCATCACAGCAGTGGAAACCCTAACTCAGACAGTAGGCAGAGGACTGACAAAAACTTCTGGCTAACAAGATGGAAGGGCCAAAAGGAAGACAGAGTAAACTGTGTTTAGAAAGTATATTATAAAAATGCTTGACTTATAATTTGCTCTTGAGAAAAGAAACACAGACACTGAAGACGACAGCTTCCATGAACATTTGTGACACGGGGCTGGGGCATGGGCCATGGACAGAGCAGGCATTAGGCAAACGTAAGTCTTCAAGACCAATTCCCTGCAGTGCAAATAATCGAGAAACAGCACAAAGCAAGGACAAGAAGAATGAAATAGTAAGAGAATAGAGTTCTAACCCCACCACCACCACAAAGGAGGCATGGGACCTGAGGAAGAGGCTGGGACTGCACCAGTGAGGGTGTCATCTCTGCTTTGCTTTCCCTCATGAACCAAACCCTAGAGCACAAAAAGTGCTCTCAGCTGCTGAGCCGTCTCTCCAGCCCCAGTTTTTATTTCTTGGTATGGATATCTTAATTATCTTTCCTATAAAACAACAGGATGGGGAGATCATGCATTTTTAAGCAGCATTCTACTCTTGGACCACCCGTGGCACTATCTGGACGGTGGAGAGCGAGAGCAACAGGTGTATTTTTATCTTCCTTTCATTAGACATTCATTTGTTATTTGGAGGAGGTTACACTGCACGGCACAACCATTGTGAGGATGAGCCTGAGAAGGTCTGGTTCCCAGCATCCACATGGAGCCTCACAAGCCTCTGTTAATTCCAGTTCCAGGGGCTCCAATGTCCTTCTCTTACCTCGACTGATACCAGGTACACACCTAGTATACATACAAACATACATGCAAGCAAAGCACTCATACACAAAAATAAATCTACATTTTTTAAATAAAACAAAAACCCAAGGACCAGGCAGTAGTGGTGCATGCCTTTAATACCAGCACTT
Organism: Bramus lutescens; assembly: GCA_001685075.1. Taxonomy (NCBI): domain Eukaryota; kingdom Metazoa; phylum Chordata; class Mammalia; order Rodentia; family Cricetidae; genus Bramus; species Bramus lutescens. The sequence continues at coordinate 334,130 of LOEQ01001261.1, forward strand.
AGGCGGCAGAGGCAGGCAGATCTCAGTGAGTTCAAGGCCAACAAAGTGAATTCCAAGATAGCCAGGACCTGTTACACAAAGAAACTCTGTCTCGGGGGAAAAAAAAACAAACAAACAAAACCACGAAAGCAATAACCTGAGTATCACATCCAAGTCATTACATCACTCAAGAAATTCACTAATTCAACCTCTGCCTAACTGACTCACTGGCTAGATAATTGCCTGTCAACTATGTTCAACAAAAGAAAGACAAGGAGAAAGGAAAATCAAGTGAAATGCTCCGCGTTTCCTAAAGACAGCATCTGGGAGCAGAGGCAAACCGGGGTGACAAACCTGCAGACAGAGGCCAGAGCGGATTCCCCAGCACAGGGCGCAGACCTTCCTTCACAGGCCAACAGCTCACTGGCCCTCCAAGGTCAGCTATATTTTGCTATGGCCTCACAAGAGGGACAAGGACCAGGAAACTGCAGGAGCATGAACCACAGCCATAAGCCACCTGCAGAGTCTGAGAGGGCCCAGGGCTGCTGCAAACAGGCAGAGGATGGTGACCCTAAAACTCTAACTTCCAGAGGCTGAGAAGGATGGTGGGATAGTCCACATCGACCCAATCTCTAGTTTTACCCTGCCTTGGGCCAGACTGCAGGACTAGCCAACTGTATACTTGACACCCTGCCTCAAGACATAAGCAACTCAAAACTGGTCTTGTGACCTTATCCCCAATCTCTCTGCTTTGCCTTCCCCTAAGGTAGTTGGCACCAATATTTCTCAATCAGATGGACTAAAAATCCCATGTCCATGTCGCCAGAACACATGCTAAACCTCAGCTATTTTGCCAGGAGCTAAGTAACCAGAAGCTACTACACATCTATGATGCTACTCACCAGAGAAACTGAGGCAGAAGGAGCACAAGCAGAAGGTGTGCCTGGGCTATGGAGAAAACTCAACACCGGCCTGCTACCTTTTTTTTTTTTTAATTTTAAGTGTATGGGTGTGTTTTGCTGGTCTGTATGTCTGCGCACCCACTAATCCACCTCTCTGACCCCAGAATTCATTTTTCTGTAGAAACAATTGGTAAGCCATGTACCACATCCCCATCACAGGTGCTGTGAAAGTAATGCCATCCAGTAGGAATAGAGTCAATCTAAGGAAGGAATTCTGTCACCTGAAACAGTATGTCAAAGGAAGTTTAAAAGTCAAACACACTCAAGAGTACTAAACACCAAAAGTGAGTTGGAGGCAGCCCAGAGACCCTGGTGGGTGGGGCGATCATCTCAGAACCAACTAGTATTTCACCATGCAGAGAGGGATACATGCTGTGTAGAGGTTGCTGCATTTCTTTATGCTGCATTTGTTTAATGATGTAAAGATGTGTTAACTGTTTCACCTTGTCTACCTAATGTACCTGATTAGTCTAATAAAAAGCTGAATGGCCAATTGCTAGCAGTAGAGGGAGAGGCAGGGCTGGCTGGCCAAGAGGAGGAATCTAGACTCAAGAGAGAAAAAGAGGGAGATGCCTGGGGCCAACAAGGCAGCAGACAGACAGACAGGGAAAAGGCAGGAAAAGTAGGACATACAGAATGAATAAAAGGTAAAAAGCCCTGAGGCAAAAAACAGAGGAAGAGAAACAGGTTAAATTAAGTTATAAGGGCTAGTGGAACGGACTAAGATAAGGCCGAGCATTCATAACTAATAAGAAGTCTCTGTGCCATGATTTGGAGACTGGCAGTTTGAGAAAGCCTGCTACAGGCACAAGCTTTTCACTAAAGTCCACTACTCCTTCTCTGTTGTCCCAGTTTTGTCTTAAACCCTAATCCCTCAATAAGGCATGTAGAGGAGTTAATGAATTAGCACACCTCAATACTCAGAATAGTGCCTGACACAAGTTGGAACTTAATAACCAAAAGTCATAATGAAAAGTAACCCTTCATGGCTATTTCTAATGACATGTTGCCCATACATGACGATCTACATTTTATCAGCTCTTATAGGGCAGAGCAACACACAGCTAGAAGACAACACTGGAAAAAGCCACCCTTCCCAGTACATAGCACATAAGCAGTTCAGCTACGGTACACCTGTACCTCACTCAGCTTAAATCATCCCTCTCCTCAAGTTTTTCCCTATCTAAACAGTCTGTCATGAAAACCATCCAGTCTAACTCACAGCTTTTAACACACACAGAAAAAAATTATGCCCTGGCAATGCTGAAGCACACATGGGCAGCCAGTATATAGCGGTTCTGCTGAACTTGTCCATTTTGGGTTTTGTGATCTAAGTTGATGAGGATGACTGACCAAGTCTCTTCCTCAAGAAGGCCCCAGATCTCATTACAGATGGTTGTGAGCCACCATGTGGTTGCTGGGAATTGAACTCAGGACCTTTAGAAGAGCAGCCAGTGGCTCTTAACCTCTGAAACTTGACCCCCCCCAAAAAAAAGAAAGAAAAAAAACCTAGCTTCTATCTTCAGAAATGTTAATTCTAAAATTATGTTAAACTTGATGCTTTTGATACCAACCAAGTCCATATAGACTTGTAAGCTTTTGGCAGGTCACTTACTTGGTACATTCTTCTAAGGACTGTACAAGCACTTGCTGGAAGGAAGATATTTCCTCTAGATTTCCCATTAAATATGAAGTGTTTGCTGAACTCAACCTAAGGCCAAGAAAAACAAAAGCAGAATTCTGTCAGTGGTCTAACTTTGTGTCCTGGTTTTGAACCATGAAACCTTACTGTGGGCCATAACCCAATGACAATAATGCTGTGCCCAAGGCAAGATGGGCACTGTGACCTCCTCCTCCCTCCTCTGCAAACAGCAGCACAGACTGAGGGACTGGCTGGCACTCAGCACTCTGCAGTCAACTTACTTCTCGCTGGTCTGCAGGGGCCGCAGGTAGGTCGAAAGCATAGACTGCAGCTCCTTAGAATAGTCATGCTCTGTTTCTAGGATATTCTGTAGCACCTGCAACAAACAACCACTGTCATTCACACTGCAAGAGTTATTTGCCATAATGTATAACCTTTAGCAAGTTCATCACCATTGTTCAAGTCATATTTTGTTACTAACACATTTACTCCTCTGTGGTTGTTAACTACTAACCCTATGTAATGAATTATTACCGCCAGATGTCTGACTTCACTGTACTGACAAAAGGAATGCCTAGGTTGAGTGAGATCACATTCAGTCCTTGGACAAGGAAGGCAAGGTCTGCTTTAATCACAAAGAACTGTGACAGTCCCAGAGCACTGATGAACTGATGTGTCTCAAAAAAAGCCACCACCAAGTATCGCACACAAAACCACCTATGTAGTCTACAAGCAGGAAGCTAACTACAGTAACAGGTTTCAGGAGGTGCAGGGTTGGTTACACATCAACACACTTGTTGACGCTCCCTGAACTAGATAAAATCTGTTCTTTATTGTATGCAGCTGAACATCCCTAAGCAAAGCAGCCCAAATCCAAAGTCATCAAGAATCTCGAGCTTTTGAGTTCTATCAGGATGCTCTAAGTTTTAGACTTTGGACAACTGCAGAGTTTGCGTTTAAGGATGTTCAACCAGTAAAGTCTATGCAAGTGTTCCCAAACCCAGACTCCAAAATCTGACAAAAGTTCTGGTTCCAAGCATAAAGACAATAGACACAACCTGTCTGTAGGACATATCTCAAATACATGGACATCACTTTTTAAACCAATGGGTTGCAACCCACTGGGGTCAAACTACCTTTTCACAGGGGTTGCATGTCACATATCCTGCATATCAGATATTTTACATTACAATTAATAACAGTAGCAAGATTATAGTTATAAAGTAGCAATGAAATTAACTTATGTTACCACAACATGAAGAACCATATTAAAGAGTCGCAGTGTTAGGAAAGTTGAGAACCACTGCTTCAGACTGAGTGAGTCTAAATGAACTTGTGGGAAACAGCAAATTTCATTAGAAAATACAATGTCTCAGATCAACCCCTACACAACAGTACTGAAGATGAAAGGCCTACCCAAGTAAAGAACCTTTAAATTGACAGTTTTTTAAAGATAGCACAGTAATTATAAACTAAAGGTAAAATAAAATCTTTCCAAACTTGGCAAAAACTAGTGAGCTTCTAATATTTCTAGATAGATAAACACAAAGTACCAAACAGATGCGCTTAAACAAATGCTTCCTGCCAGAAACAACCACACCCCCCCACAGCCAACCAAGCAGGACAGAAAGTGTGGACTTCCCCAGGGCCAGGGCCACAAGCACTGACTCCAACACACTGTCACCTGTCCTTGCACCTAGCAGTAATCAGAAAACAGCAGTCTTTAACCCCTGAAAAAACACATCTTTGTTTAAGTCTGATATGAAGACCTGTCATCTCAGCCACTCAGGAAGACAAGACAAGACAATTACAAATTCAAGATCTGCTTGGCCTATGTGGCAAGTTCGAGGAGAGCATGAGCAACATGGGCAAGCCGGATAAACTATTTCCAAATGATTCAAGTGGGAAAGGAAGAGAGAATGAACTGGGGACCTAGTCCCTGGCAGCCCGAGTCCTGGGATCAAGACCTAGGACTAGGTCATCCCCCCACCTCCCCATCCCCATACATACATATAAAGATAAAGTTTCCTTTTCTGAGCCGTTAGCGCCTTCCATATTAGACACCTGGTGAACTGCAGCGCCAAAAAGTAACTGTCACCAGCCCCATAGGGCAGCTCCAGATCCAAAGGGGAGAAATCAGAACTCTTCAGGGTCCCTCCCCAGCCCTTTCCATCCCGCCATTTAGAAGCCGGGCTGTTTGAACTAGGTCACAGTGTAGGCTTTCTGAGCATTTCCTGAATACTCTGTACTACCTGCTTCACAAAGCCCACACACACCTACCGACTCAACACAGACTGCACGAGGTGGCCAAGACAGCAGCACTGTGTCTTTCTGACCAGACTCTGAGTAATCTCAACTCAGGTTTAAACACTTCAGCCTTCGTAGGCACCATCTGACTGCTCTTCAGGGCAGCACTGGCTCTGTAAGCTCAGAGGAGATGAAGTGCCATGAGCAGCTTACACACTCAACCCCAAGAAGAAACACCACAGGCTCTGTCTCTGCTAATGTCCAACTCCAGCTTCATTATGAATGGACTTATTCATGGGGACAGCTGGGAGACAGCCAGAAAGGGGAGGGACCACGCAGAGAGTTCATTCCTTTGTGGGGAAATCTGGATGCTGCGCCCACAATGACAATGTCCTCCTAACACTCAGTGAACTCAAGTGTCAAAGGCCTGGTGAGAGCAGCACACTGTGACTCCAGACACTGCTCCAGAGACAGTCATTTACACCAGACATGGTTCTCAAAAAGCCACGAGAGAGGAGGGCAGCCACCACCAACCCTGGGTTTAAAGAGAGAGAAGGCTCTTCCCAGGGCGTGTGAGAGGAGGAGCTCCAAGTCACTGTCGCAGCCCAGGGAGAAGAGACAGCTGGAGACCCTAGCAGGACCCACCCTCAGAAACCTAGCCCATTCCTGAGGTGCTGGGCAAAGGGAAAGCACAGCCAGTGTCATGGTGCAGAGAACCCAGGACACACCAGCCTCCCTTAGCCACAGCTCTGAGCACAGACAAGCGTCAAGGCTTCCCCAGAGAATGCCACAAAGTGGCCCCACAGAAGCCAAGCTCATTTTACCGCTCTACTCCAACTACTGACTACTACCACATACTACTTTCAGACCATTCTGTAGCTCTCTCCAGAAAACCAAGCAAGATACACTGGTGTCTGCAGGAGCACATACAGTCACAGATTTACTCACCCACTTACAGTGGTGTCTGCAGAAGTGCATACACAGGCACACAACACACCTACTCACCCGCTTAAACCAGTGCCACCAACCCCTCACTCAGGAGGCTGTGCTTTTTGACCTGGGTAGCCTCATCACCCTACCTGGCCTGGGTCTGCCAGTCATTAGCCTCACCTCTCCTCCTCTTTGTGCCTCAGGCACACGGTGGCTGCTGCAGGACCCCATGGACCTCACCCCAGCTGCCACAGCTCCATCACACCATGACTGGGAATCCAGAACATAGCAGTGTTCAGGGAGATGCAGACTTCGTGACCCACAGTGCTAAAGAGGCTGAAGAAAAAAACACTCAGGCGGCATGGCTCGCTCTGAGTCACGAGACACAGAACTGTCCAGTCATACAATAGTGCCACATAGGAGGGCGGGCACCCTCTGCAGCCACACAGATGTTCCTAAGGCTTTCTGCCTTCAAACAAACCAACTCCCACACTGTGCAGACACAGACACTCGCCCTCGGCGTCTCTGCCTTGAGATGCCCTGTGTATCCATTGAAAATAACTAATCTACAGGGCCAGAAGCAGCACTCCATGGCAGAGTGCCTGCCTAGCACGTGTGGGGCCTGGGACTCTATCCTTAGCACTGTAAAGTTCAAATGTATATAAAATAACTGACATACATATAAAATCCATAAAATATTCAGTCATTTTTGTTGGGCAGTAGTGGCGTACACTTTTAATCTCAGCACTTGGGAGGCAGAGGCAGACAGATCTCTGTGAGTTCAAGGTCAGCCTGGTCTACAGAGTGAGTTTCAGAACAGCCAGAGCTACACAGAGAAACCCTGGCTGGGGGTCGGAGGCAGGGAGAATTAGGACACCTTTTCAAAGATCACCATAAACTAACCCCAAATATCTGCACTACAACCCTAGTTTATGCACACAGGGATGGAAAACAGCACAACTATCCTAACTGTCGGGGAATATTATTTTCAGGTGTGTGAACTTTTGTTTACACTGTATTTGTTTACCTCTGTGAAGCTGTGTTACTGTGCCTGTCTAAAACATCTGATGGTCTAATAAAGAGATGAGTGGCCAATAGCGAGGCAGGAGCGAGGATAGGCGGGGCTGCAGGCAGAGAATTAATAGAGAGCAAGACACCAAGGAGAGGAGGATGCCAGGTGCCAGTCAAATTCAGAGTTAAGTGGGAAAGTAAGATATGCAGAAATAAGGAAAAGCCCAGAGGCAAAAAGTGGGGATAACATAAGTTAAGGAAGTTGGCTAGAAACAAGCCAAGCTAAGGCCAGGCATTTAAAACTAAGAATAAGCCTCCCTGTCTGATTTATTTGGGAGTGCCCCCCCAAAGTCAAAAGAATAAAGCACCATACAACACTAAACAGTCTTCTAATCTGCCAACCCACACCATGAGTTTAGCCTTTTTCTTTGTATGGGTGTGAATGTATGTACAGGTGTGTATCTATGCATGTGTGCCCAAGTGTGCATGTATATATACAGGTGTGCAAGTGTGTACATGTGTGTATGTGGTGGTAAGAAGTCAGCACTAGGGAGTTTTCCTCAACTACTCCCATCTTCGTTTTGGAGATGGAGAACCTGGATTTTACTGATTTACTTGGTGAACTCTAGGGATCACCTGTCTCCACCTCCCTGGCACTCGCCTAGCTGCTACGTGGGTGCTTGATTTCAAACTCAGGCCCTCATGCGTCCACAGCACACCTGGACTGAGACAGTCTGTCTGAACTCTAAATGAGAACCGCACAGCTGGACTCCACCTAAGCCCAGCGCCTGGTGAGCAATGCGCATGTTCTGGGAGCACAAAGCAGTGGTGAAGGATGCAGGGGCAAAGCTCCTACTGGCTCGTCACTTTCTGGGTCACTGATTCAATAGTGTGACGGCTCATCTCAATTGCCATACTGAGAGATGAGCTTGGTTGGTTAAGTGCAAGACTGCCCCCATGAGTGGCACCATGCCCTGAGCTAGTCCTAGGCTGTGTAAGGAGGAGAAATGAGCTGAGCACAGGCACTCACTTCTCTTCCTGAGTGAGGACGCACGACTAGCTATTTTATCCCCTGCCTTCTCACTGCCCCACCACACTGGACTGTGACCAGACACTGAGAGCCAAAGTAAACCCTTCCTCAAGTTACCACAGAAACACAAACCAGGACAGTGTCTTCATTGTGCTTGCCTTTAATTCTCTACCCAACATCTGGAACCTACTTAACCAGCAGACAAGTGTGCTTTAATATAATATACCTTTTAAAACCAATAGTTCATTGCAATATAGTCCTAACTCAGGACTACTAGGTTTTGGAGCTTAACATTTCTTCCAGATGTTAAAGATATACCAGATAAGGGGCTCCCAACACCTACATGGCAGATCATAAATTGTCTGTAGTTCTGGTTCCAGAGGACCCAACACCCTCACACACAAGCACATGCAGGCAAAACACCAATGTATATGAAATAAAAATGAATCATTGTGGAATATTCCTCTACTGGTGTGAATGTATGTTGCGATGATTGGTTTAATGAACGAGCTGACTGGTCAATAGCTGAACAGGATAAAGTTAGGTGGAGAGCCAAACAGACTGCTGGGAGGAAGAAGGGTGGAGCCAGGAGTCTCAAGCAGATACAAGATGGGCATGCCGTACTGTGAAAAAGAACCAAGCCACATGGCAGAGCATAGATAAGAAAATATGGCTTAACTGAAAATATAAGAGTTAGCTAGTAACAAACCTGAGCTATTGGCCAAACATTTGCAATTAATATTAAGACTGAATAGTTATTCAAGAAGAGCTGGCACTGGAAAGCTCCACCTACAAATTATTTTTAAAAAGCAAAGTAACATTTAAAAAATTCACCAAACGAAAGTGGGTCCAAACAATCCAAAACATCAGTCTACAGGAATACACATCCCTACACCCCTCTGCACTCATGCACACCTGTACTCCAACCCTTCTCAGCTACTTACTGTCTGGGACTAGACAACCCTGCTTCCTTCTTTTATAAAAAGGAATCTTCTTGAGCTGTGACAATTCTAACTTAGGAAGCAGGAAATACTACCTACCACCTAACTGCACCAAGCCCACCCACCTAACACTGCATCCCGCCAGCCAGCCCACCCACCTAACACTACACCCCGCCAGCCAGCCCACCCACCTAACACTGCACCCAACTAGCCAGCCCACCCACCTAATACTTCAGCTTGCCCGCCAGGACTACCCTCAGAGCTGCTCTTTGAAGGACTTTCAATCAGGAGGTCTTGCATCCCCAGAGGTTAGGTAACTCACTACTCACCCACCAGACACTCAGTTCCTCACTGTCTTGAGCTTCTGCTGCCACCACAAACTACAGCCTGTGTCATCCTGGCCTAAATCAAACAGGTAGTTATGTAAGAACAAGGAGAAAATCTACTGAGGAGCTGGCAGGTAGCCCACTTCCACAGACACTGTGGATAGGGCACAGGAAGTGGGGCACTCCCAGAAAAGCCAGGGAAAAATCATACTGGATGATGTGGGATTCCCCTCTGTATGCTGTGAATACCATTGGTTAATAAAGAAACTGTCTTGGCCTGTTGATAAGACAGAACTTAGGTGAGGCAGAGAAAACTAAACTGAATGCTGGGAGAAAGGAGGTGTAGTCAGGGAGAAGCCATGGAGCCGCTGCCAAAGACAGACATGCTAAAACTTTGCTGGTGGGCCACCACCTCGTGGAGATGAACAGATTAATGGAGATGGGTTAAATTAAGATGTTAAGAGTTAGCCAATAAGAAGCTAGAACTAATGGGCCAATGTAGGAGGGTCATCTGTCTATGTGTTACTTTCATTGGCTAATAAAGAAACT
>LOEQ01001261.1:363776-380159 GCA_001685075.1 Bramus lutescens
GGGCAGCCACCCTTAGCATGCAGCAACTCCCAGGCCCAACAACATCTGCAGCAGGCAGGCAGGCACGGGCCTGGAGCAGCAACTGAGAGCTTACATCTGATCCACAAGCAGGAGGCACACACGCAGGGCAGGAACAACTGGGAATTGCATGGGCTAGTGAAACACAAAGCCCACCCCCAGTGACACACCTCCTCCAACAAGCCACACCACCAAATTCTTTCCAAATGGTTCCACCAACTGTGGGCCAAACATTCAACCATTCCTTCCCGTATGGGGAAGAAGAGTCTCTCCCTCAAACAAGCACACAGTTGAACCTCACAAGCCAGCTGATGACAGCATGCCTACCACTCCCGTGGGAGCAGATAACTCCAAACAGCGGCTCTGGAAACGCACTAACACATCAACTCTACCGCTGGGTATACACCATCCACAGGCACAAGATCACATCTCTGCCCTTCAGCACGCTCACGTGGCAGAGTAGTGAGCAGCGGCATCCCCACACAAGTCCCACAGCAGACCTGGTCCTGAGACACAAGGAGGAAGCAGCGGTGCCCTGCCCTCAGCTGCCAGGATGCTCCTCCCACGTGAAGCACATGCCTGCCCTGTGTCTTCCCTTCCTGTGGGTCAGCAGTTCTCCTTTTCCACCTGAGGCCACATGAGTTCAGAGCTCCAGTCTAGGTCGGACTGAGGTGCCCAATAAAAAATCTGCATAAAAGGAAAAAGTAACCCAGAGATCAGAAGTGATGAGTGTGTACACAGACAACTGGTTCTGGAAGCAAGGGAGTGTTTTCTCCTCTCCCACACAACCTTCCAGCCTGACGTCACCAGCTCCACTCACCAATGTCTGATATACTGTACAAGAGCAGACTAGAACTTAATATCCCAAGGACAGCCTCAAACCCAAGGGTCTGATTCCAAATACCAACTACCAAAGTGGAAGATGACAGAAGCACGGGTGGCCAGCGGGGTCAGACAGACACCTGGGAACAGCACAGGTAGCGTGCTAATAAGATGACGTGCACAGTACCAAGGGAAAGGCTCCCGCACCACAGAAACTGAGCGCTAACTCAGCACCCCAGAGACAGAGGAGCGTACAATAAGTGCCCTCTCACAAATGCTGTGGGAAATTAGGAACATCTTCATGCAGAATTCTTGCCAAAATTATTTAACTAGAATCAAATGACACCCAGGTACACGTCTAAGCAGACATAATGACACACACCTGTAATGTGAATCCCTGCAAGGGGCAGGGAGAGACAAGGCAGAAGCATCTCAAGTCAAGGCCAAAAAGGGCTACACAGTAAGACACTTGTCAAAAAAATTCAAGTAAGTGACAGAAACCAAGCTGGAACTACGCAGAGGCGTCTCTCCTCCTGGCTAGCTTACACAGATGCTTTCCAGTCAGCTGACAGAGAAAAGTACCAACCTGCAGACAGAGCAGTAACCAACTCTTGTCTGGCTAGGTTTTAGGCCTTTTCCACAGGGGGATATGTGCCTGGTACTGCAAACCTCGTCCAAAGCTAGGGGTGAAATGGGGAGAGGAAAAGATGGGACCTCCTTCTGCTGTCTTGCTTATGAGCATGGTAAAAACCTGCCCTATAAATATTTGTTTTGTGCCCATAGATTAGTGATGCTGTCAACCTATTGACAGCAGGTGACCACTAACACGGAGACTCATATCAAGTGCTAAGAATGCATGGCGACTGATTGCTCAGCCCTAAACGAACATCTATACCATCGCCTCCAAGGCCCAGGGAACATTGCAGAAGACGAGAAGGGAAGAATTAAGAGCCAGAGAATGGGAGGAGTGCTGTGACACAGTGTCTTCTGAACATGGCATGAGTGTCTACATCCATGAAGTCACAGAGGCAGCTATGTGTACAAGACTGGGACTTCAACATTCCATCGTAGACGAAAGGAGGGGCGCACAAGGGCCCAGCCCTCCTGGAGGAGGTGAAGGCAGAATAGTTGCTAGGGGAGGAAGAGTTGTAGTTCCTTGTGGTTTGGTCAGTGTAAGCCACCCATGCTCACATAACTCCCCACCTACACTTATGCAAGCAACCCTAGTTAAATGCAGTCAGACACAGGGAAAAAGACATCAGAGGAGGACAGGGGACTTGCTGGGAAGAAGGGCTTAGTGGGAGGAAAAAGAGATAAGAGAGGACAATCGGGGAACACTGTCAAAGTATACTATATGCATAAAATTGTAAAGAACATATAAAAAAACAAAGATTCCATGTCATAAATGATAAAGGTGAAGGAACAGTTCTTTGTTAAAAGAAACTGAAGAGGCATGCAGGGTAAATGATACACGATCTCTTCTCAGACCCTTCAAAACAGGAACACAGCATGCCCCTAAGAACAAGGTGCACATCTGAACATGCTAAGTGGCTTGCAAATGATGAAAGCCGGCATCCATAGTCCAGTACATGTACTCAAGTACTCAGAAGCATCACTGGGTCAAGAATGTAGTGTGAAAGCTTAGCAAGATAAAATGAACCTGCATGTAGAAACTCGCAGAGAAAAAACAAGATGCAGAGCACCAGCAACGGACAGGCTACTAAGGCCCAGGGCTGTGGTAAGGCATTTCCAGCAGCTGCATGAGTTTCTAATGTAAGAAACTCTCCAGGGAGAACAGGGCATGGAGCTCTCTAGCATCCCCTCACCACATCTAACCCATCCTCCCGCCGGCTTCAGCAGGGAGCCATCCCAGAAGGTCCAGCAGCCTGCCCGCCCAGGATGGCAGAGTCACTCCCCTACAACTCACACGCTGGGCAGCCAGGTGGGCCCAGTTCTGTGGAACCACAGCTGGGGAGAAGTGTGTTTCTCACTCCTGCTCTTGGCCACCAAGCCTTGCCACTCTTCCGTACTCCTGTGAAGTCAGTGGGTCCCTCCCTAGCTGGGTCACATGTGCCTTCTATGCCCCTCAGCACATTCAGGTTTAAGAGACAAGTTGGCGAGCTCTAAACACCAAACACATCAGCGCTTTCCAAGACTTCAGCCTCTGTAAAGCCCCCCACACTGAAGCCCACCAGGGTATGAGCCTCCCTCACCTGTAAGCCCCTACAAAGGAGGAGTGAGCCTGCCATTCTCTGGGAGTAGACTAGTACAGGCCACAGGAATCAATGGCACACCATGAGGGTCCCTAACTACAAGAAAAAAACATCAATACAGATTGACACAAATTTGGGCAGACACGTGTGTTCTGGGTAGTTATTTATAACACATACTCATCTAGACTTCGCATCCAAACACAGTGCAAGGGTTTGGCTTTTGTCTCACTTACTCAGTGGGAACCTGTCCTCTGGTTCCCAGAGCACAAAGGACACTCAGAGACAAAAAGATGCAGGACAAGGAGCTGTCAAACAGAGAGCGTTTCCCCATCCAACCAGACAATGGCCTAGGTTTGTTTCCAAAGGCAAACAGCAACACGATGACTAAAGGACAATCAAAAAGAAACCCGTCTGACTAGACTTAGGGAAGGTAGGAGGGGCTGAGGATTGAACTCTGTGAGACAGCAGCATCTACCCAGCTTGTTGTGCACAGCTCTGAGTTCCAGCCTCAGAATGAGGGAGAGTGGTGATAAGATATGATAAGAGACAGGAAGTAACCAGAGGGAAGAGGTGAAAGGCCACCGTGAGTACCTGCAGGGTTCCCACACAGAGACAGCAGTCACCCTATTTCAGGGCTCTCAGCCACGCCTGTGCATCTAAAGCTTCATCCCACAGACACCCAGCTGTCATGGCTATCACTGTTTCATTTGCCACAGGACTGAGGAGGAAAAAAAGCACAATTCTCAGTGAAGCATTTTCCTACTGTTTAGCCAACCCCAAGCATCCCTGAAAAAAGCCCAAATGACCTAATGTAGCAGGGTAAAGCATGTTTCATAAACGAATGCCTGGTCCACCCATGTGATCTAATGTATAAAGGATAAAAATACTTCACATATGAACACCTGGTCCACCCGTGTGATCTAATGTATACAGGATAAAACATACTTCACATATGAACACCTGGTCCACCCATGTGATCTAATGTATACAGGATAAAACATACTTCACATATGAACACCTGGTCCACCTGTGTGATCTAATGTATACAGGATAAAACATACTTCACATACAAATGCCTGGTCCACCCGTGTGATCTCATGTATACAGGATAAAACATACTTCACATACAAATGCCCGGTCCTTACCTACCCTGGTGCAGTGATACCGTCCAAGACTGAGAAGCTTTCCCAGGAAGGTTCCCAGGCCCACGTGGTCAAATGAGCCAGTCCAGACAAGCCACCAGCACAGCAGCAGCATTACCTGTGACAGCCACAGCCTGACCTGAAACCTGCACTCCTACCTGAAGGCTCAGAGGTACAACCCTGTCTGCTCAGCAGACACAGATCTTCCCACAGAACCCACCCCATGCCAATAACTGCCTACATGCCTGTCCACTGGACACCAAACTGAGCTCAGCTGAGCTCCCTATAAGATGGAGAGACAGTTCAGCTCAGAACTTTGTGGACTTCTCCCTTTTGTATGTCAACCTTCCCAGAATTCTCCCAAGCCTCCGACAGTAAGGACTGAAGGGGCACCTTGCCCTGCACAGGACCTGAAATGGCTCTAGGCATTCCCTAGTAGCTCAGAGAGGAGCAACAGGCCAAAGGAAAAGGCTGCACAACGGGTGGTCCTCCATCCTGCTGCTGCCTGGGACCTCCTCAGTTCCTCTTTCCCCAGAACTGCAAAATGTGCCAGGTACAGTTCCTAACTATGCCCAGGGCCCTCCAACTCTGAAACTTCTACCATGTCTCAATCTGTAAGACCTCAAGGCCACTAGGACCTGGGCACCCTTCCACTGAGCTCTATCACAAGGAAGCCAGCACCAAAACCGGGACTCAGTACCAGTCAGTAAGTGGCACAGAGCCATCTACCAGCCATCTGTCCTCTCACACTGATTGCCATATGTCAGGGCTGACAGCACCCACTGGAGACAAGCCAGAGTTCACATAAACTATCTGACAGAGAGGCTGCTTACCCGTCACCCTTCATCCTGCAACCATTTATGCAGCAAGGCTCTCAGAGAATGAAATTAAACTTCTGTAGTTCTAAGGACAAAACAAAGGAGTGCATGGGGCGGGAAGAGGAGGAAAACTGAGGTAACACAGACACCATGCAACTGAGTCCCCCACCATTTGTCTCAGACAGCACCCTAAGGCCTCTGGATAGCCCCCACGGTTCCTGAGAAATGTCCAAAGATCCCAGTCCCCTAGTTGGACACCCCATGGTCCCTAACAGTTCCACAAAACTGCTGGAAGGACACTTTGTGGAGTTTTTGCCAGTTCAACAAATGTCTACTTAGTGATTATGAGCAAGGACACATGTTCAAGGAGCCTCAGACACACAGATAGCCCAAAGCACCGAGAAAGAAGGGAGAAGCGGCACTAGAGACAGTCTGCACTGGTCACGGAAGACAGGCTGCTCCAAGCACAGGTACAAGAAGGCAGAATAATCACTGGCCGGGGCCACAGCTGTTCCCAACCTCTCTGCGTCTCACTTTCTAGGCACTTATGCCACTTCTCAAGAGCAGGGAGAGGTGGACACTATGACTCCTAGCACAGGTCACAAGTCACTGATCATCATGGACATCTCCAACAGGAGGACCCCATTCGAACTCAAAAGTCCAAGAGGACAGAAGCCAAGAAGAGGTGATAGTCTTTACAGAGACCAGTCCACTCAGGCCAGCTCTTGGATGGGCCCAACCTGACACAACTTCCTGGGTCACAGGCAGGCAGGAAAGTGGCCCAAGTCACAGGTGTCAGAGCAGAAGAACAGTGAGAAGGCAGGGAGACGAGCTGGGGAGGAGACCAGTGAATGGGAGGTTGTACACTATGCAGACCTTTCCAGGGACAGACACTGTCCTGCAGACCTCAAAGCCAAAGGCAGAACTACAGCAGCACATGACAGCAGCTCATCCGACACCTGCAGCAAGCCACAGAAGACCAGGAACTCGACTCTAAAGGGCCAGGAGCGTGGCCCAGAGGTAGCAAAAACAAGCCCATGGACTACATTCCAGCACCCCAATTCCTCCATAGTTAGAATAAACCCACACCTCACCCCTGCCATGACCCTTAGAGAAGAGGCATGAGTCCTAAAGAAAAGCAAACCCAAGGCCAGACTCCCTACCCAGCCTTGGCATGCATGCCTCATGTTCATCCACAGACAGGGACAGCACCCTCCCTGCTAAAGGCTGCAATGGGGGCCTGCAGCCAGGGAAAGATCTAGAGAGGCCAGATCAATGCACCTGCAGCAGGAAGGATGCAGAGAGCAGGGAGGCCTTCCCAAACTCACACACTCACTCAACACTGAGCCGGCTTCAGACAACAGAACAGTTCCACTGGGCCATCTACACCAGCCACCCTGCAGTAGGCACTCCCTTTCCTTCACACAGAGTTTTCTGAGGCAAAGATCATGGAAAGCTCCAATCCTTGGGCCTTACCCGGCACCTCTCCACTCCCAGAATGCTCTGGCACCCCTTGCTCCCCACTGTCTTCTCCTAAATAGGGCCATCATCAGGACTCTCCCCATTGGTTCATGTAATGTAGCAGTTTTCTCTGGAGGAAAATCTGTTAAGGCATGGGACAGAGAAGGTGAAACAAGGTATTTTAGGACAGAATGTTTACAAAGAGGTCCAACAACAGGCTGTTCCAAGGAGGGGTCAAAAACCATCCTGCAGCCGAAGCTCAATTAAGACAGGAAGTAAACAATTCAGAATAGCTTCAGGAAGTCCCTGAAATTGACCACATTCACTAGGCTCCTCCCTCCCAAGCGCATATTAGCGGGAAAGCAGGTGGAGTCACTCTCAGACAAGCCAAGCTGCAAAGCTGACCTAAAGTGGACGAGGCTCAGGCCAGCTAAACTACCTGGAACATTCTTTGAGTCATTTCTGCTCCTGTAAGTAACCCCAATAAATTCACTGGTACACCAAACTGGACTTTTGACTGACATGAACACCTCATTTGGGTGAATAAACACCTGTGTATGTTGTGTTGCTCCACGACAAGTCTGTCACACAACAACTGCTGTGTTTACTGTGAATATCCCCATCAGTGTGGACTCTGTAAAGCTAGGACAATGGGAACTCAGAACAAGCAGATGACAAAGTACAGACCTCTATGGTGGCTCTCCACTCAACCTCTTAATTTTAGATGTGAGTGTCTGGCCCGCATATGTGTCTGGACAGTGCCCCAGGAGTGCAGAAGAGGACATCAAATCCCCAGGAACTGGAGTGGCGGGTGGCTGGGAGCTGCCATGTGGTGCTGACAAACAGACCTGGGTCCTCTGCAAGTACTCTTAACACTGAGCCATCTATTCGCTAGCCCCTTTCCACTTCCTATTTTATGAACTGAGAAGCTGGTGTTAACAGCAGCCCATGTATAATAGTTTCATTTCTGCTGCTGGGACAAAATATCCTGGCAAAAGCAACTTAGGGGTGTGGCAGTTTGAGTAAGAAGGGCCCACAGGCTCTCAGATTGGAGTGCTTGGTAACTAGGGAGCAACACTGTTAGAAGGTATGGCCTTGTGGGAGGAAGTGTCTCACTGGGGTGGGCTTTCAGGTTTCAAACCCAAGCCAGGCCCTGTGACTCTCTCTTCCAGCTGTCTGCAAATGCAGAACTCTCAGCTCTTTCCCCAGCACCATGTCTGCCCACATGCTACCATGCTCCCCTCCATGACAAAGATGAGCTAAAACTCTGAAATGTAGGCCAGCCCCAATTAAATGCTTTTCTAAGAGTTGCCATGGTTATGGTGTCTCTTCACAGCAATAGAACACTGACCAAGACAAGGAGGAAGGGTTTATTTGGCTTACAAATTACAGTCATCCCTGAGGAGGAAGTCAAGGCAGGAACTCAAGCAGCTAGCCACATCACATTCACAAGCCAAGAGAAACAAATGGAACTTCACTGGCTTGCTAGTTATGCTCAGCTAGCTTTCTTCAGTCTTGAGTTCAGGGTTCATTCAGGATGCTTCTCCCAATTAATAATCAATATAATCCCCACAGACATATTCCAGGCCAGCTTAATGTAGATAATTCCTCACTGGCTCTTAGGTGATTTTTAGGTTGTGGCAAGTTGACATTTAAAACCAAACCAACCACCATGCCACAGAAGGCCCAAATACTCTGCACAGCCACAATTTAGTGACATTCAAAGCTCACACTGAGAGGACACACACAGAAAGACAGGTAAGAGGTAAATGCCTGGACTCTAGAAATACACACACGCTTTTAAATTCCACCAAAAAGCGCAGACATGCTGGGCCTGTCGCTGCTCTAGACTTCAGCTCTCCTACACCCCTGGACACAGGGAACCAGAAGCTGGCTGAGGTACTGTTCGGGTGGGGGCTACACCCCAAGCCCCCTCCCCTGGAGCTGTCTCAGTCCAGACTCTGCCCCTACCAGAAAGCCTGTCCTTGGTGGCTCTACCCCCGAGGGCATTAAAAGCCCCTACCTCATGGGTTCCCCTTGTGGTCCTCTTCAACTTCCCCTGGGGCCACCCAAGAATGCCTTGCTCAGAATAAACCTGGATTTATTAATTCAGTTTGATTGGCTTATTACATCAGTGGGGGTGGATTCCCATTAGCCAGGAATTCAACAGTCATAACCGCTCACTCGGTGGAAGAATCAAAAGATAAATAAGAATTAAAAATTACTTTTCAAGAAAATATTTGAACTTTGTGCATTTAACTTTGAAACTTCTTAGCAGGCATGATTAGTGTCTTGGTTATGTTTAAATCACTGTAACAAAACACCATAACCTAAGTTACAAAAGACAGAATTCAAATGGACTTAAAATGTCAGAGGGTTAGAGTCCATGATATCGGAGCTAAGCCATGGAAGCAGAACAGCTGAGAGCTTGTGTCTTGATCCACAAGTAGGAGAGAGAAGGGGAACACACTTGGAATGATACAAAGTTTTTGTTTATTTTGTGCTAGTTTTTTTTTTGTTTCAAGACAGGGTTTCTCTGTGTAGTCCTGGAACTCTCTCTGTAGACCAGGCTGGCCTTGAACTCAGAGCTCTATTGCCTACCAAGTGCTGGGATTGAAGGTATGAGCCACCAACCAGGCAAGACTTTGAAACCGCAAAGCCCACCCCCAGTGACACACTTCCTCCAACAAGGTCATGCCTCATAATGCTTTCCAAACTGTTTCACCAACTGGGAACCATGAATTCAAACATACACATGCTTGGTGATTATGGGTGATAGTTTCATTCAAACAAATGTAGTGATATTTTGTTTATAATCTAACAAACAACGCTTACCTGAAGATTAGAATGCAGAGCTAAATCACTAGAGTTCGTCACAGAGGCAAGGCAGTGGTGGCACACACCTTTAATCCCAGCACTCAGGAAACAGAGGGGGGGGGGATTTCTGTAAATTCAAGGTCACCCTGAGCTACAGGAAATTGAATCAGCCTAAAAGAGAAACAGAGCTCACATAAAGGTGATCCCAGCACTAGGGAAGTAGAGACAGGAATGATTTGGCTGGGCAGAGAGAGGACTATAAGGTGGGAGGAGACAGGAACTCGGATGTAGTCTGAGGGTTCAGTCTGAGGTTTTGTAGAGACAGCAGCAGTCTGAGGATTCATAGAGACAGGGTTGCCACTAGTCCAAGTATTAGTAGAGGTAAGAACTCTCTAGTGGCTGGGCTCCGCTTCTCTGATATCTGACTCTGGGTTTTTATTATTAAGAACCATTAGAATTCGTGCTACAAACCACCACAACTAGTTTTGGGAATTCACAGAAACAGAATCATTGTCGGCTCCGTCCAGCATCCCAACCACCCTCTCCCTCCTAAAGAACAGGTGAAGTGACAGCATTATCTCAGTCAGCTCTACTACCTAAAACTCACCGGCATGGCAAGCTCCTTGCATCTACAGACTTACACAGACCACTCATGAGCTCATTCTTAAGGAAAGAGGAATCAGAGATGAGTAATCCCCTTCCTAGACCCTCACTTTAACTTCTTAAGTCAGCCTGGCCCGTTACAGCACTGGAGACTGAAGTCCTTTGGAACTCTTTCAACACGAAGGTAGGGAAACCCTCATTTGAAGGAGCCCAGCCTTCCACCCTTGAAGCAGCTGCAAGCCCGCTTTCAGCTGGGGCTCTGGAGCTCCGCCTGTGCAAAGTGCCCCACTGGTAATGCATGTCAGGCTGGAAGGAAGCACTGCGGAGTTATAGCTTCAACCTAGACTTCCCAGGGCTGCTCTTCTTCCACGGTCTGAGTCTCAAGTCAGACACAGGAACTGTGGGTGCCTCATTCTTGCCTCGGTTTACCAGATTCAAGCCAGACATACAAGAGAAACCACACTGTACCATGGAGGCCCACTTCTCTGGAGGGAAAGAGCCTCCTCTAACAAGTACGAGGAATTGCAGGGCAGCCTGAAGGCACTCTCACACACTGCTGACAGGTCAGTGCTGTGAGTCACCAGAGAAGGGGTGGTAACAGCTGTCGAAAGCCTGCATGAATTCCCACCTTTAGCCTTGCTGTGGCCTACAACAGTCAAGGCTAACAGAACTAGTGCAGGGGAAAAACAGCTTTTCATGTGGGCTACTGTCCACAGCAGTGACAACGGAAAAGCATGTCCACATTCAACAAGGATTACTGGCCACCAAGAGGCAGCCACTGAAATCAAGAGACAAACACGAGACATGAGGAGACGGACACACTGACACCCTATCATGCTAAAGTATATTGCAGAACATATACGCTGCTGTGTCAGGGGTCTCTAAAGCTATCTGCATGTGTGCAATGAAAAAATTACTAAAGCAGCTAAATTACTAATAAAAGATTACTAAGCCATCTCTAGATGGCAGCATCAAGTATTTTTTTCTGCATTTCTCTATTTCCTGAGCTTTATGCAACAAACACAGACTGCTAAGCAATTTAAAAGCACAATATTCACCACGGTTTAAAGCACAGAAAATGCTGGTGGTTTTAACAGTCCCTGCTCTTACTCAGCTCTTCGGGCCTGCCTGGCACTCTCCATGGTGCTTGCTGCTACCCCTGTGTTTCTAGCAGCACACACAAGAGGCAAGCATCATCACAACCACTTCCCAACTGACAGAGTGAGAGAGCAGCACGCCATGCACCTGGAAAGGAGCTGATGTCCAAAACACACCAGGAAGTGAAAACAGCCACCTAGAACATTTTCTCTATCAACATTTCTCAAAAAGTATAAGGATAACCAATAGCTATTTTTTGTAACATTCAACATCGCTAACAGCAAAGAAATGCCAAGGAAAACCACAATGAACTATCACCTCTCACCTCTTAGAATGTCTATCAAAAACACAAAAGCTAACTGCTGGTAAAATGTGAAGAGATGGAATCCTTGAACACTGGTTGGTGGGATGTAAGCTAGTCAGTGCATTACAGAAATTGATAGAGACGTTTTCCAGAAAACTAAAAGTTAGCCTGTGGCCCAGCAATCCCAGTATCAGGGGTATATCCAAAGACACTGAGAGAATGTTAGAGAAACACATGTGTTCCCTGTATACTTCAAGAGTGTTCACAACAGCCACAAAATGGAAACCACCTGAGATGGACAGACGTAAAAAGAAAACAAGATACATATGAGCAATGGGACACTATTAGTGTAAAAAGGAGAAATGAAACCATATCACAGTGACAGCATGATGAGCCTGGAGAACCACTAGTAAAGCCAGTCACCAAAGACCAATAAAGCACGGCCTCACTCATATGAAGCCAAAGCTGTTGAACTAATAAAAGTACAAGATGGCAGTCACCAGGGGATGGGAGGAAGGACAGAGCAATGGGAGGATGTTGGTCAGAGGGGACAAAGTCTAAGTAGGACAGAGAGTTTTGGTAGGCACTACACAGCATGGCAGCGACTACTGACGGCAGACACGGGAAGGTGCTATAAAAGAATTTAAAATGTTCTCATCATAAAAACGTCTGTGGTGCTGACAAATGGCGATTAGCTTGATTTAATCATCCGCTGACATAGTCACATATCTGAAGCACCATGGTATACCACACACACGTAATAAGAAAGTAGCTTGTGCCAGGTGGTGATGATGCACGCCTTTAATCCCAGCACTCAGGAAGCAGAGTTCAAAGCCAGCCTGGTCTACAGAGAGAGTTCCACGACAGCCAGGGCTATTATACAGAGAAACCTTGTCTCAGAACTTCTCCCTCCCCCCAAAAAAATAAAGTAAAACAAAAGGAACTAGCCAGTGAAGCAAACTTTATGCCAACAGATAGTCTACATTTTAATCTCTACTGATCTGAAAATCCAAAAGTACTAACCAAAATTTCCAAGAATGAGGAGAGAAGCCATGTCTGTTCTGAATTTCCTAGGCCTCCAATGACTGATACATTAAGATTTTAATGAATGTTTCTGTCTTTAAGAACGGAATCTTATATTCACAGATGTGTGAAATAAGTAAGAAGGTTAACGGCGGTGGGTTATCATTCCTTCCAGGTCCCACACAGCGGGGCCAGAACTGGCTGGAGAAAAAAAGCGCGGTGGCAGGCCTCACTGGACAGACTCCCTGAAATCCTCCTTGGCCATCGTGAGAAATCGCATCAGAGCCTGATTTTCCTTTCTAGAGCAGACAGAGCAGACTCTGAACTGGAAGCAGTGTCAGTTCTCCAGGAGCGCCCTGGTGACACACTGCTATCTGTCAATTCCTCATTCTAATCCAGTTCTATCTGATAGTTCCTTATTTATACCCAGCTCTCTCTGGCCTTGGAAAGGCCAGTACCATCTGGGCAGAGGACTCTGCCAGGGAAGCTCATAGTCAAGCATAGCTCCCACTTCCTAATTTCAACTTGAACTTTAGAAAATGACCTTAAATATGCCTATTTATAATAGTGCTAAATTCCAACTTTTCAAAATTCCTAATAAAAAGCAATGCACATTAAACACTGGGAACACTAGATAGTCCTCTGATGAACAACTAAATCTGAGTTCACTGTTGCATTTTGTAACTTTGCTGCTAACATCCCTGACGCTGTGTGTTATGACATGGACTAAGCTTTATAAGATACCATTAGAACTGGATTCATACAGCCTTAACTTTAGGGTTTTTTAAAGTTACTATTTAATGTTCATGGGTGTTTCGCCTACATGCATGTCTGTGCACCATGTATGTGTGCCTACAGAGGCCAGAAGAGGCATCAATCTCTTGGAACTAGAGTTACAGATAGTTGTGAGTCACCATGTGGGTGCTGGGAATTTAACCCGGATCCTCTGAAGAGCAGCCAGTGCACTTAACCACTGAGACATCTCTCCAACACCTATTTTAGATATTGAATAAAAAGCTAGGACCAGCATCATGAGTGACAGGGAAGCCACTCTTCCTGAGAAAGGCAGCCTCTGCTCTGAACAGCTTTAGGTTATCTGTCTCAATACATTTCAGGTGCCTAATTAAGTAATGTTACCAGGTAATCTTGACAGCTAATATACTGTGACCATCAACAAATACATCTAGCACATTTGGGACCACAATATGAGAACAGAACAAAAAAAAATTAGAGACAAATTCTGTTCCTCTGCAGTTATTTCATCACCTGCAGAACTGCAGTGAAATACACTATGATGTCATGACTTGTCTCCCGATTCACTGCGGTGTTTCTTATCACAACACAGAGTGTATCATCAGCATCACCATCACTTTTTTTTTTTTTGGAGCTACAAATAGATGGAAACTGGCATAGCTGTGACCAGTTTTCTGCACAAATCAGAAAAAAAATATGTGTGTATGTGCATACATCAGAGCCAGAGCATGTTAACATATGCAAGTTCACACTCACTCACACACACACACACACGTATACATGTGGGCACATGTGTGGAAGCCAGAAATAAACACTGGCCGTCTTCTGTCAATCAGTCTCAACCTTATTTTTTGAGACAAGGTCTCTACCTTGACTATCTAGCCAGAAATCCCCAGGGAATCTCACTGCCTCAAAACCGCACCTCTACAATGCCGAGCATACCCCCACTCCTGGCTTTTTCCCGGCTCCTTGTGCTTGAACACCCAGCGCTGTACTGAGTAAACCATCTCCCTGGCAGCTACCCCAGAATTTTTAAAGTATATGGTTGGTGGAAAAAGAAGTTGTAAAAAAAATAGAGGCCAACAAAATGGTAAGGGCATGACCACTAAGCCTGAGATATTCCATCCCTGGGACTCAGAGGGTGGAAGGAGAGAACCAACTCTCAGAAGCTGACCTCTGACTTCCAAACAAGCACTGAGGCACACTGGAAGACATAAGCAAATACACAGAAATAAATATATACAATGCAAGCTTAAAAACAACCAATCTGGTAACAAAATGTTAAATTTTTTTTTTCCTTAAAGAAAATCACTAGGAGCCTAAACTGGAGCTAGCTAGACAGTCTTTCTTACTACGATTCAGCCTAAAACAACCTCTTGGGGAAAGAAAGGAAAAAAACCTTGATATTTAGTATTAAGAACAAAAGCTAACTTGGAAATTTAAGCTGTTTTGTTTGCCATTTTCAATTTAAATTTTTTTTCTGTCTCTCTTCTTTAAGAATTTGGTGGAAATTAAATGTGTGAGTCCTAGAATTGCTCAAGGGCACAATCCTGGGTCTCTCCCTGTGTCTGTGTGCAGGACACTATAGGTCTCTCCCTGTGTCTGTGTGCAGGACACTAGGGCTCTCCCTGTGTCTGTGTGTAGGACACTAGGGCTCTCCCTGTGCCTGTGTGCAGAACACTAGGCCTCTGCCCTCACACAGAGTTACAAACAGATGGCTGAGTTAAAGCCATTCTTTTCTCCAGAAACTTCCTTTAAAAAAAAAAAGATGATTAAATAAATAAATAAATTAGGGTTTTTGCATGTGTTGTTTTGTTTTTATTATGTTCTGGGGTAATTATGAATTTGAAGTGTGATACACTGACCTTGAAAGAATCTTGTATTTTCCTCTACTATACTGTTGAGTAACTGTAAGAGATACTTATATTTACTCTTCAAAAACAGCACAGAATGACATAATTGGTCCTCCCCGCCCCATCAAGGGGAAATCCATTGGCTAT
Source organism: Bramus lutescens (assembly GCA_001685075.1). Taxonomy (NCBI): domain Eukaryota; kingdom Metazoa; phylum Chordata; class Mammalia; order Rodentia; family Cricetidae; genus Bramus; species Bramus lutescens. The sequence continues at coordinate 378,849 of LOEQ01001261.1, forward strand.
TCCAAGTGCCACTTTAGGCTCATCCCCTTGGTAACAAAGGTTTAGCAAGGACCTGCTTTGTCTCAAGTTATGTTCTAGGTGCCTGAGCCAGGTCCATGTGTGGCTGTGAGGGCATCTCTGGGCAAACTCAGAACCATAAAGTCCTAACAGCGACCTGCCTTCGGAAAGCTGAAAACAAGAGTGTAACGTTGGATTCCTTTACAGCGATTTTTTATAATTTACACTGGTTATCTTAATGAGGATAAATAAAACCCAGGAGCGTGGCGAGAATGAACTCCCCGACAAAGGTCAAGATGAAGTAAAAAGTGCTCTCCAGTTCAATAAGGAAGTTAAGTCATTAAAATGACAAGGGTGGTACCCGAAGGATGCCAATATCCCATCTTTAAAAAGCTGGGAGGCTATCTGAAATCATCCCAACCACTACCCAATTATCTGCAGCAATTTCCTCAAGGACAGCAAAGATAAATTTAAAAAAAACAGGGACACTTTAATCACCATAAATCGCTGTATGTCCAATTTCAATTAAATACACTTCCCAAACGTAACTGAATGGCTTCTGCAATTCCTCCCAGGAAAGACAGAAGAAGACAGTCCTACCAAAAAAGGAAAGCTATACTGGGTCATCACCGGGTCGGGGTGCCATGTGGTATTACCACCCTTTCACACGGTGATCTTGCCAACAGAAATAAGATTTTAACACAGAAGTGGCTGCAAGCTCATCCACCTGAGCGTTCCTAGCAAGTGCTCTAAAGCAAAGCCAGTTTTCTACATCTACAGCACTGCCCAGGAAGAAGAAAAATAAGGAAAGAGCGACATCCCTGGAGAGCGGCCACTGAACGACCACAAAGAGTGTTCAGCACGAAGCAGCAAGCAGAACGGAAAAGACAACCCCGAGGAGTTACCTCCAGAAGCAGGCTTTACATGGCCCCAGTCTCAAACCTCATGAGTTTTCTAACGAAAGCATTACGGTTCGAGAATCCAGGCACATCGCCTAATTTCGGGCCTGCCGAGGGCGTGGGATCAGGCGGGGGTTTGGCCCTCGTCCTGAGCCTGGACCTGGCCTGACCACCTAGAGGGCCGAGTCCGACCTGGATACGACGCTGGGTAATTCCGAAAGGCAGTCTTCAGGACTGGACAGGTGTCGCCGGCCAGCGGGGATGTCCAACTTGACACCTGCACACGAGCCAGAGAACTGGTTCTCGTGGAAACCATCACAAGGTGTGGTGGGATCCACCCGCCGGCCACGAGGAGACATCGAGACGCTGCTTCCAGGGACCACGGGCAGGGAGGAGGCGGGGAGGAGCGGTCGCC
>LOEQ01001261.1:392289-404321 GCA_001685075.1 Bramus lutescens
AACCTAAGAGTCACCCTCAGACATGTGGACTCAAGCTGCAAAGAAGACCCTTGGAGAAGCCAAGATGCAAAGGAAAGGAACTAATGCCTGGAAGAGGTGTAGACTGACTGAACTACCTGGAAAGGATGCTCTCCAACCTGTTGAGCTGTCTGCAGGCTGTGCAGTGGGCTCCGGGTTCCAGCTTTCATAAGCTGTCACCCATGCTGGGGTGGGCTTTGGTGATGCAGCTGTCTTCGAGTCATTTCTACTCCTGTAAGTAGCCACCATAAACTCCCTATTCCACCAACTTAAACGTTGGTAGTATCCCTACTCTGGTCTGTCATGAGCTTCCTATCTTCAGGTGTAGACATGGATGTTGTGTCTCCCCAGGAAAAGTTCTGTCATACAACACATGCCCACACTGGATCTGGGGCTCCATTTCCTGCAGGTGCATCCAGGCATAGCTGCAGCCTGCGCCGCCAAGGGAGCTTTGGTTTCAGCACTCGTCCCTCTATCACTAAGGGTCCCCTGCCAGCTGGCCTGATCACCTGGCCTGGTCCAGCTCCTGTCGCTGGCACTTTATGTGGCTACCCCTGAGGGCTGCATATCTCATTGGGCTGAGTTCCAGGTGGGGGTCTCCATGTCGACCTCAACAACTCTGATATTTCAGAGGCGAGAAAGAGTACGAGACAGTGGGAGAGAGATGCAGATCTAGACAGCAGCAGTGAAGAGCCACAGAGGCAGGCTGGACCAGAGGCAGACACAGAGAGAGAGGGAGAGGCGAGCAGGACATCTGCCCATGCCGCCCTAGGCGTCTGCTCACCAGTATCCACTCAGCTCACAGCATCTCTAGGAGGGGACAACAGCTTGGCTACTCTCTCATCTTCCCTCAGGCCACATTTTCTGTCACACTGAGATACCTACAGACGTGGCCTTGGTTAGGCAATTCTTCCTTCAGTCACCTCAGCTCCACTTCTGAGCCCACGCTGGGAGATTTGCTTCAGGGTTTCTTTCTTGGGATCTGTAATCTCCGCTGGTTTCTCGTTCTGCAGTCTGACTTCTCTGCTGAGATGGTCTTTCTCATCTGTTGTTTCTCAAAGCCAGGCTCCTCATGATGGCCCTCTTGGAATTCCCCAGACATGGCTCTAGAATCATCTCAGTAGACAAAAACTGACCACAGGATCTTCACAAGGCCCCTGAAAGAATGTCCACAGCTAAGGCTAAATGGCACCTGATCTTCCTCTGCATGACAGTGTTCTCCTATGGGATGATGAGACAGGTACTATCTAGTGTCTTTGTTCATGGATTTCCAACAGAGGCTGAACTGGAGCAGATGGGGTGACCTCCACAGAGTCTCAGGCTTGGTGGGCCTGCAGAACACCAGGGCAGCCCAGAGCAAGGACGACCAGCCTCGTGTCCCTAGAGGTGGAGGACAGATGAAGAAGCCTGGCAACACATCACAAACAGGAACTTGTCACGGGGAGCAAAGCTGACTGGTAGAGTGGTACGAACCACAATCAGACCCTTCGCAGGGTGTGTCCACGCGCTACCAGAGCCCCATTAGGAGAATCTACCTACACAGCTCCTGCTGCTTCTTCGGGGAGCTTCTAGAGGGCCCTATGTCTCTTGTTCCCTTGTTCCTACAGGCTAAGTGGCCCATGTCATAGGCCCTGGAAAGGCATCCTGAAAGCGGTCTCTTAGAAGAAGATATCCCTCCCATTCTAGAGGACTTTTTCTGATGCACATGCATAGAAGGACCCCTCTTCTTGAACAAGTTCAAAACCCCTTCTAATCCAACGCACTTCCTGCCTCCACATTCCAATGCTGCAGAAGCCACCCAAGCAGACACTGAGACTCCACTGTCTAAACAGAGAAGACATTGGTGAAGAACTGCCAGGCATGAAGAGACCCACCAAGGTGAGCAAGCTGCCTTGCCACCTGCACAAGCATCCCCGAGGCACATCTGGTCCTGGTGCCGTGTGAGCCATTTAGTAGGCTGGTCATGGCTCTCAACAGGACCCCCAGAGAATCAGCTTTCCCTCTGGCCTTGTTAAGGCACAGGTTCTCAGGCCTGGCCCACATCTTTGATATCAGGAACTTTGTAAATGAAAACCAAAAGTCTAAAATTTCATGAGCCGACGTGGTGACGTTTACTCACAAACCACCTGAACCAAAATCACAGACAATAGAAGCCGCCATCATGACTGAAGAGGATCCAAACCCGGTGCCTTCTCAGCTGATACTGGTGAACCTGCTAGCATTTTAATATGCTATGCCGCCTCTATCGAGAGGAGAGGGTGAGCCAGCCAACCCAGACACTTTCAGCCCAAAAATCAGTAATGAGACATGTCTCCCATGTCCACTGTGACTCCCCAAAACTCTCCTGGAGGTCTCTCAAGAGAAGGGGGTAAGGAGGGAAACTCAATGTGTTTGTTTCCCCAGCCATGAAGATGGAGCTGAATCTGTCGAATCACACTGGTGTTAATGCTTTCAATTGGAAGAATAATCTCTGAGAAGATTGCTTACATTGATTGCATGGAATTCAGCCGTGCTGGTTCGACAAACAACCCTCTGCTCATTTCCCTCCCTGTCTGTCATGATGATACATGACGGGGTGTGGGATTCCTCTCTGAATGCTGTGAATATCATTGGTTAATAAAAGAACTGCTTTGGGCCTATAGCAGAGCTATAAGGAAACAGAGCTAGGCAGGGAAAACTAAACAGGTTGCTGGGAGAAAGGAGGCGGAGTCAGAGAGAAGACACAAAGCCCCTTCAGAGACAGACACCAAAACTTTGCCGGTAAGCCACTGCCATGTGGCACTACACAGATTAATGGAGATGGGTTAAATTAATGTCTAAGAGTTGGCCAATAAGAAGCTAGAGCTAATGGGCCACACAGTGATTTAATTAATACGGTTTCTTTGTGGTTATTTCGGGAGCCAACAAGCAGCCTCCTCCTACAATGACGTGCCATGGAAAAAGAGACAGCACTTGAGAATCCATGGGAGATGAAATGATAACAAATGACCCTCGATTTGAACCTGAACTTGGTGGAAATGCTACATTGGCATCGCTGAAATGCCTGACTGATCCCAGATCTGGACTTCAAAGTATCAGCTACAAGGCACACACTGCAGAGTCACAATGTCATTGCCTAATGAGTTAAGACCCAACACTGATGCCCTTATGAGCTTAAGGTGGCAATCCTGAGCGTTCCCGAGATGCAACTGTTCGCACTCAACACAGCTCAGCTGGACCTAACCCAGGGACTCTTTCCTTGTGCAGAAAAGGAACAGACTTTAAACGCTGAGGTTTCAAAGAAACACGTCCTGGATGAGTACACTTTGCTAGAGCTCTTACATGGAGAAAAAACATCCCTGAAGGTCCACTCTTGCTAACAAATTCCCAATAAAGTTTATAATGACGGGACCGCCTGTTGCCCCCCCAAACTACTGTTCCTGTGCCCCACGTCCAGCCTTTCCACAGGCATCCAGCTCTTTGAATTCTTGCTTTGAGGCCGTCATATTCTGTAACTCCCCCTCCATTCTTCAAATCCAGCAGGCTCCTCTCTCCCTTTCAGCCCACTATCACCACAGGGCCTTGGCTAAGGTCACCAAGATAAGGGGGGACCTTTAACCTGGGCGGCCCTAGCCAGTCCTGCTGACATTGGGTGGTCACAAGTGGGGGATCCTTCCCTCATGGTGATGAATCTGTAGGTGGCGAATCCCAACATCCCAGCATCACTGGGCTCCATCAACCTTCCTGTCATTTTGCCTTCATCTAAGTGCCTTGCAAGCCATGTCCCTTGTCTCCTGGTCTCCCAGGCATTGTCTAGTCACCATCACCTCCACACTGCCAATTCAATGTCACCTGCCTACAGCTGCAAGCCTTCTCTAAACTGCGATTCCCCAATAATAGCTGGTCACTGTCCCCCAGACCTCCAGCGCTCCACAGACACCTCTACACCATGCTCCGTACCATACTCGTGACCTCCACGGACCAGCCAGGACTCACACCCAGGCTTCCTCAGAGACAAAACCCCTTCTCCTGCTGAGCTTCCAGAGAGCAAGAGGGATGGCAAAGGCCTCTCCCGGGTATCCTGCATCAAACCCGCCACCATCCTCCCTTGGCACCCTCCCTACCCCACTCCAGCTTCCTCTCCTTGGCAACCCCCACGCCAGCCCTAACAGCTCTCCCATGTTTTCAACCCTCTAAGCAAAGTAGTGTTTTCTAAACACTTAGCCAGTCGTGGCCCAAAGCCTTGAGAACAACTGGCCCACGAGGTTCTCTGCTGTCTTCCTACTTTAGCCCTCTGAGACATTTCACTTCAGTCCTGAACCATCCATGCACAAGTGTAGAGAACCAGGTCACTCCTGCCCCGGGCCAAGCAGAACCTCTATCCAGCCCATGCATCCCCTCCTCCATATAGCCGCCGTCTGCCAGGGCTCAACTCAAATATCACTGTGACACTGTAGCCTTCCCTAAGCCATCCTGGGTTCCATCTGCCAAGGGTCAGTCAGGTCCTGGTGCTGCCCGTATTTGGAAATCTGTCTCCTGCCATCAGAGCACGTAGCTCCTTCATAGTACAGTCAGCTCACATCGTTTCTTCGACATAATTCTCCTCCCCAGTTCTCGGAACACACTAAGCACTCTGACAGGGTCTGGTGAGAAACAAACCAATAGGGAGCTTCCCCACCGTTACTCCCCGTCCCGTGAATACATTCAGTACGTCAGTCATCCTCAGACTTCAAAATTCCATGCATAGACATTCACAGGGAAGCTCAGAAGTAGGAAGCAGCCAGTGTGGTGAGTTCAAGTCCCGCTCCTCTCACAGAAGCAGGAGACGGAGTGTCCTGTGCAGCTCACCAAGGCATCCGTGGGCAGCATCAGTGGGGACACGGATCTTCCTTTCTCAGATTGATCAGCAACGTTCATTCTTTTGTTTTCCTTTCTTTTCCCTTTTGCTGTGGCAACTGGTAGTTTTTATTTCAGCCTCAAGTCATTTTGCCGATATGCAGGAATGCAAGCGTTTTCTACAGAGATCCTGCTAAGGCCACTTGTTTGTTAGCTGTGCTGTGACATGCATTCACTTCTCTACCTGGACAGCCATGCGCTGTGGGGGCTGTGTAGAAAGGAAATCCTACCTTCTTACGGGCACTTCAGTTTCTTTGCCTCTCAGACATCCGGGGCAAGGCTGAGGAGAGGTGGGGACGGCTGCGTCCCAGTCTGGCTCCCAATCTTGAGGAGGTCCCTTCTCACTCCCGGGCACACCCACGGCTGTGGATTTCATAGCGGCCACTTCAGCATGCTGGGTGACGTTTCTTCCTCACCTGAGTCAGTGACAGGATGTCTCGGGAATGGGTGCTACATGGTCCTGATGAGTCTCTACATCGCCTGAGACAATCCTGTGTTTTTCTTTTGTAGTTTGTCAACATAATCAATTATATTGATAGGTTTCCAACTGAGAAACCAACATGATTCTTGAGACTGGTCCCCCTTGGTAAAGCATGGTACCATTTTCACGTAATGCTGATAGACTAAATTTTCCTTTAAGTGCATCTAGGTGTTTTGTCTGCATGCGTGTGTACCGTGTGCATACTGTGCCTGCATAGGCTAGAAGAGTACCAGATCCCCTGGGACTTCAGTTAGAACCAGTTATGAGCTACTATGTAGGTGCTGGAAATCAAACCTGGGGCCCCTGGAAGAGCAGCCAGTGTTCTTAACCACTGAGCTATCTCTCCAGTTCTCGACAGACTAATTTTTGAAGCTTTACCCCTAAGTTCATAAAAGCCATGGGTTGATGATGTCTCTTCTTACAGTACCGTCATCAAGTTTGTCCTCGGGATAAGGTTGACTGCCCAAGACAGTGTGGGAAATATCCCTCATTTCTAAGTTTTAGAAGATGTCATACAGAAGTGGCATTGTTGTCCCCCTAAATACTTAGCAAGTGCTCTTGGGAAATGACCTGGCCTGGGATTTTCTCAAAGGGAGGTGTTTTCCCCTCCAAACCTAATTTCTACACTAGATAAAGGATTACTTAGGTTATTGATTTCCTCTTGAGTTAGCTTTGGAAGTTTGTGCTTCCCAAGGGACATGTCCACTTCCTCTGAGCTGTAAAATTTACTGGCAAGGAAACAGTATCCACTGAGGAGGCTCTCCCCTCCTGGCAGCTCACTGCTGACACATCCCCACCTGTGGATCTGCTTCATGGGTGCAGCTTCTGGCTTTCCTGGTTTTCTGTGGGACTTTGCTATTTCATGGATTCCCATTCTGCTCCTCCTCACTCCTCTGGGGTGAGTCGAGACTTACTCTGTCTCTTCAAGCAGAAGCTCCATCAGCTCCATCACAGACACCTGGAGACCCTCCTGTGTATTCAGCCATGCTGCGTCCACCCAAGCATTGCCCCACAATCAGGAGCCCAGGAGGAAGCCCTGCTCCATCCTTGGAGAGCTGACCCAGCATGGCTGAGTCCGTGGACATAACAAAGATGAGCTCCTACTTCCTTCCACTTGTCACCTGTTGGTGGCCTCTGGAAGACGCGGATCCATTCTCCTGTCCACGGAACATACGGTCTCCGTGCCATAGTCTGGAAGTGTCACTTTGACCACACGCTATGGAGAAATCCCGTCTTCAAATGAGAGCATGTGCTGTGTAGGAAAATCCTGTGACCAGCACCGGCGTTCTTGAGATTAATTATACATCACAGGTCTTAAGTAAAGCAAGCTCTTCAACACCACAGGGAGATGGCTCAGGAGAAATCAGGGCAGCTGGGACGAAGCCTCGCCCTCCTCCTGTGAGCCTGTAGCACAAGCCATAAAACCTGAAACCTCCTTCCCAATCTCCTCCTTTTCTGTCACGATTATTGTGACACTCTTACTCAAAGTGACTGGCAAACTCACTCTTCTGTCATGTGTTCAAAAAGAAATTGGTGTTCTATGAAAATGTGAAGTCCTAACCAAAGGGTTTGTTTTTAGTTAGTTTTTTGAGACAGGGGATCCTGTAGCTTAGGCTGGCATCAAACGTGCTATGTAGCTGAGGATGACCCTGAATTTCTAACCATCCTGCCTCCACATTCCTTGTGCATGACCACACCCAGTTTTATATGGTGCTGAGGATGGAGTCCAGAGCTTCAGACACGCTAGAGAAACACTAGCAGCTGGGCCACATCCCCAGGCTGCATCTTACAGGTAGCCTTAACAGCCTCTATCACACCCAGACGTCTGCTCTGCATGGACCATCTATCTTGCTGGCCCTAGAGGGATGCACTCCAGTGCTGAATGGTGGGTCTGGGGTGACCTCGGTGAGAACTGCTAAGTTCTTTTCCATGGGACTCGTCTTCACAGTAGGTCAGAGTCTGCAAGAGTGGATGAGCACAGACCTACTGATGCCTGGGCTCGGCGCCAGCACCAGGTGTTACTGCCATCCCGCTGGCCACCAATCAAGACCAGGTTCAGATGAAGAAGTCAAGTCCACCTGTTGGCCTAAGTCAAGTCATCCTGATGTAAGCAGTGGTTGCAGAGAGGGCTGGGGAATTAGAGTCGCTTCCTGAGTCAACCACATCCATCCTTAGTTTGTGTCCTGAGAAGCTGTCCTCTCTCTTACACGGGAACCCCTCCCAGCATAGTCCTGTGGGCACCATTTACTCAGACACCAGTGTGAGCAATTTTCCTGAGACTGAAGTTCACGACCTGCAATGACCCTCGGTTAACCTGACTGTGTAAGAGGACATCTGGGCTGGGCAACATTGGTACCCTTCACACTGGGGTGACATTGGTACCCTTCACACTGGGGCTCAAACACTCTACACCAAAGAACGGAGCAGGTCTACTATGATGTCCCTGAAGTGTGATCCCGAATGCACAAATGTGTGTGTGTGTGTGCATGCGCGTGTAGTGGGGGAAGGTCAGTCAGAGGTCAGCACTGGCTGTCTTCCTCAATCATTATTTTTTTGTGACAGGGTCTATTACTGACCTCAGAGCTCGCTGATTCAGTTAAGACCCCTCCACAGGCCCTCCTGTCTCCAACCCTGACTCAGCCCTGGGATTAGAGACAAGCACCACCTTGTTTTTACTGTGTTTATTGTATCGCTGCAGTTCTGAACTTGGGTCATTCTGTGCACATAGCACATCTCCCACTGAGCCACCTCTCCAGCCCCTGGATTAATTTAAAGAAGCACATTTGGGAGGGACTTTGTCCATGCTCTGTGTGGCCATCCCACTGCTCTGGCCGCAGGAACAAAGTGAATGAGCAGCATCGGCCTGGCTGAGAGCACAACAGAACCGCAGGGCAATGGCTGGAAACAGTGTCTCCTAACCAGACCACAGTGAGGGAGGAGAGAGTAAGGCCTGGACAGCAGGAGGCCACAGCAGCCTGGAGGCCTCTCTCTGCAGAACAGCCGGAGCTGCCTGTCTCCCCTCCCATCTGTGACTTTTGGCCTTTAGCCTGCATGAAACTGGACCAGGGAAGCCTGAGCGGCAGCAGCTCAGCCCTCACACAGCCTGCAGCTGTGCACCCAGCAGATGTATAGGGCCCTGGAGCTGAGCCTTACTCTCTGCCCCAAAATGACAGTGGTCTGTCCAGGGAAAGGGAGGGAGGCAACAACCTCCCCCCTCCCCCACCAAAAAAAAAAGAAAGATTATCAGAGTCAATCCTACATAAGAATAAAACATTGTTTCTGGCTTTGGGTGGTTCTGGGGTCACACCCTACCTTCTAGCTTCAGTGTCAGAACAGTGGCTCCTCAGTCCAGCAGGTCTTCTCACTAACCCTAGGGACACCCTGCTGCCCCATAAGGCCACACTCCTGCCAGTGAGGGCTGCACAAACTGAGACTCAGAGAAGGTGGGCAGGTGACCCCAAATCACCCAGCAAAGGCCTGCAGCGTGAAGCCGAGTGTCCCTGACCCTGAAAGACCTGCAAGAACCACGTCTTACAGATCTCCAGGAAGTGTCAAGAAATCTGGCTTTCACACAGCCAAGTTGCACACACAGAGGAAAACATGAGTGTACTTCCAGGTACATTGACCAACACAGGGCGATCCCCATTTTACATGGAATTCCAGTTTGAAAGCTGAAAACATCATCCATAAAGACACACAGTTCTGCCGGGCCCCGCACAGGAGCCAGTTGTGTCAGAGGAATAAACTGCCCACTCTCACACTGCTCTAGCATCCAGTCTGCTGCTCACACCTGTGTGCACACCACATTTCTTGGTACAGAAACTCAGGAGCCAGCAACACAGTGTGCAAGTCCCGGGATCCACAGTGAGGCAGAACAGAGATTGGTTTCTGCCCTGCGGTAATGTTTACCCTCCCGATGCCCATGGCAAGGGGATCCTGGGAGGACTGGCACAGGCTAGTCTCAGAGAAGGTGCCTCCAGAGGATTGACAGGGTACTTCCACAGCCAGGCTAGGGCTGCATGCATGCAAATCAGGATGCCATAGCCACTGCTGCCATAGCCTTCTGTGGGCTTGCCTATTGTCCTTCCCTTCCCTGACCCCTAGCTGAATGGGGACTGTGCCACATGACCTAATCCTTAGGACATACCCAGGCCACTCTCCAGTGTTCCAGTCTGGGTGGAGGTTCCTGAAGGCTGTGACTACTGTTCTCCCCTCAGAGCCAGGTGAGATTCTCTCATATCCCCTGCATCTGGGTGACCTGGGGAAAGATGCCTGCCACGACCCAACGTCCTGTGTGACAAGGTGAGCCTCTTTGTGCTAAGGAGTAATCAAGACACTGACTCTGGGCAGGTGCTTTCTTAGCGCGTATATAAAGCTGGGCTGTAGGGAGGTGCCAGTTATTTCTAATGATAGAAGGAAGGACCCTGCCAGCACAGCGCATGCTGGGCTCAGGCTCAGAGCTCTCACACTGCTACCCTGGGGACACTCATGGCTATGTCTCTTACTCCCATGTCGCATGGTGGCTGTGTGTGCACCTGTGTATTGTATACACATGAGTGTATATGACCTAGTAAATGTACATACAACACCTTTGTGTATATGCACAAGTGTGTATGCTGCTATATGCTCAGCTGTGCATGTGTGTGCACATGTATGTGTGCATCTATATGAACATACACACATCCAGTGAGCATGTACACACCTTTATGCATATACTGCATGTGTACTGCTGTGTGCACTGAGTGTGCACATGTGTCTATTGCATGCATTTAAGTGAGTTTACATGCATGCTAGTCAGCGTTCATGCATCTTTATGCATATAAACGTGTAATTTGTATGCATCTGAATGTACCTGTATGTGGACATCTGTGTGCACCTGAGGATGTACACATGCACATCAGCAAGTGCACACACACCTTGTGCATGAGTACATGTCTATGTGTGGCTTCATGTTCATCTGCAGGTGGGAGTGCATGTGTACATGCGTGATGCCAACATAAACACAGATGTGCTTTCAGTCTGGCCCTCAGGAAATCTCTTCAGGGTTCCTGAGTTAAACTGAATTCAAGTGGTTTTTGGTTTTGTTTTGTTCTGTTCTGTTCTGTGTTGTTTTGTTTTTTGAACAAGCCAACGGAGTAGATCCAGTTCACTGTTCTTCAGGCCTGAAACCCAAAACCACTTGCTGCACTTGGCAGGGTCCCGGCAGAGGTAGAACCTTGGAGTCCCACGCTTCTAAAGGAAACAAAATGAACATGCAAGATCCTACTCAGGGTGTGCCTTGTGCTTAACGATGGCCTGGAGAAGGCCTGTCTTCTAGCTTTCTTCAAATGAACTGTCACTCAACTGCTGTGTCTTCCTGAGAGCCACTGGACTCACCCTTCCTACACAACCCACTCTGAGTGACTCTGTCATCAATACCATCACCACTGCCAACATTGAGCATTGATGTGGGATTCCCCTCTGTATGCTGTGAATATGTTTTATTATCATTGGTGAATGAAGAAGCTGCTTTGGTCTGTGGCAGGGCAGAATATCGCCAGGTGGGAAAGCTAAACTGAGTGTTGGGAGAAAGAAGGCGGAGTCAGGCAGATGCCATGTAGCCGCTCAAGAAGCAAGATGTGAGGTAACAAACCACGAGCCTCGTGGTAAAATATAAAATAATAGAAATGGGTTAATATAAGATGTAAGAACTAGCTAGGAATATGCCTGAGCCCCTGGCCAAACAGTGTTGTAATTAATACACTTTCTGTGTGATTATTCAGGTCTGGGCAACTGGGAAATGAAAGCACAGCCTCTGGTTACAGAACATGTGAGGCCGGGTGCCCCAGACCAGAGGAAATGCCACTCTTAAATGGGCACTTCTATCCTATGCCCATGTGCATTGAGACTCCTTTTCTGTTCCCATCCCAACACCGGCTACCCAACCTGAACCAAACATGAGTCTTGCGTCTACTGAGAGAGCAGGCCTTTGGAGGGTGTCCCATGGCAGAGAAACATGAGCACATCCTGAGTCATGTGTCAGGAAGGTCAGTCCTGACTGCTCACCTCAAAGGCTGGGTGGGCCTCCTCTCCGTCCCACCCGAGATCTGCAGGGTCTTTCTGTCTCACACTGTTCTGGCATTTAGAGTTGTGTTTCCTCTTGTTCTAACTCCCTAAGAACCTGCTATTTACAATGTCAAGCTGGTGCCTATGTAGAGCCTTCGCCCCTACATCCCAGCGTTTTTGGTAGAGGAAGGTTTTCAACATACTACCAAAGAGAAAAGTAAATGCCAAGCCAGCCGCGAACTCTTTGATCTACAACGGTGTAGTGCCTACAAGATATGCTAGGGTAATGGTGGCACAAAGCTTGGGGGAGTGATCAGTCAGGGTTTGATTACTTAAGGCCCACTCCAGGAGATGGAACCCATACCCAACTCTGCTTGGGTGACCAAGAACCTGAGACTAGATAGCCCAGGGACCTAGAGTAAAACCTAATAATAGTGGTCCAGACAAGAGGGAGAAATGTACTGAGAAAATGACTCCTCATGACATTCTGCTATACTCATACATCAGTGCCTCACTCAGCCATCACCAGAGAAGCTGCCTTTTCTGATGGGTGGGAACAAATATAGAGACCCACAGCCAGACATGGAGAGAGAGAGAGAGAGAGAGAGAGAGA
>LOEQ01001261.1:409051-423294 GCA_001685075.1 Bramus lutescens
CCACCCGCGGGAGGCGGGGGGCGGGGGACCTCAGCAGCCAGAAACCTTGCGTGACTCCGTGTGAAATTGATGGTGACGTGCCCAGCCGTCAAGAGCACAGCGCAGCCTCGGGTGGGTTTGCGCGAAAAGGGGGGGAACAGTGTCTGCCGGAGAGCGTGTTCACCACGCTCAGGCCCGGACCTCGGGCGTCCTCTTCCAGCGCGAAGGACGTGACAGGAGCCTGGGGGTGGGTGGTGCTCACCATCAACCGACTTGGATTTCCACTTACTCCAGCCCCCGGCCCTATGCTTTCCCTGCTGGCTGGCACTCCACGACAGTTTAAAATAGAGCTTGCAATGTCCCAGGAGACCTTCCCCTGGGCCAGGCACACACATTCATCCTGTAACTGCTCTAGGCTAGAAGCCTTGCAACGCTGTCAGAAAACCATTAGAGGTTCTACCCTCTCCACTAAGTTCTCCCAGGAGCTTCCGTCACAACCATCGATTGCATTTAATAGCATCTTCTGGCTAAGTGGCTACATTTCTGTTCCAGACACAAACAAAGCATTAGAATAGTGTGAAATCTGTTGAGGGCGAGCTCCCCTGTGATGGCAGCTGCTTTTGAAGGAGCGCTAAACCAACCACTGATGCAATACTGGTGTTTTTTTTATCACCAACAGACCCAAGCCTCTCTTTTTTTGTTCATTTTCCTGGTTCCNNNAAGCCTCTCTTTTTTTGTTCATTTTCCTGGTTCCGTGTGAGAGGTAGCCTCAGCTACCCTTCCCCAGGAGCAGCAGCCCAGCCAGTTTCCCATCCTGCTGCCCTGTGTCTGTCCAGAAAGGGGCAATGCAACCGACCACCGACTCGCAGGAGCCTACCAACCACGCTGCTCAAGCCAGAAGTAATTGCTTTCCTTAGTGCTGAATTGAAAACGAATGGAGAACACATTCCTTACGATTTTAAAATCCTGTTAGACCAGATCTGAGCTTATCAATAGTACGAAAGATAGTTATATAGATCAACTATCCTAAGGAATCCAGGCCTAGGCAGACCTAGGAGACTGCACAAGTGGGGAGCTCATGGTCAGAAAGGAGACTTACAGGCCCTAGACTACACACCCTGTCATTTTGGGAAAAGCCCCTAGGCTGCTAAAAGCTCACCTTACAGATTGCGTTCCGTTTAACTTGAGTACGTGTGAACATCAAACGATCATTTGGAGGAGGTCCTACTAAGTAGCACCGCTCACAACTGAATGTTTTCTGGTGCTTCACGGAGCACTTCTGGCATCCACAGTGAGCACTTGGTCACATTTCTTTGACATTTTGTAAGTCCCTGCTACAAGACTGAGTAGAGATGTCCTTCTCGTGTGGGTGAAGAAACACCAGCTGGACTGCCAGCATCTGTCACTCCAACCTCAGTCACCTGGAGAGTGGACTGGCCAGCCTCCCTATTCACCTGAGCCAGTACTCCATAATGGATCTCCCCTCAGACAGGCAGGTGGTTGACCGAGATCAACAGATACTAGACGGTAGACGCTGGATTGATAGATGTTAGACAGTCCATACGGTTATCTAGGTATGTACAGGTAGATTAAGACCCTATATTATTATTGAATATTCTGTGGCTCCATTCCTTTGGAGAACACTAACACAGCATATGATACAGCATGGCCTCTTAACTGGTGAAACACATTTTCTTTGGGCTGCCTTTGGGCTTCCTTCCTGTGTGGCTGCTTTCCAGGGTCCCCTCAGAAATACCCATGTCGGTCCTAATTTATAGGGCTTCAGTGCAGGCTGGAGATTGGTCACAAGAAATCAAAAGGAGTGGTGAAGCTGGTGGTCCCTGGGCATCGATGCAACCCTACTGGGCTTGGGTTCATTTCCTGAGACTGCTGTGGTCTTCAGGAAATGGAGTAACTCCAAACAACAGCAGAAATGTGTTCTTTCACAGTTCAGAGGTTTATAAAGTCTGAGACGGAGTGTCTGCAGTACTGGTCCCTCCTAGAGGTATGGGGGGATCTGTCCTACCTCTGCTGGGGCCACTAGTTTTGGGCATCCTTCCTTGGCTCACACCTCAACTTTCCAGTTTCCATCCTGGCTTCTCATGGCATGCACTTTCTTTCTATGCCTAAGTCTAAACATCCCGCTTCTTGTAAGAATGCCAGTCACAGGGTTTGGAGCATCCTCTCTGACCCAGATAACTTCATCTTGACTTGATGGCATTTTAGGAGACACTACTTCCAAATAAAGTCCCGCACATGGGTACTGGAAGTTATGACTTGCACATGCTCTCTGGGGTATGCCAACCTGCAGTAGACCATTTGAGGAGTCTCCAGGACCCCACCTCGGATACATCCCACTGGAGAACAGGACAGAGCTTCCTACCATCCCTCGGAAGAGTATGGTGCCTAAGGCCTCTCTAAGATATGTCTGGTTCTTCAGGCTCTGGTGTGGCCATTGGGTGGATCCTTCAAGAATTCAGCCATCACCCTCGGTGATTCAGGAGCCATCAATCACCCTCCTGGATCCTGGAATTCTCTGGGTGTGGTCAGTCCCTGTTGTTTGTCAGTTGAAATTTGGAGAGAGTCTTGTGTTGTGGTTCCAGCAGAGAGCCTCCTGTTTGCCCACCAGTTTCAGCATCATGACCTGTAGAGGCGCGTTCTGGATTTGTGGAATCTGAAGGACACGCCAATGTTTCCATTGTTATTCCCACTTACTTGTGTCTTTTAATGCCTGCTCCAGAATGCTCACATTTGCGGACATCTGGTCATTGATGCCACACCTTTTGTTCCTCACCTGCCTTTCAGAAGTATACCTCTGGACATGAACCTCTAATCCTAGTGCTTAGGGAGGAAGAGGCAGGAAGATCCCTGGTTCAAAGGCAGCCTGGCTACACAGCAAGGCCCTATCTCCAGAAAAGGATGTTTAATAGCAATTGTCTAAGAAAAGAGAAATCTTTTCGTGGGGTGTTTTGAAACAGGATTTCTCTTTAGCTTTGGAGCCTGTCCTGGAACTAGCTCTCTGTAGACCAGGCTGGCCTCAAACTCACAGAGATCCACCTGCCTCTGCCTCCCTCCCAAGTGCTGGGTTTAAAGGCATGAACCACCACTGCCTGGCAGAAACTAGAAATCTTATCTCCTCTCCTGGACAGAGGACAAATTTTTCTGGTTGGCCAACAGATTAAAAACCATGTCTTCCTGTGAGACACGGTTTGGGCAGGTTTGTGTATCCTATAGGGACTGTTTCCAGATCTCCAGGGACCCTCATCTGTGGCACAAGCCCGCCATGTGCAGCATAGACCTGCACAACTCCAGCTCTGAAGATGCAGTGGGGAGGGGCAAGATGCACATTTGAAGCCCCCGCCATCTACAGAGAATGACTCTAAAGTCCCCTGTCCAAAGCCCAGGGAGTCACACTGCTCCTACCCACAGCTAGAGTGCTAGGTAGCTGTCTGGATTGACAGGGAGGCTGACCTCTCAGTCCCCTGCAGCTTCTCGCGGTGCCTCATCTGTTCCAAGAATAACACTCCATCCCTTCCCCTCCCATCCTGCTTCCCCTCCTTCTGGAAAGAACCCCACTGTGTCCCAGGGGTTCTAAAAGAGAATGCTTCCTTTCTTACTGCTTCTAAAAGGAGTTATAATTTCCCTCTGATCTCCTTCACCACAGTGCTACAGAAGAATGTACTTCTTAATAACCAAGAACCTGATGTCGCTGGCCACCGACGTGATCCGGCAACGGAGCCCGTAAATACTATTTCTAAACCTGGTCCATGAACACATGAATGCCTGCTCGCCGTCCGCGAGAATGCATGTTATATAAGCCTTTGTGCCTAAAGAAGAAAAGCTCTTCTGGAAAACACTTGTGCACTCACAGTATGTATCAAGAATAGTTTCCATGCACCCCACACCCAGGACGTCCAACCAAAACCGCCCATGCCAACAGAGCACACTTTCAATACAAGCCTCTGAAGGTGGGCAGCTACTAACTGAACCAAGTGTATCATGCGACTCCCCCCAGACTTGGACAGATAGCGTGTGTAAGGGGGGAGTAGAGAGAGGTAGAGAGGTGTGTACAGTGTATGGTGTGTGCACGGTGTGTGGAGGCGGGCTGCGGTAGGGTGTGTGGGTGCAGTATGGGGGATATGTGCACGTGCTCCTATGGTATGATGTGTGTAGTATTGGTGCATGGTGGGTGCTCTTGGATGTGTGTGTGTGTGTATGTGTGTGGTGTGGTGTGAAATGTGTGTGGACTAGGGATAGGTATTCTATGGCTATACCCATGCAGCCACCACCACGATGTGGCTGTAGCCCTGTTCCAAACCACACAGGCTCCCTGGAGCTCAACTCTAAAGTCATGCTCTGCCTACTGAGCTTCTAAGTCTTTCTTTAAATTTTCTTCCCTATGAGTTCTCGAGGGCTTATATTTCAATCAAGTTCTCTGTAAATTCCAAACTGCTTTAGAGGTGTATGTATATTTGGCATGCACTTTGTCTGCCTTTTTCATTTGCTGCACTGTAAGTTCATTCATAATGCTCACTTCTAACCTGATTTTTCCACCTTTAGCTTTGGCAAACCTGGTATATTTTTTCATCCTGTACACACCTGATAACTCTTGGACCAAATCATAGTGTTCAACCTTTTCTCAATACGGAATTAGACTGAATTGGCAGATTACTAGGTCTTTCTAATTGTGCCTAATTGACAGCTTCTGATTTTTTTTTATGTTTTTGCTTTATTTTGAGACAGGATATCTCCATGAAGCCTTGATTAGCCCGGAACTCACTATGTAGACTAGGCTGGTCTTGAACTCACAGAGATCTGCCTGCCTCTGTTTCTCTGGTGCTGGGATTAAAGGTGTGTGCCACCATGCATGGCTAGTTTTTTAAGATTCATTATAGTTGTTGTCATTGTTATGTGAGTGTTCATGAGTGCAGAGGCCAGAAAAGGGTGTCAGGACCCTGGAGCTGGAATTACAGGCGTTGTTAGCTCCCTGACGTCGGTGCTGGAAACCCAACTCTAGTCCTCTACAAGAAGAGCAGTCTCTCCGGACAAATTAATAAGCACTTCTATCCTTTGTCCAAGGCGGCAATAAAATTAGCTATGTGTGCAGTTTCCCTTCATAAATACCTTCATTTACTCGGATGTGATTTCACTATCAGAAGCACGTTTAAATGACCTTTGGAAGATCCATCCAATAAGCAATGGGATTGGAAACTCGAAACCTGATTTTAGAAGTCATAACTTAAGGAGAGTCCAACACTCCCTTAAAAAACATGGCTTCCTAGGCTTGTCCGAGAACTACATTTAATTTCAATCTGCCTAGACAACATTAGCAAATGTGTGTGTTGTGCAAGCCCTGCCCTCCCAGCACCACAGAACCATCCACGGTGGGCGGAGCTCCAACTCAAGAGACCAGGGAACACAATGCAATGGAGAGTTCAAAGAAGACACAAGGAAACAGGGAACAGGCTGCCTGGCTATGAGATGGTCACTCATCAGGATTATAAGGATCGGAAGGACAGAAAGGGAGGATGGCTCGGCAGGATCCTGGAGAGGGCTGGGTGGAGAGAGACGGCAGTGACCAGGGCAAGTGTGGGACCCAGGTGCTTTTAGGATGACACTGACAGTACACAGGAATAGAATGCAGGGACAAGTGAGCCACGTGTCTTCAAGCAGCATTCACTGCTAGGAATCAAATCCAAGGCCTTGTGATGCTCTACCGCTGAGCTACACCCCAGCCCAGCATTATTGCTTAGCATGAGGGAACATTGTTGAACAAGAGCTTGGGAGACGAAAGCAGTGATCTTATAGGTCGTGGTGCAATCAATAAAATACAAAGAGTATTAAATACATGTGTATAAAACCAGGCCAAACTGTCTGCACTACAACTTCAGCCATGTACAGAAGAGGGTCATGACCACAGCAATGAGGAGTCCCATTAAGGATGGAGAATTGGGCTATCATCCTCTCTCTCTCTCATTAAGGATAGAGAATTGGGCTATCATCCTCTCTCTCTCTCTCTCTCTCTCTCTCATTAAGGATGGAGAATTGGGCTATCATCCCCCCTTCCCATTAAGGATGGAGAATGGGGCTATCATCCTCTCTCTCTCTCTCTCTCTCATTAAGGATGGAGAATTGGGCTATCATCCCCCCNCTCCCACCCACCACACTCTGTTTTTCAGTTGTTCGTTTAAGACAACCTCTCGCTACATAGTTCAAGA
This sequence comes from Bramus lutescens, assembly GCA_001685075.1. Taxonomy (NCBI): domain Eukaryota; kingdom Metazoa; phylum Chordata; class Mammalia; order Rodentia; family Cricetidae; genus Bramus; species Bramus lutescens. The sequence goes on from LOEQ01001261.1 coordinate 415,249, forward strand.
CCTATCCTGCTCTCGCTACATAGTTCAAGACCTATCCTGCTCTCGAGCGCTGGGTCTGCTGGCATACACCATCATCCCAGTTCTATACAATGCTGGAGCAAGAACACAGGACTCCCTGCTCACCAGGCAGGCTCTCCTCTGACTAAGCCATGTCCCCAGCCTCAATATGTGCTCTTATAAATCCTGGTACAGATAGCCAGACAGTCTCTCCAGAAGGTCCATGTGCACTCCAGGTCCTCCAGCCTAGGTAAGGTGCTGACAAGTTCATAGACAGAATGCTCCCCACCCCCACCACATTCTTGTGTCCCACTGAAGCTTTAAGATTTACAAGAAGTTTTGTTGCTTCCGTGGGTGGTGGTGGTGGACAGTCTCTCGGTGGGGTCTGCAAACACAGAAAACCCCAGCGCTGAACCTGGCCAGGGCAGTGAGGCTAAATCACTGGCACAGCTGAGCTTCCTAAGTGTCAGCTGTCTCCTGCTGCTTCCTAGGTGCTCAGCATCTGCTCCAGGGCTATAGTCGTCCTATTAACATAGAGCCCCTTAGGGACCCACGTTCTAAAAACAAGGTTTGAGGATGCTGCACATGAGGCTCTGCCAGCCTCACCTGTATCGACCTCCAGGCCAAACAGAAACCCAGAGAGCCAAGACAGCCCTGATCAAAGGGCCTACACATTACTGTGGTCCCCTTCTTCCACATCAATGCTTCACCCTAGCCAGCCATGGGTGGGTGGTGGGACACACCCCAAGAACTGTATCCCAATGAGGTGCAGTGACAGATACCTTGACGGCCTTGGGAACAGTACAAACCAAGGAAGGTGATGAGGCCAGGATGACAGTGCTCATGTACCCAGGGACTTGACATGACCCTGTAGAGGATTCACAAGAATCACCTCTGAAGTGAACACCGGGACAGGTGTGGTGACTTCTAAAGGGGAATTGGGGGCATCTCTCATGCCCTGAGGTTTCCTGACCCAATGTGATTCATCTCAATATCACAAGAAGGACCCACCCATGAGGACAGAAAGAAGGCTCCAAGGCCCAGCTAGCAGAATGTTCTGATAGGGCGAGGCTCAAGGATTTGGATTCCAGGACTGGGGCACAGCCAGAACACAGGCACAGCTTCTGCGGACTGTGGTAAGGTCAGTACAAACACCTCCTGGGGACAGATCTCCAGATACTAGCTAGCGCTGCCTTGAGGATAGATCTTCAAATACCTGCCCCACGGGAACCCCTCCCGAGGCCATTTCACAGCATCTCCTCCCAAGAGGGCAGCTGCGCTGGAGGAAGGCTCCAAATTCTTTACAGGGGTTGGTGGTCCAATCATCTGGATAGTACATAAGTCTCTTGCTGATTTGGCGCACAGCACCTACCTCTTCCTACACTCCATCAAGTTCTAGTTTGCAGCGTGGAGGTCGGGCTTAGAAAATATTTCAACAGTAATCTACAACTTGCATTGCTTAGCTGAGGCAACCACAACAATGTGCCACAGAGGGTGGAGCTTAAACAACATGCTTTATCCCACATCCTTCTAGAGGTCAGAAGTACAGAATTAGATGCCAGCATGGGAATGGGCAGAGGGATTCGGGTAAGACCCTTCCTGGGTGCAGATGGTGCTTTTGCACTTTGACCTTTTGTGGTGGGCTTCAAGCTGCAGATCTGGGCTTGCCCAGTGCTTACAGCAACCACCAAGAAATACAGCTCCTGTAGCTGTGGTCTGAAGTGCTCCCATCCTCCCTTCCACTTCGTCAACTCCATCACCTTCGTAAATGTGCCGAGTGGCCACAAGCTGACCTGGCACTTGCGTCCCCTCTGTCTGGTGGCCAACACTGAGATCAAGAGAGATCAGATGTTCCCCCGTGGGGTTTCAGCTGCTTCTGATGTTTCCTCATTCGCTCATAGACGAGGGACCCAGGCTGTTCTCAAGTGTCACAGCCAGGCACGAGCGGGGACAGGCAGCAGTGCCCAGGTATCCACCTCCAGGTTGGTGACTTTGGAGGCTGGGGGATCACTGGAAGGAGAAAGCATAGCCAGAGACACTGAATGCAGTAGTCTTGACATTGCTCATTGCCATGCATCAAGAGGCGACCTTCTCAGACCCCTACTGACAGCCGTTCAGAGTTCAGACATGCCGTGGACAAGGGGAAATAGTCCCTGTGATTGAGATGAAATGATCACAAGGGTGGGGGGAATCACGAGTAATTCCCAAAGTAAAAATCCAAGGGATTAAAAGACATAAAGATGTGAAAGGAAGAATCAAATGCTCTCTATGACTGTCTGTGTGTGAATATGTCCTCCCACAAAAAAGAAAAAAATTAATAAAACAACAGGACAGCAGAGTAAATACAGGATATCTGTGGAGAGAAAAACCATAACAGATCAACTTTATTTGTTAACACCAATAATAACTTAAATAAAAGGTGTTATCATTGTTAAAATAAGTATAAAAGATATGAATACATTATTAAAAATATAACACAAAACAAGCTGAAAGTAATCTTTTTATTTATGTTTTTGTGTATGAATGTTTTGCCAGTACGTATGTCTGTGTACCACATGTGTCCCTGGTGCCCTGGACAGAAGAGGGTGTTGGATCCTCTGAGACAGGATTTACAGGCAGCTGTGAGCCACCATGTAGGTGCTGGGGATTGAACCTGGATTTTCTGTAAGAGCAGGCAGTGCTCCTAACCACTAAACCATTGTTCCCACCCCACACACTGAAATTAAAATGTGCCTCAGGGCAAGCAAGATGACTCAGTAGGTAAAGGTAGGTGCTGGTCAGCAAGCTTGGTGACTCGAGACCAACTTCCGGGAACCACACAGCGGAAGGAGAAAACTGCAGCTTGAAGGGTGCCTCTGTGGCTTGTACGCACACGTGCACACACACATGCGTGCACACACATATGCACACATGAGCACTCATGCACACACACATAAGCACACATGCACACTCATGCACACACACAGAAAGGGGAAGAAGGGAAGGAGAACACAGATGGGGTAGCGATTGAGAATATATCTTTAAAAAGTAATAAAAATATGTCTCAACCGAGACATACTGTCAGAAGTGTCATTGTCTCTGGATTGGTCCACATAAACAGTGCAGCTCCAGAAGAATTCCAGATGGCACATTGATTGTAAGATTATATTGAAGAGGAAAGGGTAGAACAATTATAGCATGCCCAAGGGAGACCATGGTGGGTCAAGAACTGACCCAAAGCTAGTGAAGTAGGACTCAGGCTAACTTAGATCAAAGGGGCTAGGTGGAGGTCTCAGAACCACAGCCACGAATGGCCCCTGGCTTACCATAGAGCCATATGCAAGGTCATGAAGAAAAGAAGGCCTACTGCTCAGAATATGGGTGACCAACAATGACATGCTATATGCAATCAAGCCCCCACTTCATTCTTTATACAAAAGTCAAAATTCCTGATGGGTTAAGAGCCCACCAGAGACAGGAAGATCCAAAACTCAATGAGTGAAATCAGCTGGCTCCAGAATTAGAAAACAGCTATTTAAAAAAAAAAATGGGGAAGAAAGGAGAAAAAAAAAGACATTTGGGAATAATCCTGGAAAATTAAATATGAAAAATACATTATATAATGTTACTGAATTAAAGTAATTTTCATTCTCATAATGGTGTAACTGTCATACAAACATCCTCAGAAAAGGGTATTCTTAGAAAATGTACCCTTGGAATGTGGCAGGGAGCTATGCGTGCTCACATGCATTTTGGGAACCCGCTCCAGGAGCATGGATTCTGGGATCTAGGTGGAGGGTATGTATCATTCATTGAACAATTCTTTTGACTTTTCTCTGCCTTTGAAAGTTTCCCATAGGAAAAAAATACGGACGTTAAAATGGATTTAAAAAAAAAAACTGCTCTGTTCCTGTGACAGAGCCCTTACAAAGCAATAAAACATGGATAAGATGAAGTCATTATGTGGGGTACTGGCAAGTTTCATGTCAGCTTGACACATGCCAGAGTCATTTGGGAAGAGAGAAGTGCAATTGAGAAAAATGCCCCTACGAGATTGGCCTGTAGGCAAGCCTGTGGGGCATTCTCTTCATTGATGTGGGAGGGCCAAGCTCAGCACGAGCAGTGCCACCCCAGGTTGGTGGTCCCTGGTGTAATAAGAAAGCAGGCTGCAGGTCAGGTGGTGGTGGCTTGCACCCTTGATCCAGCACTTGGGAGGCAGAGGCAGGTGGATCTCTGTGAGTTTGAGGCCAGTCTNNNNTGAGTTTGAGGCCAGTCTGGTCTACAGAGTGAGTTCCAGGACAACCAGGGCTGTCACACAGAGAAACCCTGTCTGGAGGGTGGGGAGCAGGCTGACCAAGAAAATGGTAGGCGCTAAGTTTGGAGTGGAGTCACCTCTAGGTGTGGTACCACTCATCTCCCGTTCACTGGCTTCCCTTTGCACTGTAATTCTTCTCATGACTAAAACATGGGCCAAATACACTCCTGTACTCTGTTACTTAGTGAACCTCCTTTTAAAAAAAAAAGGACTAGAAAATGATGGGCCAGGGCAGCTGGGTGTGACTCGGGACAAGTTGCTCAATAGAAAGCAAAAGGACACTGCTCACTATCAGATCTTCAGAGCCAAAAAGTTCTGGAGGCCCCAGTTCACACTGCAGACACTCCTAGCCTCGGGCTGCTGGGGCTGCTCTCGGCCCAGCTGTGGTGACTATACTTGCCTGTCCCTTACGGGCAAGCACAACAGAAACCCAGGCTTACCTGGACTGTGTAGTACTGAGCACGCTAGCTCCAAAGCTCCAGAGATTGTTACCTGCTTTGTCGGTCCCATCAGAAGAACATTCCAAATCCAGATGGCCTAGCAGAGGTGCCCAGCAGCAAGGACAAAACAGGCATCAAGCCTGCTGTGTTACTTGGAGCTGATGTTAGAAACCCTTTGGGACCAAACTCTCCTGTGAAATCAGCACATACACACACATGGAGTGGGTTCTGTGTTCTTTCCTCTCTATCCATCCTAGTGTTCTGACCAGCTTCCACTCAGCGTGTGAACACGCATGCACGTGCACGCGCGCGCGAGCACACACACACAGAGAGAGACTCTCTCTCTCTCTCTCTCTCGAAGCACTTCTCTTAAGAATGGCCTTGCCAGCCAGGCATAGAGGTACAAGCCTTTACTATCAGCACTTGGGAGGCAGAGGCAAATGGATCTCTGTGAATTTAAGGCCAGCCTGGTCTGCAGAGTGAGTTCCAGGACAGCTGAGGCTACACAGAGAAACTCTGTCTAGAAAAACCAAAAAAGAAGAGAAAAAAGAATGGCCTTGCCGATAGGCCTCAGACAGCATGCCTGATGCCATAATGCCTTGACTGACACTGTTCCCTGAGATGTTCTAGTCACCGAGTGGTGGAGCCAGTCCTCCCCACCTTGACCGAGGTTCTATCACAGGAAAGCAGGGGAAAGTGTGACCTGTAAGTGACCACGCCTGACAACGCCTTTGAAGCCTTGGTTTTAAAGATCCTGTGGTTTTTTTGGGGTGGCTTTTAAGAGAAACTTGGCTTTTAAAACCTAACCCTTGACCCAGGAATGAAAGTTCTGGGGAAAGGCTTTGGGGCAGGAGACTGGCGATGGTGCCTGATTGGGAACTGCTTCCTGGTGACTCACAGACCAGAGCAAAGGGACAGATCCTCACTGAGAGCACACAGGCTGCTGGACCAGATCCTCACTGAGAGCACGCAGGCTGCTGGACCAGATGTAAAATGGTAATGTCTTCAAAACCAGAAGGACTCGGCTTTTCTCCAATCCACCCTAGGTANAGAGGCACATGAAGAGGGTGTTTCAGAGCGACCGGCCTCAGGGACAGAGCTTAGAGGAGAGATGAGTGTTCTGCTTCGTGAAGTTCTGCCTTAGCCAGTGCTAGCTCTGAGAGCCCCAGGCTCCAGAAAGGTAAGTCACACCTTCCAGACACGGAAGTGACTCCCTGCCTGTCCATCTTGGATCTCTCCTTCCAGCCCTGGAGTTTGGTACAGGAGAAAATGTGAATCTGGCAGGATTTCAACCAGAAAGCAGAAGTCAAGTAAGCTAATATGCTTACTGAAATCCACTGAGTAATGCCTTACAAGAAACACAATGGTATCTGGGTAGAACACAAAGTCCATACTTAAAAAGTTAAGTTCCTTGGGGCTGGGGAGACAGCTTGGTTGGGAGAGTGTTTGCCATATGCAGGCATGATGACGGGCGTACAATCCAGCAGAAAAGGCTGGGTGTGGGGTTGCGGACTTAGAACCCCCCACAAGGGAGGCAGAGGCAGGCAGATCCCTGGGCTCTTTGGCCCATCAGCCTAGCCTACTTAATGAGTTGCAAACCAGTAAGAGACCTTGCCTCACAAACCAAGGTGGATGGTGACCTGAGGAACAATATCCAAAGCTGATCTCTGGCTTTGTGTGCATGCACGTGTATGCGCACACACACACCTACATACATGTGTACACACATATACACCCACACACAGGAAGTCCATTTTGATTCTGATAAACAGCAAGCAGACAAAGCACTGCTCCATGAGTTTAGATGGCCTCTACTTAACAGTCCGTTTACTCATGGCTTGAGTATCTCTTCCAAACTCCAGACAACGGAACTTCACAGTGAAAGAAGTGAGAGGCAGAGCTTCTGAGAGTGACCAGGTCATGCGTGCTCCACCCATGAGGATGGGACAGGGTGTTCCACCTGTGAGGACGGGGTGGGGTGCTCTTCCCCATGAGGACAGGATGGAGTGCTCCACCCATGAGGATGGGATAGGGTGTTCTACCCGTGAGGATGGTACAGGGTACTCTTCCCTGTTAGGACGGGATGGGGTACTCCACCCTGTGAGGATGGAACAGGGTGCTCCAACCTGTGAGGACAGGATGGGGTGCTCCACCCATGAGGACAGGATGGGGTGCTCCAACCTGTGAGGACGGGATGGGGTGCTCCACCCTGTGAGGACGAGATGGGGTGCTCTTCCCCGTGAGGATGGTATGGGATGCTCCACCCTGTGAGGATGAGATGGGGTGCTCCACCCATGAGGACAGGATGGGGTGCTCCAACATGTGAGGACGAGATGGGGTGCTTCACCCGTGAGGACAGGATGGGGTGCTCCACCCGTGAGGACAGGATGGGGTGCTCCACCCTGTGAGGATGGAACTGGGTGCTCTGCCCTGTGAGGACACAGTACTCCAAAGCCATCTTGCACAGGGCTGAGCCTTCTCTGGACAGTGGGCCTGCTTGATCTCAGCTTCCCAGGCTCCAGAGCTGTGGGTAGCAACTGTCTGTTCTTCATTGATTATGCATCTGTCCTATTTTGTCATAGTAGCACAAATAGACTAAGGCACAGTGGATGCTTAATTTTAGAACAGATGGCAGACTGTCTGCTAGCATCCACAAACCCCAGGTCCCATCTCTGCCGCTGCATAGAGCACACATGGCGGCACATGCCAGCAATCTCAGCACTCCGGAGTTACAGGCAGAAGGACTTAAAGTTCAGCAGAGTCATTCTCAGACACAGAGTAGGCCGACTTTGTTCCTCAAAGATCCGAGGAAACACCGGGTAACTCTGAAATGATTTAACAAAAAATTCTCTAATACCTGTTTATAAAATTATGTTAGAGAACATTTGACTTTATAAAATGCATATCATTTCTTAAAATAATTCTGGCTGATAAACATAACGCCTTGATCAAATGTTCACCGTCGTCTAAAGCCCCTCGTCAGTCAAGTTAACAGAGAAGCTGTGGTCGTCCTCAGCTTGGCAGACGGAGAAGGGAGGCCTGAGGGAAAACAATGGCAGGCACAGAACACAAGAGGCTGGGGAAAACGCTGGGCTCCTGACACCCTGAGCTTCCACGGCCTGCCTGTGTCTCTGTCTCCCCACGGTTGGCTGCAGGAAGGGACCTAGCAGCTCACTGGGAGGAGCTGGAGAGAGCTATGTCCCAATTAAAGATGTTTCCCTAATGCTCTGACTGTGGACACTGCAAAGATCTCCACACAGACCTATCAAATAAAACAAGGCGGATACAGCTGAAACAGATAATGCTTTTTAAAAA
>LOEQ01001261.1:447306-460116 GCA_001685075.1 Bramus lutescens
GGTTGCTGGGAATTGAACTCAAGACCTTTGGAAGAGCAGGCAGTGCTCTTAACCGCTGAGCCATCTCTCCAGCCCCAGAAAGTTTTAACTTTAACATCGTCCTTGAACAGCTCTGACACTGAAAGTTTGAATTCCAAGTCCCAATTTTGATATATAAAATTAAAAACAAGTGACATGCTTCCAACAAATAATAGCACACAAGAAATATTCTCATTCCAAAAGGGAAAACTAAGAGAGCTAGGAGGGTCCATACCAAAGCAAGACCAAAACCTAGTAAAGCAAACAAATCCAGCAGCTCCGTGTCTGGCATCCGGCTCTTGAGGAGGGATCATCTGGGTTCCAAAGGGTTTAGGTAGCCCTGCGCTCCAGCTGTGCTGCCTGCAGAAAGCATGGCCTCCCTCTTGGGCCCGTTGTATTCTATGCCTTCAGCTTTCCTCGGCAGACAACTCATGGTCCCGGCATTTCCAGAACCCCAGGGTCTCCATTGAAGCTTAGGCTTCATCGCCACAGCTTAACAGAGTGACCTCTCAGGGGCCCCTTGCAGGGCTTCAAGTCTGCCACACACAGTTTGGCCCCTGCAGTCTTCTGGAACCATAGTGTGAGACTCCATGACCCCCTCAGGACAGCATATTTCATTACTGTAAAGGGAGTGTACCAGGCAGATGCTGCTGCCAAGTTCTGCTGCCAGCTTGTACTGGAGGCTAGCCATCTTGGACGACTTTTGTATGGGTCTCTCTGTGTCTTCCAGGCTGACCGTGGGGAAATGCATCCCTAAGTGTTCTTTTTCCAGCAGTAGACCCCTCCACTGCACTCAGTTAAGGCTCTCTCCTAGTGAATGAATTTGCACTTCACAATCTGGAATCTTTGCTTGGCAGGTCCTGTCTTTGGGGCATCTTTTCTAGTGTCCTAGAGCAGAGCTGGAGTTTTCTCAGAGCTTTGTTTTAGCACCCACTTCGGTCACAATTTTCAACTTGCTATACTCCTTTTTTATTGTTCTGTCCAGCTTTTCGAAAACTTTCATGGAGACCTGGCTAAGTGTGGTAAGCAGTAGCCACAGCATTAATGCCCTCCTGCACTGACATTTCCTCCACCAAACAAATTAATCCATTAACTTTAAATTGATCCTCTCTCAAATTCTCAAGGCAGAATGCAAACATTCTTTGTCAAAACCTATTATGAATGGTCCCTAGCTGGTAGAATCTGTGTCTCCCTCTGAAACCTCATGAACCAAGACCCCACAGTCTTTGTTTCTCTAACATTTTTATCAAGACAAGGTTTCTCTGTCTAACAGCCCTGGCTGTCTTAGATCTCACTCTGTAAACCAGGCTGGCCTTGAACTCATGGAGATCCACCTGCCTCTGCTTCCCAAGTGATGGGATTAAAGGTGTGTACCACTATCACCACCTGGTAACTTACGCCTTATGTTAGTATAAATGTATAGTTTTCTACATTTAGTAATGTTCTCCACAGATTTGTTACATACCCTTTACTATGTTGCAATACGCTCCTTCAGCGTGTTTCTCATGCAGCCATACGAATTCTGTAAAAAGTCTGTTGGGCATCTATCGAGACAGTCATGAGACTTCTGCTCTAAAGGCTATGGGATACTGGATTACATTTGGGGGTTTTGTAGGTTGAACCCAATCTTGCAGCTCTAGAGTGAAGCTGACTTGATCATGATGAATGATCCTTTTGTTCTACTCAAAACCACTTTTCAGGTGTTTTCCTTAGGATTTTACATCTATGTTCGTCAGGGGAATTGGTCTAATGTTTTCATTGTGCCTTTATCTGTTTCTTGTGTAAAGATACCAGCTTCATAAGAAGTTTAGTAGTGTTCCTTTCTTTGACGTTTTATGGAACACTTAGAAGGGGAGCATTGGTGTTCTTTTAAAGTCTGAGGCCAGCAACACGGCTCAGCAGGGGAGGTTCTTGCACACAGGCTTGGCAACCTGAGTTTTCTGTATTTATTAAGACTTCCTTTGTATTCTGTTATATGATCTATTTTACAGAAAGCTCCCTGAGCTGCTGAGAATGTACTCTGCTGTGCTTGGGTGGAGTGTTCCGCAGATAGCTCTAAATTCATCCGATCTATGTTTACCTCAGCTACCTATTTTTATTACCGATGACACAAGTAGCACCCGGTGAGAGGAGGGCACTGTTGTCACTCGCCCATGAGTGACATTCCTGTATTGTGCTGGGTCAGTCTGTATCTTCACATCTAGTAGTAGTGTTCTATGAAATTGGATGCCCTGTGGTTAGTGTTCACGTGTTTAAATTAATCTGTCCTCTCAATACACTGGTTTCTTTATCAGTACGAAGTAACAGATATCTCTTCTAATATTGGAACTCTATTTTGTCAGATATTAGATTCTAATATTAGAAATCAGATCTTCTAATTAGAAGATCTATACCTGCTTGTTTTCTAGCTCCGATGGCTTGGAAGACCTTTTGCTCTCCTTTCATACTAAGGTTGTGTCTGCCTTTGGCAGATGTGTTTCCTGGAAGCGATACCAAAGATGCATCCTGCTTTTTAATCCAAACTGCTAAGCTGTGTCTTTCAATCGGAGAGTGGAGACCATTAACACTCAGTCATTGCTGGGAGGTGTAACGGCTTCCAGTGACTGTCAACCCAATAGGATCTGGAGTCACCCAGGAGACAAGGTCCTGGGTGGTGACTGAGAGCACAGGGCTGATTTCTGAGGCTCTCTGTCCTATGCTGTGGCTCGGGTCACTTGCACTGGGAAGGGAGAGATTCCCAGATTCCAGCAACCCCTCTAGCCAACAGACTTCACTCCCAGTATTATTTCTTTGTCCTTTACTTATGATGGTTTAACTGAATTGGAGGTAGACAGCTCTATCTTGGTAAGTCTATTTAGGCTCTAAACACAATTCTGCCAGTCTGTCCATGTTTTCACCAGGAGTTTGTAGGGCAGGAGAATCTGTTATTTTACTACTGAATGAGTTTTTGGTCACTGACTTTGTACCTCTTTTTGCCCATCTATTTTGATTGTAGGTTCATTCCATTTTTTAATGGTTGACTTTGCTTTTAGAGTATTTTGGTTTTTGTTGTGGTTTGAATAAGAATGGCTCCTATAGGCCCATATATTTAAATGCTTAGTCATGAGGGAGTGGCACTATTTTAAAAGGATTACTGAGCCCTGGAGTGGGTGTGGCCTTGTCAGAGGAAGTGTGTCACAAGGTGGGGTCTTTGAAGCTTTAAAAGCCCAAGCCAGGCCCGGTGTTGTTCTTTCTGCCTGCCAGTCAGGATGTAGCTCTCAGCTACTTCTGCACCATGCCTGCCATGCTCCCTGCCATGATGATAAGCCTCTGAAACTGGAAACAAGCACCCAGTTACACACTTCCTTTTGTAAGGGTTGTCTTAGCCCTGGTGTGTATTCACAGCAATAGAACAGTAAGACATTTTTGTTTGTTTTATTAAGACAGGGTCTTACTATGTAGCCCTGACTGGCCTGAAGCTTGCTATAAAGAACAGGCTTGCCACTAACATACAGATATTAGCTATCTCTGCCTTCCAAGGGCTGGTATTAACTGCAAGAGCCACTACACCAAGTTTCAGTATTGATTCTACGTTGTTTATTCTGTCTTTTTTCCTTATTACTCTCAGAATGTGGTTACACACCAGCTGTGGCTTCCAGCCCCTGGCAGTCTCTGTTTCCCTCCATCTAGTGTGTCTGTGAGGTTTTCTACCATGTTCTTGTACAGGTTACTGGGTGTTTCTTTTCCAAGAGTCCAGTTGTCTGTTTTTCAAAATCTCCATCTCCTTACTGAAATACTTTTTTGTTCAATGTTATCTTCTGTGATTTGCTCAGCTATTTATTTTGGCCTCTTTGAATTCATAGATCATTTTAGAAATCATCCTTATCATGTTATCATTCATGTATGTTTAGAGTTAGTCACGGAGCTGGGGAGTCTTACACTTGGGGGAGTCATGTTACCCTTTGTTCTCCAGTAGCTTGTGCTTCTGTTGACATTTGTGCACCTGCTGGGATGGGTATTTGTTCCACTGCAGAGCATGGGCCTTCTTAGTGAGCAGCCTGGGTTTTTTTTTTTACCAATATTTTTTAATCTTTGAACGCTCCATACATACTTACAGGGTAAATCGACCATATTCATCTACCATTACTTCCTTCCAATTACACAGAGTGGCCCCATGAAGAACTCCAAGTCCAACTGGTGTTGCTCACACACATGCCCGACTGGGCATGAGCAATCTCCTAGTGGCCACGTCCTCAAGAGACCACTCTTCCTCCCTCAGCAGCCACCTCCACTGGGCCTCAGGACTACTCCTATTCATGCTGGAATTTTGACTAGTTTAATCCTGTGCAGGTCACCAAGGTGACCCTGTGCTTTACATATTTTGGATCTTGATCTACTGTGAGCCTTTCACTTGTACCCCCAACTAAACTTCCGGGTCTCACTCCCATGTGACCTCTTTGGCTGTGATGAGCAGGTTTTGATAGAGTACATATTTCCTCTTGGTCGGTCTCACAAGAGCACCGTCTTCTAGTGCTTCAGGAAGTATGATGCCAGCTGGAGCACTATTTCTAATTGGTGTCAATAACAAAAACCCGGAGTCAGATATCAGGGGGTGAAAGCTGAAAGATCAGAGAAGCAGAGAAGCCAGCCATTAGTTCTTACCTCTATGAAATTCTCAGACTGAATGGGGTATCCTGTCTCTACAAGTCCTAAAATTTGAATTCCTTGAGCTCCTGTCTCCTCCTGCCTTATATCCTCTCTCTGCCCAGCCATATCTCTTCCTGTCTCCACCTTGCTAGTGTTGGGATTAAAGGTGTGTGACTCCTGAGTACTGGGATTAAAGATGTGAGCCACTGCTACCTGGCTCTGTTTCTCTTTGAGACTGGATCAATATAATGTAACCTAGGATGGCCTTGAACTCACAGAGATTCATGTGCCTCTGCCTCCCAAGGAGGGCCAATATTAAAGGTGTGTGCCACCATTGCCTGGCCTCTATGGCTATCTAGTGGCTTAGCTCTGCACTCTGATCCTCAGGCAAGCTTTATGTGTTCCAGCACAAAGTTTCATCACAGCCAGAAGCTGAAGATATGGTATGTACCACCTGTGGTGGTTACGCCTCTGTACTCCTGCAGTGTGTGAGCTCACAGGATATGAGATCTGTCTACTGTGAGGTCTTTGTGCTGTTAATCCTTCCTCTGCTATGATGTGAATGTGTAGGAGTGGACTTTCCGCCCTCCTATAGTTACACATACTTGGGTTATGCATAGTGGGGCTTTTATCTCCCCTATTCTTTAAGTTAAAGAACCCACCAATGTATTTGTATGGCTGGCCTCCCTCTTTCTTGAAGAAACATAGTCTGGTCATTTATATAGCAAATTATTACATGATAGTGGGTGTCAGAAGGATCCAGAATACGTACAGGATGCTGGTCCTCACGAGTGTCTCTGCCAGCTTCACTTGTCTACTCCTGTGCACAACTCTTGCCTGTGCTTGAGAATTCCTCACCTGGTGTTTGTTAAGGGATTTGCTCTCAATGCTATCCAGTCATTTTCTCCTAAGACCTGGTCAAAACTGGGATGGCATTCACAGTCCTCTCTAGCTTGAAACTGCATTGAACCCCTGGGTGACCCTCACGGTCTCCATCGGTTGTAGAATGGTAGAATGCTTACCACAAGGTCTAGGCTGGGTGTGGCGGCACGTACCTTTAATTCCACACTTCAGAGACCAAGGCAGGCAGATCTGTGAGTTTAAGACCAACCTGGTTTACAAAGTAAATTCCATAAATAGCAATCTCACAAAGAGATCTAGTCATAACCTGTATGACTCTCAAGGTCTCCCTAGCTTGAGACCTGGCCATAGCCCTACATGACTCCCAAGGTCTTCTTCAGCTTGAGGGACCAGAGAAAGGAGAAGTTCTCCGTTGCCTTGGGGTAACACAGGTCCCCTCACCCATCCTGGGTGCTCCGCTGCTTGCCAGGAGAAGGGCTGTGACCGCAAGTGTGTGTGGTTTCCTCAGGGGAAGGTGCTACCCACCGAGACGAAGACTAGCAATGCTAGCAGTTGATGTGAGTCCTGTGATGGAGAAGGGCTCTGGCTTGCGTTCACTCAACCCAACAGGGAGCTTCATGAAGCCAGTGCTGATGTGAGCAGTGCTGAGACATTTGAGTGTCTCTGAATTGTGTGTGGGGGGGTGTGCTGTCTGGAAGCTGCGACTCTCAGGAGGAGGTGACAACAGGAAAACACGGTAGAGCAGCTACACTTGACAATGCACGTTAACAGGCATGGACAACATGAGCATACATACCACGCATGTGCGCGCGGCTGACTTGACAATGCTCCCATTGTGATTACGGGACAGACACGAGATGAAAAGAATATTTTTAACAAAGTGCTGGCGCTGCGCAGCTGTACCCGTTCGTAAAGATCCATTAATGTCTCATGCGGAGAGAACTGTACTGTTTGTTTGGTTTACCGAGGTCAGCACACTGGGAAGCAATTGTCATCACCGGCACAGACCTCCTTACATATTTCCCATTGTTCTGAGCTGTGCAGATGAGCACATTGGGATGCAGATTGTCCATCATTAAAGCCTTTGAGAACAGCTTTGTCATTGGTTTAGCTGCAACTTTAGTTCTGCCAGACAGCTCTGTGCCTCAGAAAGAGAAGGGACGGTGGCCCTGTTTGCCATCTTTGGGGTCCCAGGACCTGGGAGCTGGAAGAAGAGGCCAACCCTGAGCTCAAACTAAGGGATGTACCAGATCAAGAGACAGCACAGACCCCGAGATAAACAGGTCACGTCGGAAGGAGGAAGTGTGTGCTGGACGCTGCAGAGGGGAAACTGGTTCTCAGAATTCCCATAGTGCCCAGGTAGAGCCAGACCCTATAGGCCCAGCACAGCTCCTCCTGTCCATCAGGAAGCAGACATCACAGATAAGACAGCCCTGGCCCTGGAGACAACTGCCATCCAGAACTCTTCAGTTCACTAACCAGGGACTCCACTTCTCAGCAGCAGACAGACCCCCTGGAGGGCTCTGCTCACACAGGAGGAAGGAGGTGACCAGCCTCTGCCCCCCCCCAGAACCTCAGGTAGCACAAGAGAGTGTGCAGGGTCACCTGGGGCTCAGAGAAAAACACTTGTGAGGTGTTTTCTCATCACAGGACAAAGCGACATGGGAAGTCTTAGCAGAGGCGGGGCAAGGGCTGCTTCTCCCTGTGTGCCAAGCTGGGCTTTGGGCTGCTCAGATGGGATCCCAGGAAGGAGTTCCCCAGCCTGGTGGCCACCCAGATGGTATCACCAGCCATGCAGGAGGCAAAGCACTGCCTCCTACAACAGAGCGCAGGACCCTCTTCCTTCTTTGTCCCTGTGATAGAGCTGAGTTGTTCCTGAGTGTGGACACTGTCTTATCCTCCACGAGGATCACTCTAGTGACCAAGAGAGTGGTTCTAATCNGACAACAGGAAAACACGGTAGAGCAGCTACACTTGACAATGCACGTTAACAGGCATGGACAACATGAGCATACATACCACGCATGTGCGCGCGGCTGACTTGACAATGCTCCCATTGTGATTACGGGACAGACACGAGATGAAAAGAATATTTTTAACAAAGTGCTGGCGCTGCGCAGCTGTACCCGTTCGTAAAGATCCATTAATGTCTCATGCGGAGAGAACTGTACTGTTTGTTTGGTTTACCGAGGTCAGCACACTGGGAAGCAATTGTCATCACCGGCACAGACCTCCTTACATATTTCCCATTGTTCTGAGCTGTGCAGATGAGCACATTGGGATGCAGATTGTCCATCATTAAAGCCTTTGAGAACAGCTTTGTCATTGGTTTAGCTGCAACTTTAGTTCTGCCAGACAGCTCTGTGCCTCAGAAAGAGAAGGGACGGTGGCCCTGTTTGCCATCTTTGGGGTCCCAGGACCTGGGAGCTGGAAGAAGAGGCCAACCCTGAGCTCAAACTAAGGGATGTACCAGATCAAGAGACAGCACAGACCCCGAGATAAACAGGTCACGTCGGAAGGAGGAAGTGTGTGCTGGACGCTGCAGAGGGGAAACTGGTTCTCAGAATTCCCATAGTGCCCAGGTAGAGCCAGACCCTATAGGCCCAGCACAGCTCCTCCTGTCCATCAGGAAGCAGACATCACAGATAAGACAGCCCTGGCCCTGGAGACAACTGCCATCCAGAACTCTTCAGTTCACTAACCAGGGACTCCACTTCTCAGCAGCAGACAGACCCCCTGGAGGGCTCTGCTCACACAGGAGGAAGGAGGTGACCAGCCTCTGCCCCCCCCCAGAACCTCAGGTAGCACAAGAGAGTGTGCAGGGTCACCTGGGGCTCAGAGAAAAACACTTGTGAGGTGTTTTCTCATCACAGGACAAAGCGACATGGGAAGTCTTAGCAGAGGCGGGGCAAGGGCTGCTTCTCCCTGTGTGCCAAGCTGGGCTTTGGGCTGCTCAGATGGGATCCCAGGAAGGAGTTCCCCAGCCTGGTGGCCACCCAGATGGTATCACCAGCCATGCAGGAGGCAAAGCACTGCCTCCTACAACAGAGCGCAGGACCCTCTTCCTTCTTTGTCCCTGTGATAGAGCTGAGTTGTTCCTGAGTGTGGACACTGTCTTATCCTCCACGAGGATCACTCTAGTGACCAAGAGAGTGGTTCTAATCGGGGCACTTGGGGAAATCATGGTTTCCACCCACACAGCCGTCCCATGGGTAATGCCTTTCCCATCCATATGAGAAAAATCCTGAAGGGCTTCCCACATACACGGGAAAGGGCAGTACTCCACACAAGGTCCTTCCTCTAGAGCAGGCTGGGGCCGTCCCTCACGACAACCCAGTCACAGGGAAATGGGTGCAAAGATCAATAAGTGCTGTAAACTATAGGGCTGTCTTTTTTATTTCCCTTATCAGGTTTAAGAGCTAGACAACTGCCAAGTTTTAAAGCTCTGGATGGCTATATAGCTACAGTGTTTGGTAAGGACTCCCCAGGGGAACACCAGGTCCCATGGTGAGGGAGGACGGGCACTCATCAAAGCATGTCCCGGATAACCTGGTGTCAGTTACAGGCACTGGAGGAACTGATTTGGTTTAAGGTCAGAACCACATTCTTCTGGCCCGCGGCGTTAGTGCTGAAGTCAGAATGACTGTCAGAACCAAAACACACGTGGAGCTCTGCCTCTCTAAGTGGTGTCCAGGGAGTGGTAGTCTGTCACCCATGGACTCGTTTCAAACACCCTGCACCATGGCCTGCTCAGGCCTTCCACATCAGAATCCACATTTAGATGGAGACACTGATGCAATGTGTGTGCAACTGAGAGATCTGAGGACAGGGGGCATCTCCTCAGCCTCCTTGGTCCCGAGCAGGCAGGGCAGTCCCCAGGGAGGTGGTGAGGACCTGGCCTCTACACAGGGTTTCAGCCTCTATGGCCTTGTCTGAACATGGTACCTCAGGGTTTCCTGCAGCTCTCCAGAAGGGGCTCGGAGCACAGCAAGGTGAGGACCATTGGTGTGACCCATACTGTTCTTCTGAGCCAGCTGTAGCATGATCCACCTGGTTCAGCACTTCGGCATGTAGACCATGCTAAATGACTGATGTGGTCAGTCTTCAGAATGGCCTATAAAGTCCAGCATGCACTTCACACCCAGGCTAATTCTGTCTGCACTAGCCACACTCCCTGCTGTGTCTGTGTGCCCATGTCTGGCCTGTGAACTGTGCTCACCGCCCCAAACCACCCCTCCCCTCATTTTACACTTGGTAAAGTGAGGCCCGGAGAAGCTGTCTGAGCAGAGTTGTGACTTTTGGCGTAACACCCTGGGACACCGTGGGAAAGGGGTCGTCTCCTGGGCATCTGTCTGCCTGCGGCCACCTGTCAAGGGCGTCAGGAGTAGATTAAGGGAGAGCAGGATGTGGCTATGAAGCTGCTCTCAGAGCTGAGCCTCATCAGGAAGGTTCTGGCTTGAATGAAGACTACCAGGTGACAGGGTCCTTTCCAGGGGGCACCCCTTCCAGGAAGGTCAACTCTGCTCGTTTCTGAGTCTGGGCTGGGGAATCATCATGGGCTCCCCTAGTGATGGATT
Organism: Bramus lutescens; assembly: GCA_001685075.1. Classification (NCBI taxonomy): domain Eukaryota; kingdom Metazoa; phylum Chordata; class Mammalia; order Rodentia; family Cricetidae; genus Bramus; species Bramus lutescens. Next base: position 457,389 of record LOEQ01001261.1, read on the forward strand.
GATCACACGAATGAGGGAGCAAATGGTCCCAGCTCAACTATGCTGCCCTGTCTTCCATCCTATGCTGCCCTGTGTCACATAGAGGAGACCTGGTTCCCACCCAGCTGGAGGCCTCATCTTCTGACTCCACCATGAGTGGGGTCACATAAAGCTTCAGACAGCTTCCCTGCACTGTCCCAGGTCAGAGGGCCATGATGCTGCAGAGACAGGGGCTAGTTCCAGCCCCCACTACGATCCCCACACCATGTTGGATGCGGCTGGCCTCATAAAAGGCATGAGATTTACATCCCATTTTACAGAAAGTCCAGTGGAAGCTAGAGACACAAAGAAACTCATCCTTGTTCATATCTGAGTGAGAAAAGAGCCAGAGTTGGTTGGATACGAAGTCCAGGACACATGTAAGAGACTTCTTGGAGAGGCAATAAAAGGAGACCGACTGGGGTGGGGGGCGCACATCCTTAATCCTCTGCACTCGGGACGGAGGCGGAGGCAGGCGGATCTCTGAGAGCAAGGCCAACCTGGTATCCAGAGTGAGTTCCAGGCCATCCAGAGTCACACCACACAAAAGAAAGGCTGGACTTGTGCAAGCAAGGATGCTGTTCTGTCAGCACTGGAGGGCAGTCAGGACAGAATGATGTGAACACAAGCAGGGCCTGGGCTAGGAGTGGGCACTGTCTTTTAAGAGTATATTAGATTTCTCTCACGATGACAAAATGCTAGAAATAAGTACTTACAAGGATAAAGATATATTTGGGGTCGATTTTGGAGTTTCTAGTCCTTGTTTGGTTGGCTCTGTTGCTTTGAGCAACTGGTCACACATCCACATATCATGGTACAAGTATGTGGTAGTTAAAAACAAAGAAACAAACAAACAAACAAACAAACAAAAACAAAACAAAACAAAAACCCTATTTACGTCATGGCCAAGGAGCTAAAGAAGGAAGGGGACCAGGGCTCCACCACCTCCCTTGTAGATAGCCCCAGTGACCTAAAGACCTCCCTCTAGGCTCTACCTGAAGGAGATTCCATCATCCCACCAGTACCACTGAGGAATCAAGCCTTGGAAGACAGGGGCATTGAGGGACCTTCAGCAACTGGATTACAGGGATGCTCAGGGGATACTCAGACCTTCTCAAGTTTTCTGAATTTGGGAAGGTGGGGGTATGGACAGCCTCCCCAGATGAATTCTCCAGAGTAAAGCCACTGTCCATAAGTTCCTTACATTTTCTAGTGCAGGGCTGACAGGTGGCCTTTTTCACTTTTGTGAAGAAGTTCAATTCTTCACAGAACATCTGCCCTGCATCACTGGCTCTATAACATGTTCTCGTGTACTTTTCCCAAGATGAAATTCTAGTCCAGGAGATTTTTGATCCAGGGAAAACATCATATTTTGAAAATCAAAGCCCACCAAAAGCCCCAGAACCGAAAACAACGAAGGATAAAAGCAAGTATATTCTTTTTATCCCCACAACTTCAATTATTGTTGGACCCGTGGTGTTGAACTTAGGTCCCTATTTTATGAATACTCACTAGATCCAGCCATATCTGGGCAGGAACAGTGGACTTGTGAGGGAAGCCATGGCCCAAAGCCACTGTTACGTTGCTCCTGAGATGGACAGAGTCACCGCCAAGGCAGAGGCGGCTTGCTTCACTCTGGGGTGATCTCTGGGTCACATCCATGCATGTTCTTAGACCGTGGATGTGAATAGGGTTCAGGTGCCACAGGAGCACAGGCTTAGATGAGCCAGACCAGTAGCTTAACGCATCCCAACACCTTGTGCTCACCGATGGCTTCTGAGGGAAGCTGTTACACCATGGGGTTGAGGGAAGTCAAGGTCCAACATATGACACACCCAAGGCCAAGGAGAGTAGGAGAGAAAGACAAAGCACAGCTCCACATTGTGCAAGCAGATGTGGCATCATGGGGCATGAAAGAAGGATCAGACAGTGGCAAGGAGAGGCTCTGGGGAAATGCACTTGGAGGTGGGAAGGCTCAACACTTCCTGGGAGGTTTTAGTTCAGAAATAACTAGGTCCTAAGGGTTTGTTCACCCCATAGCTGCCTAGTCCCAAACCACTGGGCTCAAGGTGGTTGGATGACACCTGACTATCTAAAGACTACCTTTCCAACACACAATTCAGCTAGAACTGGGACACTGTGCCACCCTACCAGCTCAATATTGTAAAACAGGGCTCAGGCCAAAATTGTTCACAAGCACGTAACGGGAAAACACTCCCTGGTTTGTTTGTTTGTTTTCCCCTATGTTCTTCATCAAAGAAGACTGGGTGAAAGAATCCAGTACTCCTGAGAAACACGAGAAGCAATCATCTCCTGGGACCATAGATACCCTTTCCTTTGATGGTAAATATAACCCCACAGACCCCTTCCTGGGCTCAGAACCTAACTGGGGAGTTCCAGCCAGACTCAGGTGGATGCTTCTGCTTGGGTGAGAGCAGAAATTCCTCTGCTGGGGTTGGTGGCTGTTGGACCTGGTTACGTAGGGTTCTTACTGTGTCCTGAGGTATCTAGTCCTGCACTGAGGTTCAGTATCCACAGCTCCCTAGCCCTGCCCTAGGCCCTGCCCCTGCAGAACCTAGACCAGGCTGGCCCAAAGGAAACATCTTCTTGTGAGTGGGCAGTTACCAGGAAGGAACACAAGCTGAGTCCTCTCCCAGACTTCCAAATGAATCACTTCTCTCTGAATAGGAAGGGTAACAGAGCAGACAGA
>LOEQ01001261.1:485802-506479 GCA_001685075.1 Bramus lutescens
GGCGAGAGCAGGGCAGGGGTCGCCAGGAGTGGGCGTGGCTTGTCTCTTAAAGAGCCGGAAACCATAACAGGTAGTTTGGGTGGACATGGTAGCACACGCCTTTAATCCTAGTGTTAGAGAGACAGGGAGTTGGGTCCGTGTAGCAGGTTCCAAGACAGCCAGGGCTACACAGTTGAGAGAACCTGTGAGGAAAAAAGTGACAGTAGTTTGCTTAAATACCTGGGTTCACCAGTACTTCATGATTAGTGTCATGACTTGCTGTTTCTCTTTCTTCAAAAACAAACCCAACTTTTCCCTGATTAACAACCCTTGTAGCACTTTAAAGTCCATGTTTAAATAAGTGAACACTCTTCCCTGTGTGGTGCACTGGGAAGGACCTCAGGTGTTTGCTAAATTTATGAATGGCCTTTTCCCAGGGCCCCACACTGTACAATTGCACTCCTGCCTTTTTTCTTTATCCCTTAATTATGTGGTGTACAGGTACTGCCAACTGCTGCTCCCAGGAACCTTGAAGTGGGATCCATTCAAGTACTGGCAGAGCTCTCCCTCAGGGTTTCCTAGACAGCACTGGGTGTCTGAGAGATCCTCCTCTCGCTTGCTGCTCTGGTTCTCACAGCTTGGAGGGATTTCCCCATTAAAGCTGTATAAGCACACTCATTTTCTGTTTTTTGTTTGTTTGTTTTTTAATGACTGTTACGCTCCTGAGTGGCTTCCCTGAGTGCTCACTCCATCTGTTTCCTTTTGGTGCCTCCAGTGTCTTTGCCAAGCCAAAGGTCGGTTAGCACTACAAAGCTTTCCCTGCCCGTTACCCCATCCTCTGACTTGAGGTCATCTTTTCTAAAATACAGTTCCAATCAAGATAGGGAGTTCGAGCAGGCTCTCATGTCTTATTGGTGTTGGCTCTACAGAAGCTATAGAGGAATAACAGGAGGTTGGACTTTATGTTACCTTGTAAGATTTTCTTCTCCTGGGTGGCTGTTTTAATGTGAATTTGTTTTTATTCATTATAAGATAGTTATTTTGAGTTTCTATACAACACATTTGTACCAGGCTCCAGGATAAAATGATGGGTAAATCAGCATTACTGGCCTCACACCATCCACCTGGGACACCTCCCAGATCTTCCTCCACACTCTGTAGCTAACTGTTGGGGCGAGCCTGCCTGCAGCCTGGTTTTCCGTGTCCTTTCACGGGTGCACTGCCTTCTCCATTTCAGGTTGTGCTCATGTTACTTTTTCTCAAAGATAAGGGAGGCTCTGTACTCATTACCTACATGTCGCTGCCAACAGCTGTGGTAAATCTGAGCATGTGCATTCTGTGTTTCAGGACTGTGAGGGGGAAACTCCCGTTCACAAGGCGGCCCGCTCTGGTAGCCTGGAGTGCATCACTGCCCTGGTAGGGAACGGGGCTCGTACCGAGTAAGTGTCTTCAATTATTCCTCTCACCTAGAGACTGCTCAAGGTGTTCCATACAGAAATAGTATTTAGAGCAGCAAAAGCCTTAAAACAAGGTCTTTGTTTCTAGAGTTAGCAATATAATTTAATCAGGGTCAGTGAGAAAGGCTGTGCTAGGCTGACCACTAGATCTAGGAAACTCCCTAGCTCAGAGTGAGGCAGCAGAGTGGATGAAAAGAGCAGTCGGTCCATTAGAGACTTTGCCGCTAAGGCGTCTTGTCGCTGTGGCAGGTCTTCCTCACACTTTGTCTGCCAGGCTCTAATTTCACACCGAGAGGCCTGGATTAGAGTCAGGTTTTTGCAGGTCTCTGGCTCACAGTCTTGAAGACTGTTTCCAAGTCTGGGTTTCCTTAGCAGTGTGAGGCTTCGTTTAAAACCTCCTTGGACCTCATGATTTACAGCTTCTAGTAAACTGGAGCTCCATACATCGAGGCTTAACTCGGAATCTGATGCTGAGGGTTGGTTTAGAATATCCTTATTTTAGTGCTATTTACATGAGCTGTCACCCACTAGAACAGTGCTAACGTGTAAGTGTGTTAGTTCAGAAATGTGATCTTGTATGCAAATCATTAGGTAGCCGTAGCATTATGCATCATTTAGGTATTATATTCATTTGTTTAACTTTTTTTACATTGTAAAAATTTTCTTCTGCAGTTCACAGCATTAACAAATGGATGCGGTTTTTCACCCTTAAAACGTTGAGTATAAGCTATAGAGAGCTGCAGTAACCAACATAACTGGGAATGCCAGCTGTTAAATTTTACTGTAACTTAATGAATAATTCATTTAAAGTTAATTAGAAACCACTTTATTTTAACAGGAAATGTGAAAATTGAGACTCTTGGATGCGATGAGACCCAGACAATTTAGTTTAACCCTTTGGTTTCCATTTCATTGTTCCAATTCTGTATTACAAGTAAATTCTGAACTTAGATCCTGAGTAACAAATCCATGTATGTTAGCTCATGTAGGCATGTCTGTGTCCAGAGCTCACCCTAGTCATTGTCTTAGCTTCCATTTCCTTCTTTATATTGGCTAGTTTTGCCATTAGTATGGGCTTGGTGGATTAATGTTGTAAATACAGCCTGTGTTGCCTAAGCGTAGCAGCACATGGCAGAAAATCCAAGCACCCAGGAGGCTGAAACAGAAACAGTGGACCTTTGAGACCCACCTGAGTTACATTGTGAGACCCTGTCTCAAAAACAAAAAAAAAATGGCACATATTAACTGCTATATTTTAAGGACCCTTTTGACCATTTAGTTGTGATGGAGGTAAGGTAAAAAACAACTTGATAATGTGGATATATATTATATAATCTTAAAACATTTAAGATGATTCTCAGTTGCTTTAAAGTTATAGAATCAGTTTTATCCACTGTATTTATATTAAAAATTTAAAACACCTTTAATAGCAAGCTTTGATTATAAATTGATTAAATTACTGAATTATCATTTATGGAAATAATGGGCAATTAAAGTTGGGTTTTTTAAATAGCTTTTTTTTCTAAATTATGCTTTAATTGGTCCTGAACATTTTATTACAAAGATTTTAATTTTAATGGATAGCTTAATCCTTTGAGCCAGTAAATATCTTTCAGTATGTCCTTTTTTTTCTTTCTTTCTTTCTTTTAAGTAGGTATCTTAAAATATGAGTATCTTTTATTTACAATTCTGTCCTTGGTTACAGGACCCTCAAATGTCTCTTTTCTACCAGGTGTGGCTGAGCATGGCCTCGAGTGTCAGTCTGTCCCCCATCTCAGTACAGGAGCTACCCCCTCGAGACCCTGCAGTATGGTGACTGCCCTGGACTGAGCTTTCACATTTTTTGGGAAGGAACATTTAGCTTGAACTACCTAGGCAAAAGCAATTCTTAAAATCAGAAGTCTTTGGCTTAGAGTTAGAATATAAGTAGTCATTATTGCTATTATGTATGTGGTTATTCAGTTTATTATCTAATGAAAATGTCGGTTTTGCTAGTAAGCTAAATTGAAAACTGCTTCTTGGTGTCTATTCTGCACACTTTTATAATGTATCTGTTTAGTCTGTCTATATAAGCAGTTTGAGTCCCCCGAATAGCAGTGCCTAGATCTGTGTTCCCCTACAATGCTGCTTTACATGGCCACATAATAGTCCTAGCACAGAATAGGTCTTTTTTCCCCCTAGGACCAAAGGTTTAGCATTAGTTTCCTTATTTAAAATTACTTAATATATTTTCCATTTCAGAATGGGTCAAATTGTTAATTTATTTTATAATCTATAATATTTAAGAGATTAAAAACTTTCCTTTTCCTGTGAATAGGTTAAAAGCTGCCTCATACTGCTATTTTTAAATTAATGATTTTGTTCTTAATTCCTACTCTGCTTTTTATATATCTGCTACATTGCAGTGGCCAAAGACTAAAGTTGTGCTTTTCTGATCATCAGGTAGATGGTGAGGGTAACTGTGTCTGTGGTAGTGGTTTGTTGTGGCTGACTTGTTAATGTAGGTTGCAGCTGTAAGATAACCCTTTTCAGCAGCTGTGCATCGTATTAAATTTTCTAGCACCACACGTGAGTATGCTGATGGACTTTTGTTTTCTTCTCTTAATTTAAATCTTGAGTTTTGGTGCCAAGTTATCTTTTCCACATAAGCTTCTGCTGCTGCCTTATGTGGCAGTCATCAGTAATTGCCGTTGTTCACACCTAAAAGTCCAAATAGAGACTCAAATTCCAGTTCTGTGAGCACACTAAATGTTTGTGTACCTTAAAGGACCTCGAGCTGTATCTAAGCATGTTGAACTCTGTTGAATCTCTGAATCAGTCTCACATGATGGTGGAAGGCAGGGATGATACCAGTCTGCCCCTTTATAGAATATGGCTTCATTAGAAAGTTGCATATTTTATGTCAACCAGATCTAGTGCGGTACCTAAGAAATAATTACTGTGTTAACCCAAGAGAGCAGCAGCCTTACTGTCCAGGAGACAGCTGAAGAAGCAGCATTGGACTAAGATAGGCCGGCTCCTTCACCTTGTGTAGAGATGGGCTCAGTTGTCCATGACAGCAGCAGTCCAAAGTGACAGTAGGCCAGCCGCAGTTGCAGGCTTTATGGATCTGCTAGACTTTTGTAGTCACGGAAGCAGGTGTATGGGCTTCAGCTGGACCCTGCCTAGAGACAGGGTCATCACCAGGACAAACGTACGTAGAGTATTGTCAGTCCTCTTGTAACATTTTTATGGGCAAAATGTAAGCTTACTGTCTTAGCCATTCACTTCTGAAGTTGATGGTTAATTCATCTCAACATATTTGTCCTTCAGAGCATCAGTCCTGCTAGGAGATGTCTCAGACTCAGCGTGACTGAATTGTTCTTCCATCCTCGTATGCTTGCCTCTTTTCTCATTGTCCTACTGCAGGATGGACTGACTGCAGGTCTGCCCACAGGCGGGAGCAGTCAGTGTATAACAGGGCTCCAGAGCTGAAAGACTTACTTAGAATTATTTTATTAGTAACTTAAATGACATAGATTTCACTGTTTGTTTGTTACTTTTATATTAAATAGTGTTTTAAAAACAAGCCAACAGTTTAAAATACCAATTTTTCCTTTATGCTAAGTCATGGTGGAACATGCTAGGTGTTTTAACGTATGCAAACAGTAATTGTGGTTCACTTGCAGTGCTAATCATCCTCAATAATGTTGAACTTGCAATGAAAACTTGGCACCAAACTTATTCAGGTAGAAACTTTAAAAAAAAAATAGTTTCTTCCTATTGTTATCTGAAGAGTGCATTTATGAAAGTCTTCATGATTGATTATGTGTTTGGATACCAAAGGGTTAAAAAATACACCTGTATTTCTTTTACTGCAATAACATGTTTGCTAATGTTTTGTCTGTATGAATAGACATTTAGTGAATGTTTTTATTTTTTATCTTTTTTTAATGATTGCATTTATTTGCTTATTTCCATCTAGGAATAGTTACTAATGTATTTGCGATACAGCATACCAAATTTTAAAGTAACCAGAATCGTGAGTTGATGGTTTTTTAGTCCATACTGTTAAACTTTTGTTGAAATATTGACATAAATTGGCTTCACACTGAAGTTACTAGAGGTAACTCTTAAAGACAGCGCTAAAGCAGTGAAAGTGGTCATGCCCCAGTGGCTTAGCTCTGTGACTGCCCTGCACCTCATGTGTGTATGTATTTTTAATCCAGTGTTGCCTGCAAATGTGATCCCTTATGATTGACGTTTTCTGTGTATGAACCATGCCCGTTTAAAGTCACGCAGAAGATTCTGAATCTGTAAAAACTACACATGTCAATGTTTTACAGCTACATAATTCGAATTGACTTGGTTTTTTCAAGTAATCCTAGAAAGGGGGAGCATTCACATAGAAACTGCTGAAACTGCCACAGGTGCTTCTCCGAAACCTTACGGTTGTGGCATTGAATGTTCAGTATGGCTTCCCTTCTGCACACAAGCATACTGTTGAGGTATTTGTTGCGGTGATTGGTTTTAATGCTAATCTAGGAATTCAGATATAGATTCTTTAGATTTGCATGCTTTGCTTACCCTAATTTATGATATCTACCTTTTTATTTGTAAACTAACAATAGCTAAATTCAGATCAGAATTTTAACAGAAATATTATTTATATAAAAATTGTGGTTATTTTTTATTGTCACATGGCATTAGCATAAAGAATATCACAAAGGTGATGTGACACCTTGAATTCTGAAAATGATAGCAGGTATTTCCTGACCTGTGATTGTTATGTTAATTAAAGAAAAAAACACTCATTGGTACTGCTTCTCTACTCTGGTATTGTGACACTGTAAGTGGAAAATCAAAGGGGCAGCTGGCCTCAGTGGCAATCAGTTCCTTGGGAGGAATTCTTAGCAAATTAAAATTGAATGCTCCATTCAAAATATTCTTACAAGAAATTGTGTTTGGTGACAGTTTGATTCATTTTTGCCACTTTGGCAAAATATTAACATTTGTAGCTGAGATTACTCTCTCGTGCTCGTTTTCAGATTCTCAAAGATCAGCCAGAAGTCTGGGAGTGCAGCTCAGTAGTTGAGAGCTTGCCCAGCAGTAGGAGCCCTCAGAGCTGGGATTGACAGGGGCAGCAGGTGGAGTTCTGCCAGCCTCCTCCTCAAGTCCATTTCAGAGCTTCAACAAGGCTAGAGTTTTTAATAGACTCCCCATTTTAGTACTTTTGTGGGGGGGGGGTGTTAGGACCAGAGAGAGTGGATAAGGCCTAAGGATTATTCTTTAAAAACAGTTTTAGCCATTTCTCCCGAGTAATATGTCTTTATTGGTACTTCATTAGAGTCTGTCTGCAGGACCCAGGTAGTCCTGTGTGGTGAATGCTGGTGAATCAGCCTGAAGGGGCACACTGTTAGTTAACAAGCACTTGACCCAAAGTAGAGTGGACATAGAAATCGTAAGTGAATTGTGTCATTCATTTGTGTGCCCCCCTCTCATGGGACTTAGAAAACTAGGGCAAGGAAGGCTGAGGTTACTTTCTTAAACTGGGAATGCTACATAGAGGCCATAGGTACAGTTAACTTGGTATAGTCTGACCGAGATTGCTGTCTCCCCTGTCAAAACAGTAAAGTTGAAATATAAACTAAACATTGTGTGAAAACAGAATTAAAGACCCAAGCTTTTTTTTATTAAAAATTACTATTTTGATGACTAAAGGCATAGATCAGTGGTAGAATGCTTACCGTGTGTGCACCCCAGGATTTGATCCCCAACACTACAAAAACAAAACCCATGTTTTAAGGGGATATAACTTAGTGCTATCCTAATTGATGTGCAAGCCCACATAATTTTCAGCCTCTAATGAATTGAAATTAAGTTCGTAAAAGTAGTTGCAAGACCTAGAAAGCAGTACTTGTTCTGCATAGTCCCTTGTACGGATTCTGCTGTGAGGCTCTCAGATGAGGCGTAGCAGATAATGAGACAGGATTGCTTGGTCTGATAGTTGTCTTGGTATCCAATATTTTGTGATAGATTTGGCAATTAGTAGAAAGTTTCTTTTTGTTTGACTATATAGTGAATCCAGTAGTGTATAAAACAATGAGGAGGACTCTGGGGGTCCTGGTTGGTTTGAGGGGAGCAGCCTCATGCTTGTCAGCAGCTCTGTTCCTGGCCGGTGAGCTAAGGATGGCTTTTAATTTTAATAGGAATCAAAACGAGAAATAGTGGGCATTATATGTGAAGTTCCATGTGACTAAGAATGTCTCTGCAGGCATTGTGTAGCACAGATATGTAGACACAGTGATGTGTCCCGTTCACTTTTTAGAACTTTCTGTTTCCCATTTTTATTTACTTCTGGTCCTTCAAAATTGTAGCAAGGCTCAGGTTGACGTTTGGCTCTACTGCTGCTGCACAGGGTGGGTTGGCTCTCATTTTCTGAGATTTTTCTCTTACATTTGAAAGTTGGACCCTGTAAACATCTAGAAGTTGGTTGGCTCTGGTGGTGGAGGAAAGCACCAGTATTAATGGCTGCCTGGGCGATGGGGGCAAGCTGTTAAGCCTACTGTGATTTATGTTGCAGATTTCCTAGTGCATTTACTTACCCTGTTATTGAATGTTGGCTTCCCATTTCTGCATTTTTTCATTTTCGTGAACAAGACCATGCTTATCCATAGAAATGACCATTTGTGGGCGAATGAGACAGTGAGTTTAGTTCCCAGACCCCATATGGTAGAAGACAATAGTCTTTAACAAGTTGTCTTCTGATCTCCACACATAGATCATAGTACCCATGTACACACATGCAAATGTAACAATAAAAGTGGTTGTTAGAAATTTTGTCTAGAGCGTTGCTCTTGTCTTCAAATTCTGAGGGAGTTTGAATTTTTCAGTTTGTTTCTTGACAAGTGGACCTGTCTAGACCATCCTTACTCTGCTATCTGATAAGCTCCACACATTTATAAGAAACTTAAGCCGTGTGACTGTGTGAGGCGCTTAATATCTGTGTATGTCATATTTTAATGACAGGTGGCTTTGTTTTGGCCATGTATTAAATCCCTTTTTTTTTTTAAATTCATGTATCGGTAAGATGCTAGAAAGATTCTACATCAGAATTCACTGTGCTAAAGTCTTCTTACTGGTCCTGTATATAATTGCTTTTTATTTTTAAGAAAATGCTACTGATTTCTGGAATTCTCAGGTCTTCCCTCTTTGTGTCTCATTCAACTGGACTTGAGGGATGGTAAGATAACTCAGTCAGTAGAGAGTTTGTTATACAAGCATCAGGAGCAGATTTTGGATCCCCAGGTATTGAGGAGACAGGCAGGTTCCAAGAGTTCTCTGGCCTGCCAGTCTAGCCACGTCAGTGAACTCAGGTTCAGTGGGAGACCCTGTCACCACACACAGGACGGAGAAAGATTGAAGTCAGTTTCTAGCCCCACACACACCACAGTACTACACATACAACAGACTGCAGCCATGTGCATCACATGCACAAACTGAACTTGAGTACTTGAGTCTGTCTTTAGATAGGTATTACATTTCCTCTTTTTATTTTTTTTTTAAATAAGTCTAATGCATGTCCAAAACATTTTGCAGCCTAAGCCTTGTGTGTGTGATCACTGGAGAATTTATGAGACTGTGTTATCCTTATAAACTAAGAGCGTTATTTGTCCCTGAGCCTGTAGTTTGGTTCTCCAGTTTTAAGTTTTTCTTTGTTGCCTTGATAGTAACCGTCTTCTGTGACACACAGCAAGGCCTTCATTTCATCATGTCTTGGTTGGGCATAGAGGATAGCTGGCCGAGTAGGTATGGAAGCTCCCCTCACTGCTGCTGTACCCAGTGCCAGTTACCGAGCCTGAAGCCAGCCGCTGCTTCCCTGCAGCTCTGCTCTCAGCAGCGTGGTCCTCACCTTCTGAGGGAGCCCTAACAGCATAGCTTTGTTCCCTCGACTCTTACTGGTTTCTCCTGTTGACAGATTACGCTGTTTCTATCCTGTTTGGCTCTTTGGCTTAAATTCTGGCAGTATTTCTTTCTTTCTTCCATGACATTTTTTTTTAGTGTTATCCCCAGGTGACAGTAGTGAGCAGGACTGAGCCTAGGGGAATGAGCTCTGTGGTGATACTGCAGGGTTGTTCAGGGGACTAGTCACCCAAACTGCAAGTTTTCCTACAGAGGACAAGTCTATCAAAAACAGAGCTCACCTTGTGTGAGGTGGTAGGGTCTGTGGCAGGTCATTTTGTCAGGATACCTTCTGAACTTGTCTGAGATGTTGGGGTCTATGGCAGGTCATTTTGCCACGATACCTTCTGAGCTTCCACTTAGAGTGTCACATATCAGCCACAAATCTAGCTTGTTGCTACGCTGTGACTTTGCACATTCCAGGAGCCACTCGATGTGAATGCCATGGACAATGTTGTCAGTACATGTTTGTTATAATTTTACTCAAGCTACAGGTGCAGGTAATTCAGAATCTGTTTCAGATGAAGTCTGAAGTTAGAATAAATTTAGATTCTTCAGACTAACATAAAACACAACTTTAAGAAGTCAAATAGGAAGATACCTTTTAAGTTTAGTATATTGATTTTTTTGTTTTTACTGTCTCCCGAATCAAATATGTGTAGGAAAAGTTAGTTACAGACCAGGCTGATTAACTGCTCTCTTAATGAAGATTTGCTGTAGATCTGTTGTTACCTTCAGATAGTTTAGTCAGTTTGGCAGGAGCAGACACCGGGGTCAAGTGCTGCGGGGTGTAATTCATTGTTTTTGTGTTGTACAGCCTGAGAAATGCCAGTGGCCTGACGGCAGCAGACATTGCACAAACCCAAGGTTTCCAAGAGTGCACCCAGTTTCTCTTGAGCCTCCACAACCATCAGATGATCCGTTTCTGTCATAATGGCACCTTGAATGGAGGTCACGAGAACATGCTTCCCAATCACATTAGCCTGGGAACAAATCGAAAGAGATGCTTGGAAGACTCAGAATCTTTGGGAGTAAAGAAAGCTAGAACCGGAGGTGAGACCATGTGGAGTGGGAAAGAGCAAGGGCCCTGCCCGACAAGTCTCTTCATGGCTAAAAGCAGCTTTTAGAGGCACCTTCTGCCAGACATAAGCACTGAGAGAGTTGTATGTGAGGGCGTGGAGACCTGTCCTGTGCTGCCCTGTGAAGAGGGACTGCTTACCAGAAGGGAGGTGTAGAAGTGGCTTATGGGTAGTTCAAGTGTGAATGAATGGGACCTGTGGGTTCTGAGTGTCCATGTACTTCCTCTGTGAGCTAGGGAGGTATGTTTTCATTTGTATTTGTTTACGGTGTCACTGGTAAAGAAATCTGGCATCTGCTGTTTTGGTTGTATGTAACTTAGCAGTGTAGGTCTTGGGAGCATTTCTCTTGGATAACTAGAGCACAGGAAGCTTGGCCACGCTTAAGAATGGTTTGTTGATAAACAGTGGCGGCACACGCCTTTAATCTCAGTACTCGGGAGGCAGAGGCAGGCGGATCCCTGAGTAAAGGTCAGCCTAAACTACTGATAGTCAGGGCTACACAGAAATCTTGTCTCAGAAAAAAAAAAGGTGTGCTTTTTGCTTCCTTTCCAAACACAAGCAGAATAACCATGGGTCACTCTGAGACATCTGCATAAGCCACCTTTTCAGATGTGTCGTAAATGGCTTCTTTAGCAGTGACAGATTGGGTGCAGAAACGCCATCAACATCAAGGTGTAACAGGAGCATATGGAGTCTAAACACAGTATTTTTTAGGAATACTGTGATATTTAATTCCATGATTCCATGACATGCATTTTAAAAAAAGTGATAGTTATGCATCTGTCATGGGCATCAGGCAGAGAGCCTGCCTGGTCGAAGTCATGTCTACCATGATCCTGGGGTGGCATGTTATGAGTGTCTTCCCAGAAGCTCAGGAAATGAGATGCTAAGCTGTAGAAGATGGAAAAACTTCCCTCCCTACCCTGCTAGATCAGTGACAAAGCCCTGTGTGAAAATCCACCTCAGTGGGCTTCCCTTGGGCACCCACCAGACCATCCTGTGGGGTTGAAATCAATGGTCTTTGGTTCTTAATACTTGGGAAGGAGTTATTCTCCTATGTTTTTGTTTTTCTTGCTGGTGTGTGGGCTTCATGCAGCACACACCTTTAATCCCACCTCTTGGTAGACAGAGGTAAGTAGATCTCTATGAGTTCTAGGCCAGCCTGGTCTACAGAGCGAGGTGCAGGCCAGTCAGGGCTACTCCTAAGGCTTTGTGGCAGAGGACAGAGAGAATAGAATGTCCTTCACATTTATTGGATGTTTTTATTTTGGTGACAGTTTCATTGTGTGGTCCAGCTGGGCTCAAACTTATCCTCCTGTCTCCATCTTCCAAATGCTGAGAATATAGAAGGCACTCCACATCTAAGCTTCAGGTCAGTGGGTGTAGGTGGAAAAAGGCAGAAAAAAAAATCTACTTTTCAGAGATGTGAACTTGCACAAAAACAGTAACCTGTAGTTGCCACTTTCCATGAGGACTGAGTGTGTCTAGCGTCTGGTGCAGCTGTTTAAGGAGTACTTGGGTTTGACTGAGCAGACGCTCAGCAGAATGGGGACCAACAGTGGGTCCCTGGCCTCAGGGTCCCAGTGTGTGGATTGTTACCTACTCAGCTGCATTATTGACCCCTCCAGATCACAGCTGGTGTGGTTGCTGCGGTGACACTGGCCAGTTGGTACTGAATTCCTATTAACTTGGGACTTTGAAATTTAAAACAGCCATGTGTGAGAAGGACAACTTAATGGCTTGTTGTTCCAAAGTCCTGTTTAAACTGCTTTGTCTCGCTCGTGCAGACTGTCGTTCAGGTCCATCCTGCACTGCTCATTCAAATGTGTTCTCGTGTCTCTGGCACCTTTGGTCTCAGTCTGCACATTAGCGGGGAATGGAGTATTGGTATAAATAATTGGAAAGACCCTCGTGCCTCTTAAAGAGAACTAGTTAAAGCTATTTAGTTTATTTCTTCTATTTTGAAAACTACTTCATACCCTGCGTTGTTTATTTCTGTCCTTTGGCCCAGAAATAACTGTAGGTATTTATTGAAGAAATGTCAACAGAGATGAATATATGAGGCTCGTGAACATGCAGTTGTGAGAGCACAGAGGGGGGCAGCTGAGAAAGACTCTGTACCTAAGGTGTCTGGGGCCATATGGTGAATAAAAGACTTTTGAAGTAGTTAGCATACAAAATAATATGCTCCAATATGATATTTCATACATGTATCATTCCTTGCTTATGTTTGACACCCCCTACTCTTACTTTTCCTTCCTACTAATGTCCTCCTTCTCCCAAATAGTCCTTTCTCCTTGCACATGCGTGTGCAATGTGTGTATAAATCTAAATTTACATGTGAGAGAAGACAGTATTTTTGTGTGTAGCTTATTTTGTTTAGTGTGATGTCCAGTACATAAAATCTGCAGATGATGTGTGCTTCCCCTCCCCTCCCTGCTACTCTTTAGCCCTGGCTAGCCTGGAACTTGCTGTGCCTTGCCTCAGACTCAGAGAGATCCACTCTTCCGTTTCTCTAGTGCTCAGACCACACACCTGCACAAAGATTTCACTCTTTATGCTTGAATAACAGATAAGTCAATGAAGCAGCATGTAGTAACATTCTCAAAGCCATTTTTATCATTATTTTAAAAGAAAAAAGCCCATTGTTATCAATTAGAAGCCGTTTGTCAAAGAGAAGCAGTGAGAAGATTGTCAGGTTTGGGACAGAGGTGTCTACAGAGTGTGTACCTGAAAAGGAATGACGGTGTCTGCACTTCCACCCGGAGACACAGAGTGGCAGTCTGTTCTTCTGTCTCCCGTCACAGACTTTCTAGCATGTACCTTTGTGTTGGGGACTCAGACTGGGCATTGCTGGGAGTGGGTCCCCATGGACAGCCTCTGCTTGAGTGCCACCCTTTCCATAATTTTTTTAGTTTATGGGATTTTTTTTTAATGTCAAGATTGTTTTGAATGCTTCATGTTGAGAATTGTCTTCAGTATTTAATTAAACCCAATTGTGGTGGGGCAGGGTGGGATACGTTTAGAATTATCTCTAGGTCATACAACTGTTACCCAAAGAACAGCCTGGGAATTACGGCTTTCACCATTTAAGAAATGAGCAAAAATCTGGAATTCATGACTTTGAGCTGAAATTGCATACGTAAACACTTTTATTGTTTAAAACAAAAGAAGTACTTTCACAACAGTATAAAAGTTCACTAGCACCAGATAGTAGTGGCGCACACCTTTAATCCCAGCACTCGGGAGATAGAGGCTGGCGGATCTCTGTGAGTTGGAGGCTAGCCTGGTCTACAGAGTTTCAGGACTGGCTCCATAGCTACTGAGAAACTCTGTCTCGACAAACAAAAAATTTCCCTAGTCATCTTTGCATCCTTAAATTATTTGATAGTTGTTAAGCTTTTAGTGTAGATAAGAGGGGATGGAAAGCTTGGCCTTGATTTCTTTGGGGCACAGAAATCTAAACTTGCCTATTCCCTGTGCAGTTCCCAGCCTGGATCACACCATGCCACTAGCGAATGGTGAGGCTGAAGACGACGCTGAAAGAATGCATGTTGACAGAGAGTTTACTGCTGTATCAGGTGGGAGTGGACAGTTTCCTGTTAGCTGCAACAACACCCCAGTGGTCGAAGACACCAAACAACAGGAGAGTGGTTCTGTTGGACCCAAAGAAATAGAAATATATACTGTTTCAGCAATGCAGACCCCTTGTCGTTGCAAGAATCAGTA
Organism: Bramus lutescens; assembly: GCA_001685075.1. Lineage (NCBI taxonomy): Eukaryota > Metazoa > Chordata > Mammalia > Rodentia > Cricetidae > Bramus > Bramus lutescens. The sequence goes on from LOEQ01001261.1 coordinate 499,988, forward strand.
TGCTTACTATTTCTAAGTTCTCAAACTGCACTTTCTTGTCCAGTGTCTTTTAAGAAAAAAAATGTTCTATTATAATTTAGTTTTTTGGCACTTGTACGGATGCAAGAATTAAGCATTTCATTGAATTATAGTGCTGTGAGAGCGAGTGCAATCCGTTTTGATTTGAAGCATTTACATGATGTGCCTTGTTTTGTTCTCATGAGGTCTGCAGTTGGCTTCCTGGCATGGCCTTTGGGTGACTTTGCACATGCTGTTGCTTATATTCTGATGGCAGTACAGCAGGTGGACAGCCCACTGTCAACACTGGGAACTGTGGGGGTGGTGACTGGCTTGTGACCCACTTGTGACAAGTTTGGGATAGTTGCCCCACGCTCTTGGTTGTTTTGGTGTCTACCAATCCTTTGAAGACTGTTAAAAGGCTGACCATTTTCAACAGTGTTCTGCGTGTTAAAATGTTCAGCAATGAAAATAATTGACTCTTATTTTACAGTTTGAAAGTCAAAGAAGCTCAGGTTTTCCAGGCTTTAGCATTTCTGAAATGATGTATTTATTTGGCATGTGCCTTTTTCTTCCATTTTTTAGGTGATGACAGAACACCATGCTATTTTCAGTATGTCTATAATTTCTTTCTGTTCATTTCTTTACTGGGAATAAAAGGTCACCTGTGTGTTTTCAAACCCACGGGAAATGTTTCTATGCCCCTAAATTGCTCCTGCAGTCATGGGTGGTGTTATCTTCAGCCAAATGAAGTCAGTACTCACCTGTGAACAGTTGCTTAGACAGTACATTTTAAATAAGGTTTTCTGTCAGCAGATGTATTTTTACCTCACAAAGGAAAACTGACAAAAGCCGGATCCTGTCCTTTATGAAGATGACTGCTCCCTCCCTGGTCAGGCTGGAGTAATCGCTCTCTACTCTGCTTCTGTTAACAGCCAGCCGGTGCTAAGCTTGTAGGCAAGCTTTTCCTTCAAGCCAGGTGGTCCTGGATGTCAGAAGGCCATGTGGTCTTCTGATGATGCTTCCCAGTACTGTCTGACTCAAGAAACGTGTTAGGAATCCCTAGAAAACCTTGCAGTTCCTTGAGTGAAAGCCCGTGGAGACAGCAGCTACTGCCTTGGGGGGTGCACAGAAGGAAGGCGTTTCTCCTTAATGCAGCTCCACACTTAGGAAAAGCTGTTTTAATGATGCCTACACATTTTTAATGCCCCTCATTTGAGACTCGCGGAGGATAAGCTTTTCTGGTGAGCATATCAGAGACCTCTTCCCAGCTGAGCCTGGCTACCTAGACCCAGTGCTTCATGGCTTCCGTCCACAGCCGAGCAAGTGTGTGAGAGGGGGAGTAGAGTGGACTCAGCTTCTCCTTTAGATGTCAGTCATTGCCGCAGAGGAGGCCAGGCTGCCAGGTTCCTTTGATTGTGACAGTAAGTAGTAAAACTGGTGTACTTCAGCTGGGTGCTGAAGGGAGCGAATACTGTCTATAGAGCATAGGTAGCTTTGAAATTCTCCGTCCTGTTTATGAGTTAGCGTACAGGAAGAAATGATTTATACTTTATTTTGGGAAAAAAATTTCCCCTTGAGAAAAACATGCTTCATTTTTTTCTTAAGTTTTGTTTCTAGTACTTGAATTTTTATAGAAAAAAGCTATAATTTTAGGGGGAAATTATCTGTGTTGCAGTTTCTAAGTTATAATTACTACTAATGTCCAAAAAGAAAAACTGTTGATGCCCCATCTTGATGTTTTGTTTGCTTAGTAACCACAGTCCTTGACAGGACACATGCAAACTGTGGGGTACAAGAAAATGTCCCTGTGCTCCTCCATAAGCCACTAGAACTGAGCTTGAGTAGACTTAGTGTCTGTCTCAACAGCCCAGAACACGGAGATAAAATTCAGTATTACCAAGCAAGAGCTCGTTTTTTTTACTGTGTGTGGATTCCTATGAACATCAGTTGTAGTTCTCTGTGCTCTAGCTCTGTGTGCCCACGTTTTCTGTATCATCTTGTCAGTGGACATTTAAATCCGTTGCCTAAACTGTTCACACTTTCCCCAACATCAGTGGCTTCTGAAAGTAACTAGGTAGGAGAGCTTGGCTCTCAGGGTCATCTTTGTTGCTGGACTCAGCAGAAACCCTCAGAACTGCTCTTGACCCAGGACCATGGGAGCCACTGAGGTTGATAGTCAGCGGTGGCCACCATTCTTTGCTGTGCCAATGCACTGAACAGCATCTCTGGGGCTGTATGTCCATAATGGGTGTTGCTAAGACAAAAGCAATTCTTTTTACTAATGTGTCTGTGCTGCCCTGACTGGGAAGCATCCCCCAGTGGTACCCAAGTTCCAGCTTCCTTAATGTATCTACTTCATTGTCTTTTCCCTCCTTGACTAGAAAAGTTCCGTGTCTTAAGTGGAGAGTGTTCTGCTGGGTTTTGATGTATCCTTCTGGGTTGGCTTAAACTGTTGTTCAAGGGTTTAGTAGATCGGTATCTACTGTTCTGTGTTTACTTTTGGTGATAGCTTGCATTTCTGCTCTCCAAGGCTACTGAAGTATATATATATACTTTTCCTATCTTATAGGCAAAATACTGCAGTTGTGTCTTACTTCTGCCTGTATAACCTTGGGAAAGGAACTGGTTTGTTTAGAAGAAAAAAAATAGCAGTACACAAACAAGTTTTCTAGAATTGTGGTAGGGGTTGAACATGTGCTAGTTTCTCCTTCCCCGTTGGTCTGTGTTTTGGTGACAGGTATATTTCTTAATGCAGATATGAAAAACTGTAGCTCCGTGTTGAATACATTGACAAATGGAAGTGTCATCAGTGGACATTTGGACTTCCCCTGCGCGACCCAGCTCAATGGGATGGAGAGCAGGAGTAACCCGTGCTTAACAGGACCTAATGGAGTTAGCAATGGACAGCCATTTTCCAGTGACCAGGGTTCTGTCTGTGCTAATGGGACTGAGGAGCCAGAAAAGACCATGGGCGTTAACCCCGAGATGTGTGGGTCTCTGCATCTGAACGGGAGCCCGAGTAGCTGTGTGGCCAGCAGACCGTCCTGGGTGGGGGATGTGGGAGAGAGCTTGCACTACGGACACTACCATGGGTTTGGGGACACGGCTGAGAGCATCCCTGAGCTGAGCAGCGTGCTCGAGCACTCGAGCTGCGTGCGGGTGGAGCAGCGCTATGACAGTGCCATCCTGGGCACTATGCAGCTGCACCATGGCTCCTGAGCCCAGGCCGACCTCACCCACACTGCGGTATCAGCCTGAGCAAGCGGCACAGCCTATGTTGTTGGTGCCGCAGCTCTCTGAGAAAGGACTTGGATTCATTGACACAGTTGCCAGTGAGTGCGGCTCTGTGCAGAGGGCTTCCCAGGGCACAGATCTCATGAGGTGATGTGCCTCCTGCAGGGAGCACTTTTGACACCAACCAGCCTCCCTCCCTCTCTCAACAGGATGGTGGGGGTTAGTAAATGAGGGGCCTGGTGACACGTGGGCATCATTCAAGTCATTTACCACTTGCTGTAGCACTCATGACAACATAGGAAGAGGCCATCAGTGGTCAGGGCACAGTACTCTCCCTTCTTCCACGTTTCTACTTGGTCTCTCGACTTTTTACCACAGATAATGGTTTTCTTTATATTTAGTGGAAGTCACTGTTTGTAGGAACTGTCAGGTCAGAATATTTTACTATGATGACCTATTTTTTTGTTACTGTTTTTTGAGGTTTTCTGCTTAAATATATATATATATACTATATATATATCCAGTTAACTGAGAGAATTTTTGATTTCTCTTATTAAAACTATTAAACTTATGGTTTTATAGAAATTAGCTTTTGTTTAGGCCACTAGTTAGGCTGCGAATACTGCAATGACTTGTGATTTTTGTGATAGAGGTCGGTGCAGATGAGCTGGGAGATGAAGGAACCCATGCTCTAAGGGTGTGCTAGCATTTTCTTTTTAAACTGTTCTTTACAGATTGAATAAAAAAAAAACTCACTGCTGGTCTGTTTCTGGAGTGTCCTTTCTCGGTGGGGTTGGTTGGGAGGCATCTGTTGGGTTTGCTCACACACTCTTGATTCTGTGGTCCTCTTGTACAATTTGTATGTCTGCCGTATTGCTGCCCTCGGGGACTTATGGGTTGTAGTTGCCACGGTTGCAGTGAACTTTGGCCTTTTAAGGGTGTAAATTTAGTTAGATAATTAGAGTAAAATAGTCACCTGGCATGCCTGCAGTGGGGTTCTGCAAACCGCCATTCATGTTATCCTTGTACAGCTTAGACTCACATGAAGAAGGTGAAGTTTTGAAAATGTCCCTGTCGTAGCAGTCAAGGCCAGAAGCCTTACTTGAACCCTGAAAACCACTCACCAGGGTCTGAGAAGCTGCCTGCATTGCTGACTTCCTGGTGAGGCTTAGAACCATTCCCTGGATTGTGCCCCGGAGTATCAAAGGCATGATACAGAAGCAGTTTGTCCACAAGTTCATGGGCGACTTTCTGAAAATATTCTCTAAAGGAAGCTGGAGAGATGGCTCAGGGTAATAGCACTCGCTGCTCTGCTGCTCTTCGGAGGCCCTGAATTCAATTCCCAGCACCCACGTGGTGGCTCACCACCATCTAAAATAGAATCTGCCCTCTTCTGGGATGCAGGCATACATGTGGACAGAGCCATACACAGTTTTTAAAAAAGTATGAAGATAGAAATGTTTAACCCGATTGTTTGGCAGAATATGACTGTTCGGGAAATGCTCCATAGAATCCGTAGTGGCGCGACACGGATGCTTTCCACAGGAGGTTAGTGCCAGCTATTGTCCCCAGCCCTAGTAAACAGGTGGACACTGCCACTGAATGGAGCAGTGTGAGCTCCGCTGTGCACATTGTGCAGGACATTTGGTTTTAACTAGGCGAGGGCTTGAAGGAGGGAAAGCCTACTTTTGAAATGGTCATTTCAGCACCCTCCCAGAGAAAACTTAGATGAAGCCCATGCCAAGGAGCGCCAGCGAGCAAGAAAGGGTTTTCATTTTATTCGAAAGGAAAGGTGTGGAGCCACATACAATTAACATTCTAAAAGTAGAATAAGGCCACATCAGAACAGCCCGGCTTCCTCCTGCCACCACCTCCCTGTCCTGGAGACCTCTGCAATCCAGAACCACCTCCAGGGACCCCTAGTTAATGCGGTTACCATGTTCTCGGAAGCACTACCGAGATTGTAGCGGGGTGCACCAGTCTTGGGTTTCTGCGGAAGGTGTTTTCATGACCATCATGGGCTGACTTGGCCCTTCTGACAGTTCAAGGTAACTGAAGGCCAATTTCGCAAGCGTGGTTCATGAATCATGGCATCAAATAGCACATTGCATCGCCAGCACATGACAGCAATACCAATTCCTTATCCTGGGGTTTAGAGTTTGTCCCCAGAGGGAGAGGAATGTGAGAGGCATCCTGAAGAGCTCAGTGACTGTCTCTCCAGCCCCTTGGGCTCCTCGGCCAGAGACTGAGGGTTTAGAGCTTGGGCTACTAAACACGGTGCCCTCTGGGTCATGGCTCCCACATCCCATAGGAGGCCAGAGCTGGAGTGCATGTTCTGTGCCTAAGGCTGCCGTGGCAGAGCCTGCAACCGGATTGCATCTGTCTAGGGGCAGTGGGCTCCAGTAACCACCAAGGTATAAAGATGCAAGTTCCTAGAGAGGCCAGAAATCCAAATGCTATGACACCAGGTAAGGAAGCAAGAAGCCAGGGACTTGGTGGACAATGGAGCTCGGCTCTAAGCTCTTCACAGACCTTTGGACAAACACCCTGCTCACATCGGATTTGGGGCAAGTCTCAGATCATCTCCAGAGCCTCCACACTGCATGGCCTTGGCTTTTCATCCCTGGGCATGGTAGTCAGGAGACCCAAGCAGGCACACCTGTCCCCTCACACCTCTACAAAGCCCAGAGGACTGGAGCCCTTGGTGTCAGCAACCCTGGGCCTCAGTGGGGAGTTGTTCTGGAAGCTTCCAAAGAGTGTGGGTTGTAGCCCCTGGCAGAAATGCTGCCCTGGTTTGGAGCCCTCTACAGCAATGCAGTCAGCTTACAAGGAGCCATGCACTGTGAAGATGGTATTCTCATCTTTCAGTGTGTGAACAGATTTCAAGCACTTTTGAGGACACTCAGGATCACAGAGCAGGAATTGTCACCCTCATGGAGAGTCATTTCCCTCTAAGTGGGTTAGTGAGTTCACGTCTGACTGCCAGCAAGTCAAGCCCTCAGCACACCTGGGGATGTAGTGAGGCCTTTTATACAAGCCAGGTGTAGGTGTGGTAGTGCAAGCTTAAATCTAGAGGCTGAGGCCATTGAGTTACTACAAGTTCAAAGCCAGCCTGGGCTACAAAACCATTAAGGTTGGTTAAAACAGTTTGAGTAGTTAGCCAACGCTGTCACTTCTGCAGACATGTCCACAGACATGAGCCACCTTGGCTGGTTCTGCCAGAGTACCTGGAACCAACTCCAAGTGAAAAAAATTGCC
>LOEQ01001262.1:0-10837 GCA_001685075.1 Bramus lutescens
GTGGGGTACTGGGTGGGACAGAAACCCCAACAAGCCGGCCCTTCATGTTACAGGAATGGGCCAGATATGGTGTTTTCCTCACATAGTTTCATTCTCCTGGAGGTGCTGGGCTGTTGCCCCTTACAATAATCTTGACTTCGGGGTCTGTTCTAGTTTCATTTCTCTGGCTATGACACCTTGACCGAAAGCAACGTAAGGGGCAGAGTGTTCACTTGGCTTCTACTTCTCATTGCTGAGTGGAAGTCATAAAGCTGTTCCCATCACATGTAGTCAAGAGCAGATGGAAACAAATGTGCCTGTGTGTGTGTGTTGTGTGTGTGTGTTGTGTATGTATGTGTGTGTTGTATGTGTGTGTGTGCGTGTGTGCTTTTGTTCAGCCAGTTCATTCACTCCTATGAAGTTCAGGGACTAGCCCACACAATAGTGTCTCCCGCATCCAAGGTGGGTCTTCCATCCCTCCTCAGTTAAGGAAACCAAGGCAGTCCTACAAAAACTAATGTCATCTACATAATTTCTCAATTGAAAGTCTCTTCCTGTGTAAAATGAGGCTGTGTCAAGCCAACAGCTAAATTTTAACCATCAAACTGATTGCACCAGGTTAGTCACAAATTCTGGATATGTAGTTGAGAGGCTTTATTTTCTATTAATTATTTCATTTTTTTAACCCAGAGCATTAGAGCAAAGAAAGATGTAGACACAAAAGTTTTAGTAATTTCTGGCATTCTATACAAACCTATAATCTAAGTGTTCTGAATCCTGAGGTGAGAGAATCATGACTTTGAAGAACTTTATCAGAAAAAAAGCTAAAATATTTTATCAAAATATATTACAGGAAACATTAGGGATGCTGAGGTGTCTCCCAAGGGTAAATGCATTTGCTGCAGAGCTCAACGACCTGAGTCAATACTCTGGACGCACACATCATTGGAAGAAGTCCTCTGACTTCTGCATTTCTGTGCTGTGGCACTCCCATACCCCCACATTCTACTGAACAAATAAAAGCTTGTATATAAAAAGCATGCTAATCTTTAAAATATTCATGTCTTCATCCCTTATCCATATACAGCTGACATTTATTATTATAAGAAGGAAATGGAGTTTTATTTTTTTCACCCTCAGATTCAGTGGTTAGTTGTCACTCATGAATGTGCCAGAAAATGAGTTAACAGGCGGGTGAGGTCCTAGATCTTGATGGATACATTTGCTTGCTTGTTGGAATGTAGAAAAGTACCCTGTAGATCACCAGACACTAAAGACATAAAGGATGACTAAGTGAATAACAGATGGATATGTGTTAGTCAGTGCTTTGGCAGAGAGACTCTGGACAGCACACGCATGCAGGGAGGGCAACCGTGAGCCCACTGAAGAATAACATGGAAGCCCCTACCTAGGTCCATTCATTTCAGAGCATCTGTTCAGACTGCTCAGGTGATGATTCCCCAGGGCCTTGGGTGAATCTTCTTTCCTAGTTGACTAACTCAAGAGCCCAAGGGGAAACACATCTTCTGGTCAAGGACACAGACCTACATCTTCCCAGCAATGTCATTTCTCACTGTGTAGAAGGACAAATTGGACTTCTTAGCAGGAATCAGTGTTAGGTTCCTTTAATAAACGGGAATGATTTTTTGGTCACTAACTTCTTATTGTTACTTCAGGCAAAAATTAAAAATAGCTAGAGATTATTCCTGGCCTCAGATCAACGTGAGATTAACATCATTACTGAGTGAAACCCAGAAATCCAGACTTGGTTCTGTCTTAATGATCACCTACACTCAATGACAGATAAGTGCAGTGTGACCTGGATGGCCACAGGGATGCTTTGGTTCATATAGAAGTGAGGGGTAAACTTTCACAATTCGGGAAAAAGCACAGGTGGAAAAGAAAACAAAAATAACAACAAAACCCTCTGCCCCATGAGGAACGTACATGCTGACGTGAAAACGCAAGTGTGTTGAAGATCACAAAAGATGGGATTATTGTAATAGACAGAGACTGCGTTTTTCTGCAGTGAGGAGACTTGGTTGCAGGAGGACCCATTGGAGTGTGATCTGGAACCGAGTGTGAAGAGGAGGGGTGGAGCTGGCATGCTGTTGGGGAGTCTGGGCAGGCAGGTGGCTTCGCAGCAGCGCTCCAGGAGCAGTGAGGCTGATCAGAAGTGGCAGCTGGTAACCTGGAGCCTTTGAACATGGGAACCCTGGGGACTCCAGAGGGAGGGAAGAAGGATTGAAGGAAATCAGATTTCAATTGCCGCTCTGAAAAGTACAACTCTCACTGAAGATCGGAACTCCAGTCTCCCCTCTCTCTCCCTCCTCTCTCCCTCTCCTCTGCTGATCTCTGTGTCAACTCCATCACTCCCATAAAATAATTTGTTTCTGTCTAGTGGTTCTTTGTAATATAAGGAGTCATATAGTAAGCAAAATCAGCTCAAATATTCCCAGTGTCTCATATCCTGTCTTAGAACACCGCATCCCAGCTAAACCTTTTGGGTTTTGTTGCTGTTGACTGGTTCCAGCTTTTATGGCACCTGCTTTTATCTATGAAATCCTTAAGGTGTGTGATCTGTTTGCCCTTCAGACATGCAGTGTCTGTTGGTAGAATGTGAATGCAGAGCTGTTGTTTCTGAGGCTAGAGGTGGAGCACGAACCAAGAGCTCTGTCTTCATAGAGAGGGGTATGAAGCTGTGTCTATGAAGTTAGATGAGGAAGAGACGGTGGATGAGAAAGCAGTCATGAAGGGAAAAGAATATTCTGTGTATGTGTCTTTCTGTGTGTACATATGTGTCCTTGTGTGTATGTGTGTGTGCCAGTGTTTAAATGTGTGCTTGTGTACACCTATGTGTGCCTATGTGTATGTGTATGACTGTGTGTAAATGTGTGTGTGAGTCTGTGTTTACATGTGTGAGTATAGCTGTGTATATGTGTGCTTGAGTACATGTGTTTGGTTGTGTGCACGTGTGCCCATGTGTACATGTTTGTGTGCCTGTGTATGTGTGTACATGTGTGTGTATTGTGTGTATGTGTGTCTATGTGTACATGTGTGTGTCTGTGTGTATGTATGTAGGCTTATGTAAATGAGTGTGTAGGCAGGTACATGTGGGTGTAACTGTGTGTACACATGTGTGTGCACATCAAAACTCCAGGCATCTGCAGAGATGAGATGTCCCATGAGCTTTTTGATAGCAAAAAGGAAGGAGATTAATTTGTGTAATGAGACGGTCTATGTCAGTGGAAGATCTAACTCTGTAGGGTTAGTGCCAACACAAGGCTTGAGAGTTAAAGGAGTGGAATGAGGGTGCGCACCACACTGGTCTTTACAGCTGCAGCTGAGAATGGCTGAGGTGAGTCAGGCTCCAAGGACAGCAAGAAGTGTGGAAGGTGGCCGTAGGGAAGGGGACGATGGGAAAATCATCCAAAATCTGCAGTGCCACAGGATTTCTGCATCTGGACTTCTTCTTGGCTTGTTACTGCTCAGCAGTAAAAGGCTGTGATGTTGAGGACTGGAAATTAAAGGCTGCCATCATGGTTTTGTACACTTCCGTTCATGTTGGAAAGTTAAAGGAAAGCAGGTGTCAAACTTCTGTCAATAGAGGGAAAGGAACGTTGAAATAGCAAGCCATCAAAGAAGAGTCAAAATTAAATCCCCATATAGTCTTCAAGGTGAAGGGTAATCCCTTGTCAGGAAGACTCTGTTGTAAGGGTGAGGTAGAGGTGGATGATGGGCTAGGCACTTGCAGAGCTGCTGCAAGGCTAGAGAAGAGGCCTTGATGTTTGGTGGAAGGCAGCTCCCAGCTCGGCCTGTCAGGGAGGCTCTGATTCTCGCATTCCTGGGACCTAATGGTGCATGCTCTACAATTGTGCCATAGCCCCTTCCAAAACTGATGCTACATCACGGCTGTTTCAGGGGACCATGCTTGCAAAGAGCAGGATTTTCTCCCTTGGATCTAACCATAAGCATCCATCAAGCCTGGTGTATTCAGGCAGCACAAGTCCTTGCTGACTTCTACAGGGGCTGGTGTGTGCTCAGTAGTTCTGAATTCTGAGAAGGTATATGTTTGGTAGCACTTCTTTCTTGGACCCTGCTTCCACAGCTAGGCTCTTGGAAAGACATAATGAAATGCAGCCAATGCTTTGTAGCATGGGTTAAAAAACAGATTTGTTTCAGATTTACTTTGTTTTATAAAATGAAATGTATGTATTTTAATGCAATGTTTAATTTTTCAATGGCTGTAGCATTCCAAAAGTTCCATCCTCATCCTTGCAGGAAGGAGTCTGGGGTGACGTGACTGTTAGGTTAGAACTCTTACAACATGTGCCCTCACCTTTGTGGGTAAAGGCACAGAAGTAGACGCCAAGGAGTGGTTTGGAAGGATGGACACTGGCCAGCATCTTACCTCTATTACCAAGATCCGCCTCTCCTCAGCTGCCAATTCTGCAGCCAAAAAGCAATTATTGAAGAGAAGAGGATTCATGATTTTCTTTTTGTGCGCTGCAGTGGAAGCCATACACCACCTGCACGTGGGAGGAAGAGAATCATCACAGTGGGTACAGAGGCATCCCCATGGCAAACAGAAGATCCTACACACACAATCAAGACAGAAGGGAGCCTTACGCGCAGATGCCTTTGCTGACACCCCTCTTGCCTTACTAGGGAACCTGTCATCGACATGACTTCAAGGGAGCTGAGTGTCAGCTAATTGTGCCTGTAGACTGAGGTGGAAGATGCTCTCTGGCTTGGGTTCATCTGATTTGCATACTCCAGGTGTCCCTGTCATAGCTGTGCTGTTTATAATACCGCTTCCTTGAATTTTCTGCGGTTGAGAACAACATGGGGTAAATCATTCACACACCTTCCCGGGCTGCATCTGAGACTCGGTGACAGACAGCCTCCAGGGAAAGAGCAAAGGGCTTCGGGGCTGCACGTTTCTCAAACCTCCTGGTTACTGGACTTGGGCAGATGCGAGAAGAAAAGATTTCACGAGAGAACTGCAGATTGGTATCAGCAGCCAGACGTTGAAAGGGCATTCATTTGTTTCTAGAAGTGACATGTGAAGTCCTGTGACTCTATGACTTGCAAGGCCCTAGGCTACTCAAACCTTCATACAGCTCTCTACAATATATCTTCATACCTTACTTTTCTTTTTCATCACTACAGCAGGAATGTTACAGATGTCAACCAAGAAATAGCTCTCATCTCAAAGGTGATTGATTCTGCACCCAGATATGAGTGACCGCAGCCCAGAAACACAGGTTCAGGTTACCCCAAGCACCATGTTCCAAGGAGGTAGCAATTTTATGAAGTTATTATAGGAACAGAACAAAGCAGGTCATCAATCAACACGTTTTATGAATACATGTCCAGTATTTTTAAATACTAGGCTTCAGCATAGCAAACAAATCTCTGCTATAGGCCTCAGAGACTAACAGTCTCAGCCTTCGGTTGGTGGGAACCACAGGTCTGACTGAACATTCCAAAGGATTTAAAAAACGGTGACAAAGATGTAAGGTCACATAAATAGATGCTTATTAAGGACCTAAAGATGGCTCAAGATAATTTGAATTTGGACTGGAGATATTCCAACATCTCCATCGTTAAAGGTCTAATCTATCGAGGAGCCATTGTAGTCACAGCTTCTGTCCAGGAATCCGTGATCTTCTAAATATCTGAAATCCAGAGGGAGGAAGAAACAGAACTTTTTTCAACCATCGTCCCCAGGGCATCAGAGTACCTTGGAGGCTGTGTAAACAGATGGCCTCCTGCAGCCAGAATCCTTCTGTTTCTCTGCTAAATCTCAGCTGGAGCCCTGTAAACTCACGGAGGCTGTACTCTGGACTAAGAAGGGGAGCAGCCTCCACCTGGGAAAGGTGCTCATCTGCCTCGATGACTGTGACTCTCATGTGTAGCTCGAAGGGTTTCAGTGACGGTGGAGTTAGATGAATGGTGACGACTACTTTGGGAATATAAGGACAAGATGCGATGTCTTTAATTCCCATCTGACTTTTCCCATTTGAAACAGTTACTGAAAGCCCCCTGATACACACAGGCTCTGATTAGCTTATGGTGGAGGGTCTCCGCAGTCAAGCATTGGGGGCAGCTAAAGCATGAGACACTGAAGGATGAAGGACTGAAAACTAATGAGAATTTGGGATGGAGCATTGACTGAGATGCTTTGTGACTTCAGGTAAAAGAAATCTGTGAACCACAGAGAGGAGAGAGAGGGGTTGAAGCCTTGCATGGTTCATAGCTTTCCTCAGAGGAAACAAAATAAAATGAGGCAAAAGATTCATTTGCTTTCTACTTAAGTACTTTTCTAAGCTTTTCTAACTCTCCCCAAATTCACCAGCTCTTAGGGGTTACAGGGCACACATCCTTCCCGATGTCTCTGCGTAGAGCAATGGGCAATGCTCTTCCATCAAGTTCCCCTGTCTGGCTGCCAGGAGTCACACCTGTGGAGAATCATCCCAACTTCAATGAGTGTATGGTCTCAGAAAACAACTTCAGCTGCTACACTGGCAGTTTTTGTCAGAAAGGCACAGAAAGGGAATAAAAGGTGAGAACTCTATAAATGTTGAGGGTGAAAAATAAGAAGAAAACTGAGCAAACCACAAACAATGTGTGGGTATCGAAAGGAACTGTGTGAAAGCAGGACACGTTTGGGACTGGTTGGGGTGGGGAAGGCAGAGGAAGAGCAGTTTTGAGCTCTTGCAAGATGAGCCCCTACCTTCCAGCACCCCTGTGTAGTATCGGTGGCTCTCTGCCCTTCTGAGCCGCTCATTTTCTTGCGACAGAATGACTTATCACTGATGCTCTCCACCTTCAAAGACACAGTGAGAAAAGGGTGGTTTGCCCTGTGGATGCTCTGTGTCGCTGGCAATGCTCAGTGTTGAGTTGAGTTTAGACTGTGACTACAAATGTCCACTTTGATATAGCCATTTGCTCTGTTACGATGGAGTCTATTTGCCTTAAACAATGCATTCACTTTCCTATAGCTCCTACCATTATTCTGAATTAGTTTCTTATTGTTTATAGGGTCTACTTGTCTTAGTCACTGTTCAGTTGCTGTGAAGAGATACTATGACCACACCTCTTATAAAAGAAAGCATTTAAGGGGGGTTGTATATAGTCTCAGAGGTTTAGTCCATTATCATGGCAGGGAGCATGGCAGCACTCCAGCAGCCATGGTGTTAGAAAAGTCTGTGACAGTTCTTCATCTGGGTCTACTGGCTGCAGGAAGAGAGAGAGGCTGTGGGCTTGGAATGTGCTTTGTATACCTCAAAGCCCACCCCCAGTGACACACTTCTTCCAACAAGGCCACACCTCCTAATCCTTCAAATCGTCTCAACACATTCAGATCTATGAGCCTATGGGGCCATGTTTATTCTAGTACAAGGCAAATGCTGTACAAATTGAGTATCAGGTAAAATGATAACAGGAAAAGAATCTATATCTATGTGGTCAGTTCAGGTGCAAAAAGAGAATCAGTGAAAAATTCTGTTATTGGAAACAGGAGAGTTGGAAGACAGGTTTTTTTTTTAAGTAACTGCTGGCTAGAGGTAGGCTTAGTGGGTAAGATCACTGACTATTCTTCCAAAGTACCCAGGTTCTATTCCCAGCACCTACATGTAGGCTCACAACGGTCTGGAGCACCAGTCTCAGAATGTGATACCTTCTTTTAGCTCCCAGGATCATCAAGCACACAGGTATACAGACGTATATGCAGGTAAAATATCCCTACACCTTAAATTTTTACATGATTAAAAGGGTAGCTCTAAGTTTGGAAATCCTTGTCCCAATGATACGGCCTTTACTAATAAACATTTATCAGAAAAAATTGAGGCATGTCCACAGGTCAAGTCTGCATGAAAGACAGACTGACAAAGACAGTGTAATAATGCATTCTTGTAAAGCTGTGGTAAACCAATGAAAGTTGTTTCATAAGAGGCACAGTCAGCTTTCTGTGGCTATGTGACCCCACCCACAGGTTCAGTCCATTGAGGATCAAGAATATTTCTAATAACTGATTCTATGCTAAATTGAATGTGTGCAAGACTCTTTGTCATTATTCCCTTAAAAAGGCATGACATTTCTTTCGCGTGTATTTTGTTGTATTTGGTATAAGTAATCTATAGGTGATCTGCCTCATTATTCATAGGTTCCAGAGCTTAGACGGAACCCCCTAGTCACCCCAGACTATTGTGGAGGAACAATGACACAACATGAAGAGAACTAGACAGGGGATGGGATCTTCTGAGGGGAAGATGCTGGTGTGAGGCATGCCCTCCCTGGCTTTCAGGTGGCTATCTTAATTTTCAAGTTAGGACTGTCATTAGATAGGGCCAAGGCTCCCATAATGTCACAAGGATGCCCCTCGCGCTCTATGGCATTGTGAGGATCTCCTTATGCATCTATCTCCCTTGCTGAATTGTAAGATCCCAAAGAATCCCCAGGTATCTGTTCTATTCATTTGGGTGAAAATCACACAGAACATAGATCCTGCCTCTGAGTCAAGACAAAATCCAACTGGTTGTGGGCTCACACCAGTTCCCACTTGCCCTGACTCAAACTCTGTGATGACGTAGAGGAATCACCAGACAAACAGCCAATGAAGCCAGCTTTGACTGATACCTGTTTTTGGACAGTTACGTCGTGTTGGAAAGAAAATCATGAATTTACTTCTATGAAACAAAGCTAGTAGTCCATGCCCTCACACACATTCTGCTTCATATTTAGTGTGAATTATCATTTTAGCAACTTCAAAGCATTTTGGAAGTAAATCGGGCTGAACATTTCAGTGGCCATTTCTAACAGAATGGAAATGTCTGGAAACAAATCAGAGCTGGGTTGGGTAACTTATTTCTTGAGGATTTCCCAAGTATGTTGAAGGCCCTGAAGTGGATCACAAGTTCTGGAAGAAAACAAAAAATAAATAAGAAAATACTTCAAATGGGAAATGGATGGAGTGCGTGAGTTTGATATTCCTGGAATGAGTGAGTCATTATCTCTCCAGGAAACTGGAGAATAGCTATGCATAAGGAAAATACTTCTCTTTTCTGGGGGTGAGGTTAGGAGAAAGAATCGGGATATTTGATGCAAAGCACATATAAGTATTGAAGAAGAAGGTAATAAATCCATCATGGCCCAGACATTAGAAACACTATTTCCTCAGGTCTTGATGACATAGCTAAGCAGACTTAGATTGTGGATGTGAGACTGCCCCTCCTTGACTCCCTGGCTTAGCAATCATTAGCTAATTGGTTAATCCCTATCTGTGTTTGTCACAGGTAGGTGCTCTGTTGTTTGTGCCCTTGTGAACAGTGTGATAATACAGTATTACTGAGCTATTAGCTTTCTTCTTGAGTTTAGTACATTCTTTAGGTCCTAAGGTGACTTTGTTGGTCCACTAATTTTATCAGTTCAGAGCAGTGATCATTTGAATTTTCTCAGCTGCTGAAAAGTTATAGCTACATCATTACTTGTAGTGATTACTCCAAGGGAAGAAGGGAGAGTTGTCTCCATGTGACTGACAGAGAAGAGTTGGCCCTAAACCCTGCCCTGAGAACAGGCACTGTACAATTTGTGGTGTCCGTCCCTCTCGTGCATGCTTTCTTCTCCTATCAAACCTGTTCACTAATGAGGGTGAAACAAGCTAGTGCAAAAAGGTGTGTATGTCAACCAGCATATCCCTAGCACACAATAGATATTGCTTCCATGACTGTTTCTCATTTTTAGCCATAGTCTGTAGTGATGGGGGAGCGGGCCTGCTTTTCATCCTGCCTGGCTCCTGCATGGCTAGCTTTACACCCGAAATAACAACACACAAATTGTATTCATTTANGAAGATTCTAACCTATGTCCATCTTGGGATGGAGCTTCATGCATCTGCCTGACTCGGCTTTCTTTCTCCCAGCATTCTGTTCTGTCTACTCGGCCTATCTAAGCTGCTGTCCTATCAAAGGCCAAGGCAGTCTCTTTATTTGACCAATGAAAGTAACATATAGACAGAATACCCACCTACATCAATAGTCCCCTAAAACAGAAAAGAAGGATATAGTATCTAGTGTCTGGGCTGTTTTAGTTCAGCTATTCACTTTCTTAGAAGTAAAGAGGCCATGACTAGGAGTTCATTGACATCTAGAGGCCACAGGTCCTAGGTGAACAGGTTCATCTTGTGAACCAAGTTGAATACCAGGGATGCTGCACTGGAGATGTGGCCTTCCCCATGCAAGTGGGAGTTGATTCTCTAGGTAGTACGTGGATCTCTCTGCCCATGTCTCTAGGAATAACCTGTTCTTGTCTTCCAAACAGCACTGTTATCATTGACTTTGTGAGAAATTAATCAAGAGCCAGAGGACTCTCAGATGCCCAGAGTCTGGCAAGCCTGTCTCAATGGGTGCCTGGGTTGCTCTTCCCTAACCTCAGTGCTGTGCTGCTCAGCTCAACCTAAAATTCTGAGTTTTTTCTCCCCTGCTCCCTGGGACAAGAGAATAATGAAAACACCCTTTTCTTATTGGAGTAACTAGCAAAATATTTAAGGGGCTATTTTGCTCAATGTTTCCATGTCTTTGGAAAGGATTGAATTGTATGATTTACATTTAATTATTTAATTTTTTATATTCTTTTTTTAATTAAAAATTTCCGCCTCCTCCCCTCCTCCCATTTCCATCCCCCCTCCCTTTCTCCCTCCCCCTCCCTCTCCCTCTCCAGTCCAAAGAGCAGTCAGAGTTCCCTGCCCTGTGGGAAGTCCAAGGTCGTCCCGCCTCCATCCAGGTCTAGGAAGGTGAGCATTCAAACAAACTAGGCTCCCACAAAGCCAGTACATGCAGTAGAATCAAAACCCAGT
>LOEQ01001262.1:17986-59504 GCA_001685075.1 Bramus lutescens
ATCTATCTATCTATCTATCTATCTATCTATCTATCTATCTATCTATCTCATTATTTTCTACCTTTGTCCATCATCTGTATTTCTGTCATCTATTTACCCATCTACCACTTATCTATCAATCTAGCCTGCTGTTGTAGACTTTCCTGGTCCTGCTATTTGTATGACTTCCCCAGAAGGAAGAGAGATCACTTCTTATTTTCTCTGCCAAGGCCTCTCCTGATCCACTGTAGTGGATCACCTCCTCCCCACAGCTTCCTTTATAGACTTCCTGAGAGCGAATCTTCATTTCTTCCCTGAACCACAATGAATCCAAGAGTTCCTGTATTATTTGCTGCTGTCATGATCACAGTGTCCTCAGGTCAGCTTCCTATCTGTGCTGAGAACTGATCCCAATGGTGCCTCGGACACCAGGACTCCCTTTCTTTAATTGGGATGCACAGCTTCTGCTGTTCCCCAAGCCACTCAGCAGACATGTATTTGATGGAACCACCTGCCATATAAATTTGCTGACCATAGATTCTGTTTCCTCCCCCAGTTTCTTGATGTCATTCATGCGACTCAGGGATCTAGTAGACAAGAACAGTAGTGTGCCAGTCTGGGCTTTAGAGTGTCTGTCATGGATGGTGTAAACAGCACCGAGTATTCACAGTGTCCCGGGAAGCAGGGCAAATGGTAGCCTCTGTTTTACAAGCAAGGAGTCTGAGGCACATAGAGAGAACGGCTGCCGGGTGATGGCACCACTTGGTGAATGCTGTGTTCGTGACATGAACCTCACTGATCTGATTCAGTTTCCATGTATTTTGTAACCTTTTTTTATGTTAAAAGTCTATTTTCTTCCAAATGTAAATAATCACAGAGGAGGGAATATCAGGTGGGGCCACAGCAAGATTAGTGCAGCTTTGGTCATATTCCCTGTGCATACGAACCTCTGGGTTTTGCTGCATGCAGTCTTACCCAGTGAGTCTGGAGCGGGTCTTGAAACTGCATTTTTGGGCTGACTCACAGGCTATGCCGTCCTACACAGCCCGACGAAGCAGGAGATAGGATCCTCGTCAGAGAGTTCTGGAACAGGTTAGGAGAGCCGCATGCAAGCCCTTATTGGAGGGCTTGAGAGGAGAAAGTGTGAAGGTGCTGCCACAGACATAGAGCTATTGACAGATTGCCTGTAGGTGGCGAGAAACCAGAAGAGAAGGATGACTCAGAGTCCTCCAGTCCGGGAAATGCTTTGACTTCCAAAGCAACAAACTCTCAAGACAAGGAGGCAATTTGGGAGTCTGTATTTACAGCTTAGAGGAAGAACTGCCCATTTGGAAGTCCATGTTTCCACCATATACATGGCCACGGTGAGACTGCCTATGAAGAGGAGGAGCAGATGAAGGCAGAATCCTAGGGTAGAACTTTGAAACAGATCTGACTTAAACTGGCCCAATGCAGGATACTGGGAGGACAGGAAGGAACTAAGGAGAGGTCAGTGTGGTAATTCCAAGGAAACTGCAACAAAGAAAGCCAGTAACATTCCTCTTCCCACGTTCATTTCCTGGGCTGTAGAAGGGGTGGTGACATCAGGGATCTCTGATCTCTTGGTGGCAGAGTGGGGAGAAGTAAACAGAGTTTTGCTGTCATTTAGATCCACGATGGAAGGAGGGAAACAGCATTTTCTGATTTCTGTCAGGGTCATAAAAGTCCAGGATTTTTTTTTTTGTGTGTGTGTGTGTGTGTGTATGTGTTTGCATATAAATATATGAATGCATGCACATGATTCATGTATGAGAATGCAGGTTCTCACATGGCACAGGATGGTGGGGGTCAGAGAAAAGCTTGGGTGTTGCTCTTCCTTGCCTTCCACCTTGTCTGGGGCAGAGTTTTTTTTGTGGTGTCTGTTGTTTGGCACTTCAATGCCAGGTTAGCTGGCCCCTAGGTTTCTGGAAATCTCGCCTCTCTGATTTTCATCTTCCTATAAGAAGCAATGATGGGATTCCTACACCAGGTGTTTATGTGGGTTTTGGGGATTCGAACTCAGGACCTCATGCTTGCCAAACAGGCTCCTTGCCCGTGCGTCATTTCAAAAGCATATCTTTTATAATATCCCTGCGTCTCTTTATTTCTTTCGCCAAAGAGATCAGCTCTTGTCTTTCTTGATCGATCCTGGCATTCATTTGCCTTTTGTAAATTAAAATTCAGTCAAGCACACTTGATGCACAATCCTTGGGTTTTGGTCACAGTCTGGGTCATCAGAACTGTAGCATCAGGTGAGAAATTAAGAGTCACTTGTCTCTCAGCTCAAGGAAGTGCTGGGAATGGAAGACTAGGTCTGACAACAACTTGAGGTAATTTGGCTGAAAATCGATTTTTTTCTGTAACAAGCACCCATGCTTCCCGTATCTTTTGAAGTGGAAATATGGGGATTGTAAAAGACAAGGAGTCCCAGGCAGGATGGACACCACCTAGAATTAAGAAACCATCACAACTGCATTCTCTCCCTCTCGCACAGCGTAAAAAGCCAGTGCCATGTAGTACTCTCTTCCTCGACTCCTGAGGATCCTGTAGTGTGACTCAGTTTCTCCTGGAGAGCACATGCATAAGGAAACAGAGGCTCTGCTGGAGCAAGGAAAATCAGAATAGGTATGTTTGTATATGTCACTTGACAGAAGCTAACAAGGACCTCAAAGCTGAAATTTTCAAAGGTAAAAAGGAGAAACTTCAGACTCCCTCTGCCAGCTTTCTGGTGGACCACTTTCTCAGGTGTTTTTACCCCAGCCCTGCCTTGCCACGGCAAACCAAATATAGACATTTCTCATCTTAAAACTTTGCTACCTACGGAATCTGTTTGCTTCCTCTCTGCTCTTAGCTCTGTTTTTTTTTCAGCCTTGAGAAAGGCATCAAAGACTGTCAAGTGAATTGCTGCATTTAATTCCCCTGGCCTTGAACTTTCTGCTTTTTTCTTATTCTTTGATCATATTCTTGTTTACCCTCTTCCTCTTTTCTAAGAAGCATACATAAATAAACTTCCAAGAGTGCATTAAGAACATAATCAGCCTATTTTGTCTAAACCCAGAATACACAGAGCGTTTCAACATTTAGGGAAAATATAGCCGAATCTCAAGTATTCGTTTGATTAAGTGCATTTTCTTCTGTTTTTGTTAGACTTGCCAAATTGCTCCTATTAACGTAATGTTCTCATGCATTATGTAGCCAAGCGTAAGCTCAGAGAGCCCCACATTGTAAGGAGCTGTGTCACTCCCATAGAAGGTGGGAACACTGTGGACCAAATCCCCACAGGCTATAATGCAATGTACCTGTAATGTGGCCGCAAATAGCCTAGTCTCCAGCTGCAGCTCATATCAAAATATTTCACTAAAGTTAATTAAATTCCCCAACGTTTCTTTAGAGAGGAACAAGGTATTGTGATTTTAAAAATAGGTCTGTAAACAGAAGTAATAAGGAGTTTGGAATACCAAACCTAATGAAACAAGAAAGGGAGAAATGCATTAAGAGAAACACTGCAGTGAATCATAGGCCGTGGGATGTAGGCCGTCGTCAGAGACTGCCTTCGTTGTAGGGGAGAGGAGTCCACAGCTGTTACATAAGATTACAGCACATCATCTCGCTATGGACTCCTGCTCCATGGACATAACTTTTAGAACATGCTGGGCACTGGGGATGCGCCATTCATTTTTAGCCAGGTAGGGGTCTCTTGGGTGCTCTGAAATGGTTATATCCCTACAGTAATCTTCAGTTCAGAGGCTATGAGACCGTGGAGAAATTAAGCTGGGCCTCAGGAATTCCTCAAATAATAAAGAACCTGGGATGCTCAAGTGTATAGTTCTGGAAGCTTCATTTTGACCATTTACCCAGAAGTGGTTAGGGTCTGGCAAACAGACAGATGCTAAACTGATTTGCTTACGTATTGGAAGTTGGAGTCTGTGTGCAAATGTACTCAAAAACATGGAGGATCACAAACATGGGAATCACACTGGGGGAAATGAAAAGAATGGTAATTATAGGCAGCCTGGTTCCACACAGCTAGGTCCGGGAAGAAATTCTAGTTTTGCCCAAGACATTTCTGCTAACACTACCACCTAGCAGATGTGTGTATCTTCCTCCACAGCACTCAAGTTCAAATAAGAAGTAGGTGGAAACTGCCCGCTTGAGAATAGTGGATGAATTTAACCAAGTCTTGTTGGATAGAAAATGATACAGTAGAAGCATTCTGGTCAAGACCTCTGGGATGCAGGTTCTAATATCTGATGAAGTATTCTGTGCTTATGTAACTCGGGGAAAGCTGAGAGATTACTCTGGGATTCAACTTACTTGTCGCTAAAGGTTAGAAGTCCATGCTGGAACATTCCAGTACAGACAGTCTCAGACCTGAAGGAAATTTCTAGATCTGTAGCCCTTTCTCTTGCCTCCACGTCTTTTGCAGGACCCCTGTGTTTATCACTACTCATTTATCCTGCTTTTAGGATAATAGAGATTTAAATTAACTGTGCTAGTCAGGATCTCTTGCAAAGTAGATGTGACTCACAGAGCAAACTATTGACAGTGTCCCCAAAGCTGAAGACTTGAAAGTGGGATGAGCAGAGGCATAGCAAGCCGGAGCAGTAGCCAATTCAACTCATCTGCTCAACGTAGGGAGGCAACATGGAAGGTGAGCTAGAAGAACATGTTTCTTAGCACAGTCCCCACAGGAATTATGCCTGTCTGTCCTGCCCAGGTCTGCTTCTGTTATAAGCTTGGGTGCCATTATCTAACAGCTGAAATCACACCTCAACTTATATTAGAACTCTCTTATCATACAGTCTCTATTATTAAACTTAGCCCCAAAACTCTTAGATGCCCCATTCCCTATTTCTGGCTTGAATGCTGTGACATGGGTCTTGATTTTATTTTCCTTTGGGGATGAGAACACCTTTTTTTCTTTTTCTATTTCTTTTCTTTTTTCTTTGTTTGTTTGTTTCTTTTTCTTTTTTAGAAGATAGCAGGATACAAGTTTAAGCATATAGCTAGTTCTTCCCTTCTGGAAGCTTATAGCTCCTGGGACCTTTTATAAATCTCTGGATAAAGTATTTTGGAACTAGCTGAAGTCTCTTTAGCTGTAACTGGTCCAAGTTCATAATGATACCACACTCTCTCCCCCTGATTATCCATGTTAGGTTCTTCTTCGTCTCTTTGGCCTGCCTATATTCCTAGCACAGAATATTGACCCAGATATTGATATCTGAAAATCTAAATCCATAGATTATATCCTCCGATCACATGACAGTTTATCCATCTCCCTAGAGAGTCATCAATGAGCCTTGACCATACAAAAGGTACAGGACAGGGGAGTAGCTATTCCTTGAATCAGCTTCCACCGTGCTGGGCTCACTGGGATAAAGATCCCACTAGAAGCTCCCATTACCCTACCAATTTCTTGCCACACAGAGCTGAAGTGACCAGAGGTAGCTGCTGTCACTGTAGAAGAATCCATGTTGTTTCCTGAGACATCTTGTCTCAGGAACTTAGAGAATTAATCAACAGAGTCCTGGACTATAGCAGGAAGATCAGATGCTGAGGGTGGGACCTTAGGTATGATACTGGATGGATTACTTCCAGCCTATGCATTGGTACAGGGACCTTAGGTTCTGTTGTGCCATGGTGATCCTGTGTGATACAGATTTGGAGCAGATCTCACTGTCTTCCTCTGACTCCTCTGTACCCTGCAGCTGATGGTGGTGTTTTCTGTCATTAGCTGTAAGAGTTCTGAGTGGAATACACATCGACTGCGTGGCGACATCAGAGAAGAGCTGGTGCGTTCTAGACGAGTTTCAGAAGACTGTCTCCCCTATGCACACAGAAGGGGTTAGCACAGTCTATTTTTCATGGTGGTAGTTTCTGTACATGAGCTTGATGCAATTACAAAAATCTGTGCTTAATCAGATTCATTGCTACATGTAGGAACTGGCTGCCTGCTGCAGATCAGCTCTCTCCTCATCATAGACAGCCCCTGGACTTTGTGTTTGGAAACCCTGAGATGAGATCCTTAGTAACCCAGAGTCCCTCATCTGCACAGTGCTTTGCCAGTTTTGTCAGGCTGAGGAAGCCCAGCTTATATTATTATTATTATTATTATTATTATTATTATTATTATTTTAAAGATTCTGGGTAACTTGTTTACCTTACCGATCCACTTTTTTGTCTGACCCCCAAGCTTTATCTATAAATCTACCCCGATCTTCCTACATCCAGACTTCTGAACCCTTTTTTATACTATACTAAAAAACCTTGATAGGACCATTTCTTTTTACTGTACCTCAGAGAGCTTCCTCAAAATTTAGTTCTCACTTCAGGAATTCCTGAGAGGGCCTCAAATTCAGAACACAGATGAATCCCCTGTGCCAAGAATCCCCGTGTTCAGCCTTCCCTCTGCCCACTCCTGCGCTTTTGCCTGCAGTGTACACCAGATCATCTCATGTGAGCGTACGGGTCCTGCGCTTCCCCACCCTGGTTTCCATCCTGGCATGATGGACCTGGGTCACAGATGAGAGTGAGTACAAAAAGAGCAGCTCTTCCATGTCACCTTGGAGAAAAGGGAGTCTTTCTCCCATGTCCAAGAGTAGGGCTGCTCATCAGTAGAGGGTCTGGGAGAGCTTGGGGACTCCATACTTCAGAGCTGACTTGTCAAAAAGTTTTTCCATGCTAAACCTAATGCTTTTTTTTTCCCTTGTGAATCCATGGAATATGCTGAAGGTGTAGAGACTTTCTTCCTGATCTCTGTATAGCTAGCCTGGTACTGGGAAGGACAGGAACTGAATTAATTGTTTTTCTTGCAGTCGGTTCTGTGACTATACCCAACAAGAAACAGTGTGAGCAAGGAGAGATTTGTTTGGGTTCCTATTTGGAGGAAATATGTTTTCTGTTATGGCAGGGAGGGCATGGCAGCAGGTGTGTGAGTTGGCTGATGACATTGTTTCTGCAGTCAGTCAGGCTAGGAACAGAGAGAAAGCAGGGCTAGGTAGTAAGACTTCAGGACCCGTCCCCTAGTGAAAAACATCTTTAACTGAAACTCTACCCCCAAATGGGTCCACAAACTTCCCAAAACATCTCCCAAAGCAGACAAGAGCCTCTAGGGATAGTTTCACATTCAGATGAGAGCGGAGTCCTTGTCCAAAGCTGTCCGTGAACTTCAGACTCCTTGGCCTGCTGCCTTAGATTGCCATGTGCTCCTTGCTTACGGTTTCTCTAGAGCAGACTCCTTACTGTGTCCTGCCAACACTTCCCCTTGGACTCACATGAATTAGAAATCCGTGGTTATGCAGCCACCGAGTCAGCCTGGTTTCCCCATCTCTACTAGGAAGGATACTGACACGCCTAAGCTCTTCAGGCACCAGCGATCTGCAGACCTGCGGGCTGAGTCCAGCAAGCACCTGGAAAAGCTCACTCAGTGCAACAGAGCAGGATGTGAGACAGCTGGTTCTGAGGGTTGACAAAATGCTCCTACCCCTTAGCGTTCTAGCCCACGAGAGACCTTGAACATGGTCATCCTCAGCAGATTCTGGTCTGTCAACCCGATTGTCAAATTTTCAGTTCTATTGTTTCAGGAGTGGGTATGTCATCAACTTTCCTTAAGTAACCACTGACCAGAAAGCAGCAAAGGGAAATCTCTGAAGGAACTTTTAAACATAAAATTATTTTTTAAATGTGGTAGAAGATAACAGAATAAAATTTACCATTTTGGGGCTAGGGAGATGACTCAGTCAAAAAGTGCTTGGCTTACAAACATGAGAATTTGAATTCAATCCCCCCAATCCATTAGAAAAAAAAGGGGGGCATGATTGAGGTCTCTTAAAACCCTAGCACCAGGAAGAGGAACAAACAGGCTTGTCCCTGGAGCTCTCCAGCCAGCCATCCTGCTAGGTGAGTTCAAGGCAGTGAGAGACCGTCTCAGAAAAACAAATTAGATGGCTCCTTAGGGATCACACCTGAGGTTGTCCTCATACATTCTCAGGCATGTGAAACCACATGCACACACAGACATGTGAGCATGCACACACACACATGCACACATACACACGCACACATTTATTACCTGAGCCATTTAGGTGTACAAGCCAGGGGTGAGAAATATCTTTATGACATTGCACACCTGATATCTAGAACACTCTCACCTTGTAGTACTTAAACTGGCTTCTCACTCTCTGTGCCCAGCACTTGGCAACCACCATCCTAGCTGCCAATCCTGACCATTTACCCTAGAGATGAGAGTGGGATGGTGCATTGTTTTCCTCTTTATTGGCTTATTTTACTCATACTACATGGATGGTATCATCAATGCTCATCCATGTGGTAATTTATGAGAGGCTTTTCTTTCTTTCTCTTTAGGACAAAATAAGGTATGTGTGTGTGCTGTGTGTGCATTCTCTGTGTGTGTGTGTGTGGTGTGTATATGCGTGGTATGTGTGTGTATGATATGTATGTGTGTGGTGTGTTGTGTGTATGTGTGGTATGTATGGTGTGTGTCATGTGGGTATGCGTGTGGTGTGTGTATGCATGTGGTGTGTATTTGTGTGTGGTTTGTGTGTGTGGTGTGGGGTGTCTATGTGTGTGTGGTGTGTATGTGTGTGTGGTTTGTGTGTGTGGTGTGTGTGTGGTGTGTGGTATGTGTGTGGTGTGTATGTGTGTGTGGTTTGTGTGTGTGGTGTGTGGCATGTGTGTGGTGTGTATGTGTGTGTGGTTTGTGTGTGTGGTGTGTGGCGTGTGTGTGGTGTGTATGTGTGTGTGGTTTGTGTGTGTGGTGTGTGGCGTGTGTGTGGTGTGTATGTGTGTGTGGTTTGTGTGTGTGGTGTGTGGTGTGTGTGCGTGTGTGTACCTCCACCACTTTATTATCTATTTAATTGGAATCTGCACTTGGATTGCTCAGAGGCTTTAGCTATTTTGATTCATTCCATGCTGCTGTGAATGCAGGGAGGTGTACAAGCACATCTCTAAGACCTTGCCTTCAATTCTCCAGTGTATTTGCCTGGATGTTGGATCTTAGACTATATGATATAGAAATGCCATTGTTTGTTTCCTTTTCATTTCTCATATTGAATATTATATATTTTGTTCGTATATAATCATTGTATGAATTTCATAAAAATATTTCATCTAAGTAAAGCATAAACTATGACAGTATTTACCTCCAATCCTTTTCCTTTCTCCCATCCCTTACCCCTTCCCTCCTGCTAGTTTCCTTATTGTTCCAAAATACATATATATGTCATGTTTGTATGTGTGATAAAATTCACATGTGAGAGAACCCATGTGATATTCATAACTCCGAGTCAAGCATATTCTTTATTTCACATAAAATTATTAATAATGGAGCTGTTTGCTTATATTCATAATCTAAACATTTTCCATACCTGGTTATTTCCCCAGGTAAGAGCTGATCAAATTATACTAAGGAATGAAATTTTGGGAGGTGATAAGATTAAAGAGAAGAGACACATCTGAACAGCATGAAGAGAAATCACATGAATGATTATTACCCAGCCCACATATCCTCCTTGTAACCTTCCCAAGGGTGCCATGCTGAGCTGGGTGATTTCTATAAAAAATAAGATAAGGCTATTCTTTCTCAATAGAAGTAGTAGTACATTTACTTTGAATTAAAAATTTATGTTGGCCAAGGCATCTTATTTGCTTCTTTCATTTTTTTTTTGAGACAAGTATTTTCTGTGTAGCCCTGGCTGTCCTGGAAATCACTATATAGTGCAGGCTGCCTCAAACTCAGAGATCTGCCTGCCTCTCCCTCCAAAGTGCTGCGATTAAAGCATGTGCCAGCACCACCTGGCAGGGATTCTGCTGTCGGAGCTCCTTCAGCTCCTTCAGCCAATAGCCTTCAGACACCAGCCCACTTGGGCGTGGTCTCTCACACCATACCTGTAGCTCTAAAGCGCGCACTCACTAGTTTACTTCTGGCTCTTGCTTCTGGCTGCTAGCCTCTGTTCCTGTTCCCCTTTTGTGCAGAGGATTATGATCTAGGACAGTGACCTGTGAGTCTCCCCTAAATAAATAACCCTTTATTATACATAATTCTGAACTACTGTAGGATTATTTTGTATCTTCCGCCATCAGGATTCTTCCAGTATCAGTTATCAGTGAGAAAGATGATATGAAAACTCTTCCATTCCAGAAAATAGAAGAGCAATGGACTGAGAAATTGGCTTGTTGGCTTCTAATCTGAATATGTGAATAGAAAGAAGAATATGCAATATAAATTAAGATAGGGTAGTTAAAAATATGGATAGATGGTATGTTTATTTATCTCTCAGATAATATATGGAAACAAATTGGTGGTTAGAATACACACGCACATATAAAGATTAGACATATTTAATAGATGAGGAGATTTAGATGATATATTCATTGATACAATTGATAGATATGTGTGCAGATAGACATAGTAATAGACTATCTATTGGTATAGATAATACTATATTGGTATAGATAGTAGGTAGCTTCATAGGGTAGATGATAACTACATAGATAGATGAATGGTGAGACTTAGATATGGAAACAGATATAGAAAGTAGATCTATAATAGATGATAATAGGTTCTGATGTTACATAAATTGATGGTAAATTATAGCTGGGAATATAGTCATAAAGGTGATAAGTGGATCTCTGATGGAGAAATGGATGAGTATTAGGTAAATGAATGATAGAAAAAATATACACAGGGCTAGAGCATGGCTATCAATATCTGATATTTTTGGTTAAAAACGACCTTTGAGTTCATATAGATGAATGAACCACTTTTAACAGCGATTAGGTCAAAACTTATGGAAAGATTGATAAATAAGAACAGGTATACAATGACCATTTACTTTTCTAGTATTGAACCTGTCGGCTTTAAATAGATTTTAGTGTGCAAAAAGTCATTAAAATGAGCACTACAAATAAGCTAATTAATAAATAAAAAATATTCTCCATCCAGCAAAACAATATGAAGACTTAATTTCCATGTTTCCATCTTATTTAGCTGTTGCTGTTACACAGACTATAAGAACTGCCCACCTGAGGGTTGGAATTCTCCTGAATGTTATGAGTGACAGAACTCATTGACCACTTATCTTCTGAGTGTTTGGAAGACACAAGAAAGGACTAACCAAAGACCATTACATCCACTGTAGGCAAGCCTTTCAATGCTTGATGCCATCTTCCAGGCCTGTCCTAAAATGCTGTGGACTGAAACTGATGTGATCACAGAAGCTCACAAACTTTACACTCAAATAGTATGTTTTTATAGCATGGTTCAATGATCACAAAATACATAGCACCAAACTAATATATTCTTGACAATGTCATTATTTGAACCTGCAACATTTTCAGAGGGAGAGTGTACAGTACGTTCACAATTATGAACCTAGGGAGAAGCATCAGAATGTAAGACTGTTGCAGCTTTGATGATTGTCTGTTTCACAGACTGTATTTTTCTCTGTCAGATAATTCCTGGTCTATTCCTTTATTTACTATTGTGAGCCTTGTCCTGCCAACTCTTGCCATTGCTGGCTGAGATAAATTTAGTTTTCTGCTTTAAAACTTACCACTGTTTTCCAAAGCTTCAGCGTTTGTGGACAAGAGAAAGAATAAGCTTAAAGAAATAGCCTGCTACTGTTCATGCAGTATTTGGAGAAGAGGGTTTAAATCTAATTCTTGAGGTGTTAAGCTCATGACTTACGGAAAGGACGCTGTCACCAAAGTTTCCATGCTTTTGAAAAGAAAAAGATGACAAAGCTCAAACTGTAAAACAAATTCAAGAAATCATTGAGCAGTGGCATTACAACCAGGGAATGTAGAAAGGAAACCCTTAATGAACAACTGCCTAAACTTTCTGATGGACTATTTGGGCTGGAGAAACAGGTGATGTTGAGGTAAATGAGACGGAAGCTTTACGGAAGCCCTCAGTGCTCCAAGAGTAGCTGTTGGAGAAGGGGTTGTTCTAGGAGGTGATTGCACTCTGCTTTGGTGCAGCCTGCCTTGGATGCATTAAAGCCTATTAAGGAAGATCAGAAAATTGGTTTAGAAATTATTCAAAGAGCATTCCCATTTCCTGCTATGACTAGTTCTAAGAATACAGGTGTTGACATATCTTTGGTAGCTGAGAAAATTCTGCGAAGTTCCTCAGAAATTGATTTTAATACTATACTCAGATTGTGTGAAGACTGTAGGAAAGGGAATCATTGATCCACCGAAGTTGTCAAAACTGCTTTACTGAAGGCTGCTGCAGTGGTCTCTCTGTTAACTACAGCAGAAACTGTAGTGACAGAAATTCCTAAGAAAGATAAGATCCTGGAATGGGTGGGATGTCCTGTGTTGGATAGGAGGCAGAATGCTCTAACTTGTAGAGCAGTGCTTTGCTCTTACCCGTGACCGGTGCAGGAAGCTCAAGGTAGCTCCCTCACCAAAGCTTTGGAGAAGTTACCTGAAGAAAATGGCTGAAAAAAAGGCTGGCTAATCACTATACCCATCAGCTACTGGTCTCAGATGGCAGTATATAATGGTTTAGTGCTGTCACCATCCCTGCCTACAGATAATTTATTTTATATTTTTGAATAGGTTTTTAGACATCCCTGGTACCCAAGAGCCATATGTCTGCCAGTGTCCTGTTTCAGCTTAAATTACGGAGACATTTCTGCTCATGGGTTCCAGTTAGGACTGTAGTGCTTGCCCTCACCACATCAGAAGCAACCTTCTGTGGAGCATACGGATAGTTGTGTAGAGAACTCATTGCACGTGGAGAAATCAAGTTGCTGATAGGGAGCCTTCACCCCTACTGTCTAGTGACTTTGCTATAGGATGGTACTCTGCATCCAATCAAAAGAGAAACTTAAACAGTAAGCCAACCACGAATCCTTTGATCTAAAGTGCTGTCCTGCCTACAAGACAGGGCAATGGTAGTATGAAGGCAGTGGGAGTAGTCAACCAATATCTGATTTGGCTTAAGTCCTAGTCGAGGAAAAGGAACCCATTACCAAACTGCTTAGGAGACTACGAACCAGAGACTAGATAGTGCTAGGGACCCGGAGTAAGATTAAATACCACTGCTATAAAAACATCTAGCAATAAAATGACTCCTAGTGACATTCTGCTTGAGTCATAGATCAGTGCCTTACTCAGCTCTCGTCAGAGAAGCTTCCTCGTAGACCAATGGGAACACATATAGAGACCCACAGCCAGACAATATACAAAGAGTGAGAGACCTTGAAACACCAAGACCTAAATGGGTTGTCTCTGTCAAATCCCTCCCCTCAAAAAGTCATGAACCCCATAGAAGAGAAGGTAGAAGGAGCATAAGAACCAGAGGGCATGGAGTACACCATGAAAACAAGGCCCTCTAAATCAGCATGAGCAAAGTTACATGCACTTTCAGAGACTAAACCATTATGCACAGGGGCTGCGTGCGTCTGCACCAGGTCCTCTGGGCTTCAATTATGGGTTCCAGTTTAGTGTCTTTATGGGATTCCTGAGTGTGTGAATGAGTGGGTCCTCGTATTTGTGCCTCCTCTGGGGCTCTTTTCCTTCTTTTTGTTTGTCTTGTACAAATTGGATGTGATAGATCTTTAGTTTATCTTATTTTCTTTTATTTTATTATTATCCCTTAGAAGCATGGTTGCTTTCTAATGAAAGACAGAAAGGCTGTGGATCCAGATGAGAAGGGAGGTAGAAAGGGATTGGGATGAGCAGAGGGAGGGAAATTATTATTAGGATATATTATATAAGAAAAAAGGGGGAAAACAATAATTGTGTACAAAGTATGGAAGTGTCAATTTATATGACAGCATCTGTGCGATAAAATTTTGCTTAAGTTTAAAAATGGGCCACCATTTGCAGAGTTCTGTCTAGATCATTTCTGAAGCTCCAGTGTTCTATAGTGGCCGGTCACATGCCTGTTGTTATCATTAACCTGCTACCTGTTCATATCCTCTGTAATATGCAGATCGGTGCTACGCATGCTATGGATTGATCACCTTCATCCGCCCTTCTCCTTCCTCCTCCCACTCCAGCTGCCCTGGTCCATTCTCATTCTCTAGTCATCCATATCTGACTTCTCTCTTCAATTTTTTTAAGTTTTTATATAGTATAAAACCTGTGACAGCTCTCCTGTGTCCTTTTCATTTGGGTTAACACAATGTGTCCGGTTGCATTCATTTTATTATGACTCACATGACTCAGTTCTTTATTGCTGAATAATACTCATCTACATGTATGTAAAATAGTTTCTGTGTTCATTTACCCATGGGGGGATGTTGCCCTATCTTGAACACAGTGTGTATTTGCTGCTGTTGCATGCTAAGGTCAAAGCCTTTAGGGCTATCCCTGTGATAAACTTACATTTAGTTTTCCTTACGTCCATTATTATCACTAGTATATAGACATTTTTGTTCGTATTTGTGTTGCCCATATTCTTGTCTGTAATTGTATCATTGTTCCTTTACTGACATGAGCTAGAATCTTATACTTTCTATTTGCATTCTCAGATAGCTAACAATATTGAGTATTTTTGTTATATTTATTAGCCACTTGTAATTTTTAAATGTGTATTCTATAACGGCACAGTTTTAATTGTATTTTCAGATGTTATATATTTTATATGTAGGAAGAGCATCATTTACAATAAATAACAAGAGAAAATAATTTAAGATGGCACCAGAAGCCTTTTTAAAACTTAATTTAAAATCAAAATACAGTTGTAACTTTTTTTCCTCATTCTTTTTCTTCAGTGAGCCTCTCATGTCCCCATTCACTCTCTCTCAAAATACATGGCCTTTTTTTCTTCAATTGCACACACACACACACACACACACACACACACACACCTGATGAGTCCATTTAGTGTTGATTGTAAATTTGATTTTAGGGGTGATCACTTTGTACTGAATAACTGGTTATGGGCTCATCCTTGGGGAAACTAACTCTCCCACTTGCAGGATTCTTTAGTTATCCATAGTTCTTTGTCTGAGAGTGAGGCCCCATGAGATTTCTCCTTCTGTGTTAGTATGCCTATTGGTGTTGTATTTGTTCAGTCTTGTTTATCGGGCCACACAGTTGAGGTATGATGAGTGTAGTTCCCCTTCGTTTCCAGGAGACCCAATCTCACAGTAAACTTCCTGGTTTTCTGACTCTTAATTCTTTCTACGTCTCTTCTGCAATGTTCCCTGATCCTTAGGTGCAGGTGTTATATATATTGCAGAGGTCTCCATCAGGGCTGGGTCTGCCAGTGACGGGTTGCTGTTCTCTACATTCCAATCAGTCATGGTTGTAACTCTTCTAATTGTCAAAAGAAGCATTTTTGGTGTGGGTCAGAGCTTTGCTTTCCTGTAGGTATAAAGACTAAATATTTAAAATGTGGTTAAGAATTACCCTCGTTTAGTAAAGTGGCAGTAGGTAGTTCTCCTCTTAGATCTGTGGTCTCATTAATTCTGTGTAATTGGCTAAGTTTCTAGTACCAAGCATGACCCACCCACCGCTTTTGAGCAGAACTAATTCTAATTAGACAGCTGTTGGTTGCCATCAAGACATGAGTGCCACTATCACAACTTTAGACCTGAAAGCTTTTTGTTGTTGTTGTTCAAAAAGCAACAAAAGGACAAACACCATCTTCACCTAAGCCCTCGGTTGCTCTTAAAAGTTTCACTTGACCTTTTGATAGATTCTGCCATTACTTCTCCATTAGAAGTCGCTGGATGTGTTTATCTGTCCTGTGATTGTCTCTTCACTGTCAACAGTTTCCTCAAGCACATCTTTTACAAGGATTCTCTCACACAAGCAGGAATCGTTGCGTAGCTTTAGAAAACAGTTTATATTTTTCCTGAAGTCAGCACAGTACCAGAGGTTTCCACGGGAGAACAGGTCAAGTGTGGGTTGGTGTTGGGAGAACTGACAGAAATTCTCTCCGCAGCAACAACCAGAAGCTTGAAACTCTCAAGCGAGCCGAAAACCCTGACTTTACAATGATCATCCTTGCATTTGATGCTTTCCGGCTCAAAGTCCCTGCTCAAGATTTATAGAAGCCTGGCATCTTCACAGCGTTCACTGTACCTGGGATCCTCTGTGAACATCACCTTTATGCAGATCTCAGATTTGTCATCTGATGCAGCAGCCCGGCCTCCTGGGTGGCTAAGCTCCCCACTGATTGCTCTTGCTTTTAAGAGCTCATTTGCAACTTTGCTCTGGACCATCATTTATTAAGGAGACAGACAATCTGCAACCCAGTGTTTCCTTAGCAGAGGGAAGGAACAACCTACACCTGTCTGCTGTGCCCTGTAAACAAATGTGGATGCATTTTGAATAGAGATTTCTGAGCAGGACCCAGCAGAATGATTTAAAATAAAAGAGAGAGAGAGATACAGTGAGAAATATGAGCTAAGAAATTTTGACTATTTAAGGCCATTGTTTTAGGCCTAGTGGTTTCACAATAACATAATAAAAATAAGAAATAGAAAAGGCAGGGAGGTTGTAATTTTTTAAGAGTTATGTTCACAGTATTGGCCTTAGTCAAATGGCCAAGCTAGATCTAGCAGAAGCCCGAGTTTCAAGCCTTCAAATAGCCTTCCCATCTTCTCCCCTCCCCTTCTCTCTCTCTCTCTCTCTCTCTCTCTCTCTCTCTGTGTTTGATTGAATTTCGACACTAGTGTGGAGGTCAGAGGACAATTTTGGATGTAGCCATCATCTTCCACTCTGTCTAAGCCAGGGTCTCTTGCTATTTGCCAATGCCAGGGATCTTCCTCTCTCTGCCTTCCGTATTGTTGCAGGAGTTCAGCAATTACAGACATGTGCTATTTCACTTACCTTTATGTGAGTTCAGGAGAACCAAACTCAGCTCTTAATACTTGCTTGGGAAATGCTATATCCACTGAGATGCCTCTCTAGCCTCAAGACTACAAATATATTCCTTCCAAAACTAATCTTTGGGCTTGGGAGTGGGTTAAAGCTCTTGCCTTACAACCATAAGGACCAGGATTCAAGTTCCCTAAACTAAGTAAAAGCCGGATAGGCAAGGCAGGTACCTAGGCTCCCAGCCAGTAGAAGATGGTAATGGAGATCTTCAGAGAACACTCGCTACCAGACTACCTGGAAAAGAAACTCTGTGTTAACAGGAGACCTTGAATTAGTGTATAAGCTGGAGAGTAACTGAGAAGACACCTAGTGCTAACCACAGGCCTAGACACACACACACATTTACACACAATCACAAAAGTTCATATACATACATATCTGTTTAGACACATGCACACATGTTTCTATACTTGCACATGTGTTTTACACAAAAATACATGCAAGCACATATGCAGGCACCCAAATTCTTACACATATGGATGCATACTTACACATGTCACAACACTTACTTGCTTACTCATATGTACTTGTTACACACATACACACATATTTACATGCATGCACACATGTCCTAATAACCAATTATCATCGTTCCTTCCATACTTGACTTTTTTTTTTTTACTGTGAAGCTCCATGGAAGTCTAAAATCATAAGTTCATTTTATAGATGGAAAAACCCAGTTTGCTTTCTATTGGGGAGTGAACATGTTTGACCATTACGGTGTTCAGTGATGAGTTATGGGGAATTGGGTGAACCTCTACTGAGATATTGACAGGAACACTCCAGAGGGTGTTCTGAGGCACACTTGAAGCTAACCCTTGTGCCCAACACAAGAGTCAGGCTTGAATTAGTCTGCCCCAAAGAGGAAGAAGATACTAGTGTTATAGCGACATGGGAAAGCAATCCCCAGGATGGTTGGACGTCCCTGCAGTTAAGTCTCAGATATTGGCAATCATGCTACATGGAGGAACAAGGCCCTAGAGGGAAGGAAGGTGAGAGAAACTGATTAATAAACCGATGTGTTGTTTCTTGCTGCCTTTTCTTGTTGCTTTCCCTGAGAGGAAGTGGGAGGTGTAGAATTAAGCTGCTGACTGCACACATGCAAAGTCCGATCCTTGCTTTAGAATTCATTACAGATGATGCACAAAACGTGGTCTTCCGCCATACAGAGACAGCTGTGCTCACATTTCTACATTCTTGTTTTTTTACATTTGTATGTTGTGGTGATACATATTTATGTTACAGATTCTGACACAGAACTTGCTTTTTCCTTTAAAAAATCATTTGACAATTTTAGTTCAATGAGTTTTATAGCAATGTAATTTTAAATTAATCTAAGAATTTAAATGACTTGTTAAATTAACAGTATAGTAAAAAGAATTTCAATCTGAAAAATCATTATTTTTAATGAAGAATTTACTACTGGATGTTTAATTTGTCAGTAGAACTTAAAAAGCTGTCACATTGTACATTACATATGTCAATTATTACCCTCTTTGATTCTTAGAGATAAAACTCATAGTTCAAAGGATTTTATTACCAAACTCTCCAATTTGATAACAGTGGAGTGTAAACTTTACCCTTATTTCATAGCTGTGTAAGTAAAATGTTTGCCATGTTTATAAAGAAAAACAATCATGTTTTACTCAAGCAGTGATTTTTTAAATAGTTATTAGAGCTAATTCAAATTTACTCAGTTTCCCTAGTTTCTGAAAGAAAAGGCACCGTGTTAAAAGTTATCTTCACACAGCAATGAATCTTAGGACATAACCTGGTGAGATGACTGGACATTAGTGTACAGGTCTGGGAGGGTCTCAGAGTCTCCACATCTGGATTCATTGCCACCCCCTTTATTGGGTCAAAAATGGAACCATCAAATCTTGTAAACTGACCTGCTGCCACGGGACTTACTGAGTTCTATGCCTGTGTATGAAGGTTGTTACTACTGCTTTATTGCTAGAACTTTCTTTGCCAAGGAGAGAAACAGCACCCAAACATGAAGCTTGTCAACAGCAGAAAGTTTCCTCTTTTTGGAAAGTCCCAGAAATCAAACAGAGTGTGCCAGAACCAGTTCTCTGGCACCAGACATCCCCCTCTACTGCATCTGTCAGAATAGGACAGAGGGTAGGTCAGGGTCTTGTTGATTCACCAGATCCCTAAACCGCAGAGAGATCATTGGCAGGTCATAGGAGACAAAGCCTCTCTTGGTGGAAGCTTACAAAGTCTCCCTCTGACAGCCATGGAACTGCAACTCTGGGTTCCTGGACAAATTTTGTTATCTGCTTATCCAAGTTCTAAGCAAGTGTGGATGGTAAAATTCCAGACTGGGAGTTTTTGTTTCCATAGCCCCGCCTGTGGGCCCAGGCCTTTAGCATCCACCAACATCTGTATCACAAGTCTTTTGATAGTCTTTCTGATTTTTTATGTTATTTATCTAGTATTTGAGGACTTGATATATGCATAAAATTTATTTTTCTCATATCCATCCTTCTCTCACTCAAACATTTCCCAAACTCCTCAAATCCTCATATCTCTTTTCTTTACAACCCGTGAGTTCACTTAGTGCTTCCCATATGAACACATGTGTAGAACCTTCCATTGCAGTGCGGGCAAATTGTAAGAGGCTGCCTCCGTGAAGAAAACCAATGATCCCATCTCCAGCAGCCATAAACTGTCAGAAACTCTTTATATAAGGGCAGGACCATGATCCCCTCTTCCATGAGTGACTTTGTCTTACACAGTCTGCTACAGCTGCTGTGAGTTTCTAAGTTCATTGGCCCAGCCATGTCTAGAAGATAGTTTCATTCCCATCTTCCCCAACACCTGGCTCTTAAAACCTTCCTTTGCTCTCTCCAGAGCTGTTCCACGAGTTTTCGGGTGAAAGGGTGGTAGAGATGTCCCACTGTAGCTGAACACAGTTATTTTCTGCACTCTGACTAGTGAGTCTTTGTGATAAGCACCATCCACTGTCACAAAAAGCTTCTCCGATGGGCTAGCACTGCACTAATCTGTGGATATGAACTTGCATGTTTAGAAGGCAGCTTTGATGTTATGAACATTTAACAAACCAATAATATAGTCCTTCCTGGTGATCTTCTAGACCATTGCTTCACCATGTGTTTCTTTCATACCAAAAGAATACAAAGCAATAAATAACTTCTTAGGATTGAGAACTAAAAGAAAACCTACTTCTATGGGAAAGTGCAAATACCAGTTGAACTCTTTCATAATCAGCCTAAATTTTTATTATAGATAAACGTTATTACTTTTCTAAACAAACTCGATTGATAGCAATCCGTTTACCACATCTGGGAAGAGGAGTCAATAGTCTACATCTGGGAAGGGGGGCCAACAATCTCCACATCCAGGAAGAGGGGTCAACTGCCAATAATGAAGAAACTGTCTTTTCACTTTCAGCTGACTATATAGTAATGGAACTTGACTTTCTGTTGCTAATTTCTCATATTTTCAGAACATTAATTTGTAATTAACTTTTGGAGATGTTTAAAGTATGTTATTTGGTTTACAGCTTGTAACAAGCTATAAATAAGGGCTTTTATTTTTGTATTGAATTAATTTTAAATAATTCAGTAGCTAGGTTCAAAGAGACTTATATAGTGGCAGTAACTTTTTGTTAGTTGCCATGTATTTACAGAGCATGCTCTTCCCAATGAAGCAACAAACTCTATTGGGTTATCTCTTCCTATGTTTTCTACATCTTTATTCTCAGTGAATTAAAATAACAATGGGTTAACATGATTTAGTAAATATAAATACCACAACATATCTCTCAACAAGTTATAAAGAGAGATAGAAAGAAAGACAAACCAACAGATGACAGACAGACAGATGGTATGTAGGGTGATACTAATTAGATATGTTCTAGACCGACACACTCTGAATTTCTCAATTCTTGTTAGGCAGGGCACACTCACTGGGTATCTGTGTAGACATGTAAATAGTCTAAGTCAGTTGCTAGATGTGCATTTATAGATTCCAAAGACCATGCCAGGTGAAGCTGATCTGGTTGGGTTAATTTATTAATTCACTTAGTCATGACACCAAAGGCAAAAATTCTTAGGGCTGTTTGGATAAGCCCTAGGCTTGTGACCACTGTGTTCATAAGTGTCCTGATTTGGGATCTTCATCAACACCATCATCCTAGAGTCGCCTTTTCACATGTATTCATGCAACACTTTTATTTGAAACCTTTTGTTGACCAGTCATGTGCTAAGTGCTGAATATTATGATATAGAAGGACATACTACACTTTGCTCAGCACAATCAGAATCAAAACCTCCGAATTCCTTTGCCTCTACTCTTCTGTCCATGCCTCTATTCAATGTATCATAAATTAGTGGAATTGGCAAGTGAAGAGGGTGAAACCAGGAGCCAAAGTGTCTTCTCAGCAGTCAATCTTAAGACACTGGTCAATCATGAATTTTCTTCATGGATATACTAGGGCTATTCTAAGGGTTCTATGAGTTAGTAAACACCTGGTTCTTGAAGAAGAATCTGGAAGACTTCATAACTGTGGCAATCATCATTATTTTGTAGATATGCACTGTGACAGGGTGATTTTGACATATAGAAGTAACCATGGGTGTTGAGCCCTGCTTTGGAAGGACTCATTGTTTTTATGTATCCTCATAAAGGGATCATATTGTTTCGTCACCCTCCAAAAGCCTCTAAGAATTTCTCTTTGACTAAGATGGAGATTATTTTGGTTTTTGGGTGGGCAGTTTGGAACAGATTCTGTAGTAAATCTGCAGATTGCAGACTGTCTCAGGAAGGGTTGTGATTTAGAGTTTTCTCTGAGGAGAAGACTAAGGCAACATTTACCCAGATTCCCAGATCATTTACATTTCTCCTAAAAGGCAGAAGGGTTTTCATTAAATTCTGTGCAATAACTTTCTTTTAGAAGCCATATTCACACTGTACCTCCGAGCCCATGGTGAAGGTAAGAAAGAGCTCAGCATGCAGACTGCACATGACTTCCAACTTACCTAGCTTGAAAGAGAATGTTTCTGCTCTCTACAATGCAGTGAGATCCATCCCTCCCAGCATCTGCTTTCACGCATGGCAGGAAGCTCCACTTCCACTCCTGACAAGTCCATCTCAAACAGCTCAAACTGTGATGAAGAGAAGCTATTACCAGGAGGGCTTGATGGGGAGACAGCTACAACAGGTGGCCAGGCAGAACCCAGAAATGGGCCGTTGTTTATGTTTCTAAGGCAGGCCATCTGAAATCTGAATTTCAAAATGTGCACACTTTGAAGAAGCCTGGAAGGAGAGAATAAAGGATTTTTTAAAGTAAGCAGGAGAATGAGGATTTCTTAGCAAATCTACATTCCTTCCTCACCCTTCTCCCCAAGAGGTCCCCTGCCTGAATGGCTGCTTTCCTCTGAGTGCTGTGAGGTGTCAATCCATTGCAATTTCAAAAGCTAGGCACTCACAGCCAGCCTGTGGAAATGGAACAGTCAGCACTGAAAATTGAGACACTTTGGTAGGAATTTTATAGCAAAGTAGGCGAAGGCACGCCACTCTCTGTAGGTCCATGTCTGATGATGTTATTCATACCGTCTTCCCTTCACACCGGCTGCAAACTCATTTTGAAAAACAATTGTCAATATGTGCAGGAGTGCTAGGACTAACCCTGCAATTAGGATTGCCGCGACTAACCCCCTGGCAAGAGCTAAGATTGACATGGATTCTTCAAAGCTCTTCCGTATGACCCCTCTACTCTTAAAAGTGCTTGTAAGTTAGAGAACTTTGCCTTCCTTTCTGAGAGCAAAGGGCATCTTGGAACTCATCCTTTATGCTTGTGATGTCCTGTCAAGGGTATGATTTTGCTGTCCAGAGGGTTTTCCTTTGCTCTCTAGGATGACAGATGGTTGGTCATCTCAGTGGCTGTGGTCCAGTAATAGATACCTTACCTAACCTGCAGGTCAGAGTTTCTGGGACCCCAAACTCTGGAAGGCCCTACTGTGTGCTCATCATTGTTGTGGGTGCTTTGCCTTTTACTTCAGTTATCCATTACCCCAGAAGTATATAGCTTAGAGAATTCATTTAGTCAACTTGGGACTGAGAGTAGGGCCTAGAATAATTGTACAAGGTCACATCAGGAGCCCAAAGGCCCTGGGGTATACTGTGTTTTAAAGAAAATTTCATTGTTTTATATATGTTTGAAAAATGGCCATTTCCACAGTTTCTCCAACCATCATCGTTTCTTTAGTTTCCTGTTATAATCTCATGTTGTCCGCCGGAATCAATGATCTTCAACTTTCATGACATGGGAGTGCTTTTATCTTGTCATCCTGTTTTATTTTTACTTTATTTTCTTATTTTTAATTTTTAGATGGAGTCCCATATATCCTTGGCTGGGCTAGAATACACTGTATAACTGAGTGTGTTAGTCCAGGTTATCTACTGATACAGTCCAATAGAATGAATACATATTAAAGAGGAACTTGATAGCTTGGCTTACACATCATAGTTTAGGTAGTCCAGTAGTCCAACAATAACTGTCCCATACCAAGGAGGTTAAAAAGACAATCTAGTAGTGGCTTAATCAAAGAACCTATATGCGTTCACAGTCTCAAAGGTCTGGATAATTTCTAGAAGTCTGTTGGTCTTCTGCTAATGTAGAAAGCCTGAAGAACCTGGTTCTAATGCCAATGAATGCATCAGCAGTGGCAGCAATGGGGTAGATTAACTTGCCACCAAGAATGAAGGCAAGAAGGCAAAGCGAGGATTCCTTTTTCTATCCCCCTTGGATCTTGGCCACCAGAAGGTGCTGCCCACATTTGGGGCAGACCATCCTTGGCTAATGTGATTAAGAATACCAGGCTGACTCTGAAGTCTTGATCTTCTGGCCTCTACCACCTAAGTGCTGAGATGATAGGTATGCTGATGATTACATACTACAGTTGCAGTAAAATCTTTTGTCTTAACCCACCTCCTTCCTCTCAGTACTGTTATAAAAATTTCATTGTCTGGCCAGATGGAGCTGTAAAGACTATAGATGTTTCAGTTTTGAAGGCATAATCACATGTAATGATATGCTGGCCTAAATTTGATTTGAAACAAATATTGAGAAGGAAAGGAAAGAAGGTAGGCAGGCAGGCAGGCAGGAAGGAAGGAAGGAAGGAAGGAAGGAAGGAAGGAAGGAAAGAAGGGTGTCTTTTAGGAAGATTTTAGTTGAGATCTCAGTGATATTTTTAAAAGATTTATGTAACAGGAAGGCCTCTTGTTCATCCTGCTGCCAAGTTCCCAGCCACCCTGCTAGCTTACACCCAAAATAATCACACAGAAGCTGTATTAATTAAATCACTGCTTGGCCCATTAGCTCTAACTTCTTACTGGCTAACTCTTACACATTCATTTAACCCATTTCTATCAATCTGTATATCACCACATGGCAGTGGCTTACCAGCAAAGATTCAGGATGTCTAACCCTGGCAGCTCTATAGCAGCTCTCCCTCTCTGCCTTCCTTCTCCCAGCAATCAGTTCCACCTCCCTGCCTACCTAAGTTCTGCCCTATCAACAAGCCAAGACACTTTCTTTATTCATTGCCCAATGCAAGCAACACACAGACAGAAGGACCTCCTACACCAGATTTATTTGTGAGTTTGGAGGGTGTTGGTATGTGCAACTCAGTGCAGTGCTTACAGAGTACAGAAGAGGGTCTCAGATCCCCTGGAGCTATAGTTACAGATAGTTATGAGTTGCCCAATGTGGATGCTAGGAACCAACCTTGGTCCTCTACAAGAGTAGCCGGAGCTTTTAACCATGGAGCCATCTCTCCAAACATGAAGCTTCAATATCTTTAATGCTCTTTTATTAACTGAGGGTAGCAGAGGCTCTTGTCATTTAACCTGG
Source organism: Bramus lutescens (assembly GCA_001685075.1). Lineage (NCBI taxonomy): Eukaryota > Metazoa > Chordata > Mammalia > Rodentia > Cricetidae > Bramus > Bramus lutescens. The sequence continues at coordinate 42,732 of LOEQ01001262.1, forward strand.
GCTTCCCAGAGGCAAGAGAAGATCTGTGGAAGGCAGATTCCTTCCTCTACCTCGTGTTGCTGTCTTTGGCTCTCTTCAGTCCAGTGGAGTCTTTGCGCTGGAGCTGGCCTTGCTCACATCTTCTCTGGTTTCTCTTAACACCCCTCTTCTGGTTTTAGAATTGTCACTGTGCCTGTTGTTGCCCATGAACCTTTATCCTAGCCTCCTTTTCTCTGTTTTTCCTGCCTTCAGGAACTTTCAGGGGTGGAGCAGCATAATGGGCAATTGATGTTTAATCATTGACTGTATCTGACTTTGGTTACCAGCAACACTACAACATCTGGGGTTTTTATTAAACTGATTTTCCAAATGAATTTCACAGTTTAAATGCTGGAGCGGTCCCTTGTTTGTTTTCCTTCCTTGGGGGAGGGTTGACTCTCTGCAGAAAGTCTTTTTAGATGACAAATAGAAGCCCCCAGGCTTGGGTCTAATTTACCAGTAATAGCGTATGTTTATCATGTGTCTCAGGCAAATCTCTATGATTTTCTATTGCTTGAACAGAATGAGAAAGGAAGCCCCTGATTTTACTGGGTGACAGCAGCTCCTCTATTCTCTGGTTAGAAGAGAGCGAGGCTGCTGAAAACTGTGCATGCTCACTTGTCCTTGGCCTCTACATTTGTCTCTGTGTATCCAGAATACAAGCACTGGGGAGGAAACCTTGCAGACCTGAAGACCCCAAGATGTGCTTGAGCTGTGTTTGAATTCGTCTGTAAGCATCTGCCATTGAACTGGTTGACTCATTAGTTATAGACCCAGGTACTGAAAACATTGAACAAAATTTGCCATGACTCAGCAAATAATTAAAACACTGAACATGATACTAAGAGAACTGGAGAACATACTATTTAATTGGGTACTCTCCTCCCCAAATGCATACGGATACTCATTTATAGATTTGTATTGAATCCTTGCACCGGTGAAAAGTGGTGTTGAACAGAGGAGAATGATGAGTTCATGGGGGATTTAAAAATTCTCCTGCAGGTATTTCAACCACATTAGGGTTTCTTGGCAGTAGTCTCTAATACATTAGGAAGATTAAAAATAAACAAAAAGGATAAGAAATGTTGCATAAAGTAAAAATGAAAGATTCCTGTTAGTCTCTTGAATAAAACACCTTCCCAAACTAAAAGTAGTTAAGTATTTCCTGTGTGCTATCCCAGGCTTTCCCAGAATATTTACCAACATTCTGCCTCTAGATTACATAGCAGCATGTATCTTGTTATTGCACTTTCAGTATTAACACCGCAGAATCTTTCTTAGGTAGCATGGATCACACTGTACACACTATTTCAGATCCATAAGTGTGCTCTGTGATGGTTGCTGCTTATCCTATCTGTATGCGGCCATTTAGTCATTCTCGTAATAGAATCTGAGTTAGTGTTGGAGTGTTCACTGGACATCAGCCACACTTGATTGTTTCTGCATGATGAGTAGAAAAGGGGAAAAAGATAAACAACACCGTTCAGGAATGCCAGGGGGTCCAATTTGGGAATTGATACAATAGGCTAGAACAGAGCCAAGGGAGACTCCATTGAGTAGCTACTGCAATCATAAATAAGAAAAGAATAGGATTTTCTTTTCTTAAAAAGGTGTTTTAGTTAGTATATAAAAGTGCATTCAACTGTGTTTTTAATTTTTTTTTAAAGAAAAGTAGGCTTTGTCTTGACTTAAGGTTTCAGGGTACACTCTATTGGGGCAAGGAAGGCTTGTGGTTGGGTCAGCTTGTGGCTGCGTTGTGTGAGGCCTGAAGCCGCTCGCTCACATCTCCATGATAAGACACGAGAGAACTTAAGGCTGGTGCTCAGCCGGCTCTCCCTTCTCTGTTTTACACATTCCCGTGTATACGTATTACTGCACTTAAAAACCAATTCTTCCGCAGTGGAGGATGCCTAGAACCTTCTCTACCATCATCTGCCATACATCTTGGAGTCGTGTGGCTCTAAGACAAAAGCAGAGAGTGGGAAGAGAGGCTGTGACCCCACACATCGGTTAACTGATATGAAAGTCATTCTTGGTTTACAGCATGTTCTATACTTTGATGTATTTTATACCATTTTGATTAGATTACATATTATATTTTCAAAAATTTAGGACAAAGATTTTAAAGGTGCAATGGGAAATTAAGGTACTGGGAGCCAGAAGTTTCTAAATTGAGTGTTTCCATATGAATCAAAAGAGCAATGCCTTCCAGTTGGCAGTCCTTGGGAGTCAGTAACTGTAGCTTCCACAGCTGCAGAGAACCATTTTAAAGGCACAGTAGAGTGGGTTTTACTTTACAACACAGGGACACTGACCTTCTTTGTAGTCCTTGCCATCAGGAAGTTGTAACACCGGATCGGAAACCCAGGCAGGTGAGCTCAGAGGTCAAAGGCCAGAGGAGACTTGCTGGAGCTGCTTTGCTAAATGGTTAAGTCATCAAAGCAAACTTCCTTCTTAATATCTATGCTGTTCCCAAATGTTTCTGCTGCTCCTAACTTTGATCAGAGAGGTTCCTTTTTGAGTGTGTAATGGCTGTTGCAGAAACTCATAATTGCCTTTCAGTCCTCAGCCACAGATGAGCCATCTATATAAACCTCTCCTAACCAAAGCCCAGAGAACATTGTAGAAGGTAGCAGGGAGCAAAATAATGTTGTGTTCTGGACATAGCATGGATGTTTGTATGCATCAACTTAGATCAACTGTGTTAGTGTTTGTGTTTGTTCACAAAAGACTAAGTCAACTCAAATTTCAGTATGGATGGCGGGGTGGGGGTCACCAGAGGTCCTACCCCTACTAGGGGAGCTATAGGAGGGGAGAATCACTTCTTTGGTGATGTGGCCACTGATAGGTTGCCCATAACCCAGGTCCACTTGCACACAGTTAGAACCAACCAGATTCCAGTGGAGGTTAATAATATTAACAGAAAATAAGGCACAAACACACGAGTCAGGAGGGAGATGGGGGGTCTTGTGGAGAATTTAGGGAGATAAGGAAGGGTATATATGGCCAAAGTACATTGTATACATGAAAGAAGCTTTAAAGAATAAGTAAACATACTGTTTTTTAAAAAAGAGGTCATGTTTTTTTTTTCATTTCTGACAGGAGAGAAATACATAAAAATACATACAATAGTAAGTATATAAAATCCAGCGAGAATCTCCACAGCTTCAGAATAGCTATTCTAACTATACAGAGAAGTTCACTGAGGTGTATAGAGTTTGCATCTGACTGGGTGTGTATATTTTATTTGCAAGTTTTTTTAATATAATAACATCACAAAATTTAAAAAGTAGTGTTTTATGTATGAGCCATAACAATACATGGTGACTCATAATTTGTGGTAAAGAAAATATTAGCTAAAGCAGTCTGAAAAGGTAAGAAGGGACAATCTCTCTAGAGGATCCCTAATTATACATCGGCATTTGGCAACCCGTGATCCCAAAGGGTGTGTCATACCTTTTAAGACTGGGAAAATGCATGAACGTAACACAGTTGTATGATGATACATGTGAATTCCATTATTTTAGGAAGAAGAAAGAAATAAAAAGAACATGATAGCTATAAAGTGAGCTACCTTGCCTATTATTCTCTGATTAGTATATGGAAACTTGATCAGAAACCATATTTCCAATATTTGACTTATGTTTTCCTGTTTGAACACATATAGACAAAAATTAATTCACCATACTTAACACGCTAATTTGACATTTAGACTCAAACTGTATTAATTAACATGGATGGAGGCAAAGAGTCTGTGAGATGGGTCAATTAATAAAAATGGCAATTAGATACAAATATAGTGAACTAAGCCACTAGCTCATAGGATAAACTGCATTAATACAAACATACCGCCAACTCTGCTAAGTATACTGAATATAATAGTTTCTGTGGAATATGTTTACATGTGTAATACTGATAAACCGGTCAGCACACGTGAGCTGCAAGCGCAATAGACTCTAAAAGGAGTGGTGGGCGGATCGAAGTAGTTCTTAATATGTATATGTTGTTTCAGATTATATATCAAATGTTACAGATTTTATATTATTATTTATCCAACACCTGCTATTGATTAGTTTAGATACAGACCCTAGGATAAGAAATTTTCTTCTCTATACAACCCACTGTGATCTGAACTCCACAAGAGCAAATGATTGTGCGGCTTTATCCTTCACCCCAGAGGCAGTCTTGCCTTAGTGGGTAAGGCATTATGTAACTATCAGAGGAAAGAGGAAGGCAAGACTTACAGTCAACCCTGTCAATGCTCCATCTTTACCCACAGTGATGGCATCAGCCCATTGTGTACAAAACAAAGCTCTTCCCCTCCCACCCCAAGGCAATCTATGCTAAGGCATCTAGAGTTATGTAAATGGTGGGACTTGTACCATTTGTGAGACATAGATGAACCTGAAGGGTGTTATGCTCAGGGGAATAAACCAGGCATAAAACAACACTCCATGGTTTTACATATGTCTGAAACCTAAAACTGTCCTGTACATAAAGAGTAGAGCGGCAGTTACCATGGGCAATAATGGGAGAAAAGCAAACCTAAAGCCCTATAGAATGAAAATGTTTGAGTCTCTTAAGATATCACGTGATTGTAGCTGGTTACATGCTGCTGTGTGCTGAACATTATCCAACAAATGCAAGATTAAGATGTAGATACATGCATACATGTATATACATACACTCATATACATATGCATATACTTGCATATATATGCACATATATACTCAATCATGTACAGACACACACACACATGTACACAAATATATGTATACAAATTCATAGATTCATAGTAGCATATAAACATATAAAATATACATATAAACATACTTATAGACATATGCAAACATGTACATACACACATACAAATGCAATCACACTTATACACATAAACATATATTCATACATTTATTTTAGCATGCACATACACACAGATATTATTTACCTACAAAAATACACGCACATGCACATATAACATTCACATATATACAGACGCACACACCCAGGCACATACACATAAATACACACACATGTATATATGTATATACACAAATAGACACATGTGCACTACATAATGCACTCATACATACAATATGGATTTATACGTAGGCATTTCCACATATCCATATGCATACATGTACACATATACACAGAAAGACACATGTGCCTACATGCATATATACATACATACAATATATACAAATACACAGACACATTCCTACATACAACCACTTCCTATATATACACAGAGACACCCTCAAGCAGTCAAGCAGGATGAACAATGCATCAACTTGCTTGACTGTAGCAATTATTTCACTGTGTGTTATATGTAATATGTATTTTTAGTGAAGTTAATGATAAAATCTGATAGATTGTCATGATGTCATTGGGGTGAAGGTGTGACAAAGGCATTTATTGCTTTGCCCTATAGATGATTTCTGATCTTCTCTAACCAAATTTACTTTTTATTAGCTGTTTCTAGAGATGTTCTGTTGTTATCTTTACAAGCAACAGCTGTGGGATTCAATATCTAAAATGTGAAATATAGAAGCTGTGTTTTCCAGAATTTTCAGCTCAAGTCATTCCTATTTCTGCCTCTACCTATCTTCTCTGCGAGGAGCTCTTGCATACACATTGTCTCCCATGTGCTAAGTGCCCAGTTTAGCTTTCAGCTTTGTAGCTGTCATTCTGGATAAAAAGAAGCCTATCAATTAGGTAATATATGCTGAAGTACATTCTAAACCATAAGGACTAATGAAAGGATGGATGATAATATCACTACACATTTTTCCTCTCCATGAAGCAAAGATGTGCTCCAAAATTTTTCTAGGTGTAACGCATATTCCATTTTAGTATATATAGCTAAAGTAAAAGACATATAAAAATCTAGTCAAGATTGTTGCAGAATGTCCCCCATAAAGGAATCTCACAGGACATTGGAATCAACCTGTTTTGTTTTTGTTCGTTGACAGACATTAAGTCAGTGCTTAAAATCTTTGTGAAGTAACCGAATAAATAAGACAAAACCTAATGACTTATTTGCTAAAGGCTCTGATAGTCTTAAGTAGCATAGCAGTTGTTTGAGATATTTAATATTTGAATCATAATTGTATAGATGGATAGAAAGTGGAGTGGGTAGAAAGGGAGAGCACTGGGTCCTCCTTCTCCCAAGAGCTTTTGAAAACGTTGCAAACCAGATCTTTATTGGTTATTTTGACGTATCTCCTATGAGAACCCAGATTATTACTACTGTTATTTGAGATTTCATATTAGAAAAAGCAATTGCATCTGAGACAAAGTTTCTGAGGCACATGTAGGTCACTCTTATTTCACTAACAATGTCTTGATATTATTCTAAAATTCCCTGTTTGGCCATGCAATGCATACACCAAGAAAACCACACAACATTCCTCCACTGCCTTGCTTGAATCAACTGCTCCTCTTTTACTACTCATTCTGATAGCAAAATGGTTGGTGCACATCTTCTCACAGTGCGCATCTTCATAAGGGCTTTCCCTCACTTCCTGCAGCTACCCATTTCTGAGACTGGCTCATTGTTACAGGTGTCCCTGGAGTAGTTTTTTCTGGTGGCATCAGGGATCTTCGTTGAAGTAATGAACATGAGCTCCTGGAGATGGTTCATTTGTTTTAGAGACGGATGCCTTACTTCGATTTAGAAAATTCCTCATGGTAATGTGTTCTCTGTCTTCAGGAAGAGCCTTTCATCAGTCATGGTTCTTGGCCCATCCTTTCCCATTAGACAGCAGCTAGACTCTTGAGAGTCATATGGGGTCCCCCATGCCTGACACATTCTTGAACTTTTTTTTCTCTTCTCTCCTCTTCTATGTGGAAAACACCATGTCACCCTGAATATCTTTAATCAGTGTTCTTTAGACTTCTCTGTCAGGTAGATGTCTAAAATGACATTTTGTTAGTAATCTCCATTATGTAGTTAAACATCAAAGCAGTCCTTGCTTGTCAGTATAACTTCTAATTCTTAGTGTCTCTTGGTGTTTTCCAACAAATACAATAAAAGAAAAATGTAGTTGCAGAAATTGTATACATTTATGGTTGTTGCTATTGATAAAATGGTGATGTGTGTGAAAAACACCAAGAAATAATAAATAAAGTAACAGAGATTGAATAAGATAGCACAAAGGGAGGGCATGCTGGTCTGGAGAGGAGAATATGGAGTTCACTATCGACTCTTTTGAGCTGTTTAGTTCAATTAACTTTTGTTGAAAGCTGACCTGTGGATTAATGTCAGCAGGCACTTGGGACACGTGTGCAGGGGCTTACCAGCACATAATGACACACAGTACCCAATAAATACCTTAAGTCCATAATTCAGTAAGGGAAAATTCTAAATGAGAAAAGAAATATTATATAGAATATTATGGAACAATAAATAGAAAAGAGCTATGAGTATCTCAAAGCTCTAAAACATTTATGTTTATATTTGATATTTACAGATCTGTGGTATTTAGATATTTCCTTAAATATCTAATAAGTACATGCTAAAATCAAAGAAGCATACAAAAAATGAGAGGTTGGGAGGGGAGATGGGAAGGATCTGGGAGGATGTGTGTAAATATATATATGAATATATACATATATATTTAATGCACACATATATGTTTAACACATATATTCTCACACACATACATATGTATATATATATTTAACGCACACATATATGTTTAACACATGTTTTCACACACATACATATGTGTTTAAACTGAAATACATACACAAATATGTATTCAATATGTGCTTATTTAAATAAATAAATGAATGACTAAATAGAACAAGTATGTGTTCAAATAAAGAGGATTATGCCATGGCTTTCTAGATCATAAATGGAGTCTTTAAATAATATGCTGAGTTCAAAAATTTTGGTGTGGTTTACTAATAGGACATGAATGATCATGGCTAAATAGGTGGAAAGGAGGTAGTTAAGGATCCTGTTCTTCATGCCAGGGGAATTAGATTCTAGGCTGTAGGCGATGGATAGGCAAGAGCCAGCCTTAAAGGGGGGAGTATCATGATTAATATAGAGGCATCTTGATTCCACTTCATGATCATAATTTCATTGTGGGACTGAGGAATGCAGAGAGATGTGAGGGAACTAAAATGAGGTGATCAGATGTCGCTGAAAATAGTAGGAAAGCAATCCTCTGGGTGAGCTAAGTCTCTTCCCTTTTATAAAATCTTATACAAATATCTTCATGCACTTGAGGTAGAAGAATATGAAATGAGTTAGATTTAAAATCTAATGTATGGCGTACTTGATCACCATCTTATTTTTTTGCATTTCTTATTTCTTCTTTGATTTTAACATGTAGTCATCAGGTATTTAAGAAAATATGTATAAGCCATCACAGTTCTATAGACATCGAAGATTTGGAACACTCTAATATGGCCGTATGTGAGCTTAGATAACTTGGATAATGCCATTGACAAATCCCAGACTGGGGATCAAATCGCAAACCCTTCCTCTACAGAGAGAGGCAAGCCCATTCCTTATTCCTTCTCAGTTCTAGTGTCTTCAGGTTGATTGGGACACTTGAGTGTAAGCGTCTAGCAGGAAGTAGTCAGAACTGGATCATTTATAGTAATTTAAACATTAATATGACTCCGGGGCCAGTCACCTTTACAAGCAAGGAGAGCAAGACTGATCTTGGAGAAGCTCTGGTATTTGTAGAGAACACATTTTTTTTTTCTGAAGTTAACACAAGGAAAATAGTCTTAATAAACCAGACATATGGAGAGAGACACAAAATGGTGTATGTGAAATGGAGCCTGAGAGAGAAAATTTTCCGAGTGCCCTGTGTTTATCAATAAAGCTTTTAGGTTGTGGTGCTAGAAGACTACCTGCTAGGAATTTCACAGGCCGTATGCTTCCTCCCAGGTGTCCTCGGGCTTTGCCAGGGTCTGTGCATTTAACTTTAATTCTTTGGTGACATAAAGAGATGTTGCTCACGACATCCTTTTATTCTGAGCTAGTATGCTCTGATTCTGTCTTTCAAAACCTTTGGAAAAATTCATGTCTTAATGAAATTAAGAATGTCCATCTATAGCAGAGCCTCTACGCTCTTCAGATTGATTCAGAGAACTGGATGTCCTGGCTAAGTTTCCATCATTTGAGAAGCTTCTGGAGCCAACAGAGACTAAGGAAATGGGCAAGATCCGTGAAAGACAACATAATCTGTTTGAGTGAGGAAGTGGTTTGTCTGAAAGGATCATATATAATGTGCTTATGTTAAGCTGGGGCTTAACTCCATTTGTGTTTTATGTTGAATCTGAAGAAACACATGGATGAATCCATTGCCCGTGACTGGAAGAAATTAGCTACTTCCCTTTGTACCCATGATGGCTGTTCTTCCAAGCTAATTTTTGGCATGAGACTAGTCCGCCCTGCCTTTTCAAGAGCTACCCAGTGTCACATTCTTCATGGGCATGGTGTATTCTAGGCTTGAAGATTTACGGAGGGGCTAATCCTCATCCTTTGCTGCTACCTCAGTTTGATGTTTAGTGATCTTCCGTGTAAGAAATATCTTTCTTTTATCCACAGATTCAACAGCCCCTGACAGGGACTCTTGGTTCTTTAAGAAGAGAATCTCTTCATTTCTGTACGTTTCAGGATAACTATCAGGTGGAACAGAGGTTGTAGAACATGGTAGATTTTCAGAGGGTACACTTTTCCCCAGCGTGGATCGCAGGAACTTTGCAGGCATATATATTGAGTGTTTGAGAGATAACTGAGGAGTCTATCAGCTGACTTCCTAGGTTGGTAGGGAACCGCTATCCATTTAATGTGGCTCATTGGGTAACAGTGCATCAGATTAGAATGAAAACACCAGAGAGGAAAGGGGGACAAGGGAAAGGACTGCCTTTCGACTCACTTCGGTATCGTTTTCTTTCTTAACTCCTGCTCTTTGATGCCCTTAACCCTCTGAGACTCCCTCCAGTGTGTAAAGAAGGTCCATTTCTGACCATCTTTGGGCCTTGTGGCTTGGAGCGGTTTTTAGGAAGGACTAGAATTATTTCCAAGCCGTCTTCTTGTTTTCTGCTTCCCTCCTCTGCCTACTTGTCTTAATTACTGTCACCAGGTGAAAACGGAAATCCATCCGCACGCGGAAGGCTTGGAGTCTTTCCTTGTGGGATTCAATCCACCCCATCTCAGTCCATTAACATCACTTTCTCCTATTGTGTCTTTGGCTGTGGGAACTGGTAGGATCTAAATGGCTTCTAAATTGCTTATTTGAAATCTCTCCTTTCCCACTGCGGGGAGAGGAACAGATTCCAAGCCATCATCAGACCTTTCACAACAGCCTGCTCTTGGGCTGTGGCAAGGCTTCTTCTTAGCATTGCCCATTTGAAGAAATGAGCTAGGGATATAACTGTTCTTGGGTCAACTAGCACTCTCCTCTTCTGTCGTTCTGTGTTTGACCAGCCAAGAAAAGACCATCCTGACACAGACATAGTGTGCTAGTTACCGATGTGCGAGTTAGTGGAATGGCATTTCAAAGCTTTTCTCTCTGGCTCACTGTTTTACACCTAACATCTCAATAAATATAGAATAAATATATTACATGATCTCTGTCCTTACATGACGTTTATTTTAGTCGAAAGAGAGACTGCTTAAGCATTGTAATTTGAATGTGGCAATGAATACCTCAGAAGGGGTGGGGTGGGTGACTTATCTGAAAGTCAAGTCCAGAGACAGGGGAAAACTCTGTATCAGAATTATTGAAGAATAGAAGTGAAGAATCAGTTGCCCTAGCTGCAGGGTCTGCTGTGGGGTTGAGCAATGAGGGGGCACTTCCTGGCTTTTTTTCTGAAGGATCCTGGGAAGCTAGATCCTGACAGCACTCCTGACAAAATTGACCTTAGGCCAAGGCTTTCATAAACACTTGGGAAATGTTGTCCTAAAGATTTCTGCAAGGTTTCCCTTTGCTTCTGTAGTAACTTCCATCGAGGCAGACAGATATCAGATATATTGCCCCGGTTATTTAGATCATATTTTATTTATAATTGAAAATAAAATTATCAAGTATTTTTGAGTTTTTAAATTCCCTTATTTTTAGGTGTATGTTTGGAAATGGTTATGATTTTATCATTCAATGCTACAACAGTGTGTGTCCTAAATTTCTCAGGTGCATTATCCACTCAGGACTGTGAGAGCCATGTTGCAGGCGAGTCAGACACCAGAAGTTGATTCCCTCACCTTTATGGAGGTGTTTATAGAGCTGGGCCCCCTCAGAAGCAGGTGCTTGGTTTTGACAATCACTGGCATTCCATGGCTTGTGGCTTGTGGCTGCATCCCAGTCTCCAGCGTGTTCCCTTCCCTCATAGATTGCCTTCTTAGAAGAAGAGTGCAATTCTGACGCAGAAGACCTCTCTAGCGCAGCTGCAGCGGCCTGGTTTCCAGGTGAGATTACGAGCTGAACTACTAGGTATTGCGATGTGAACATGTCTTTCATGGAAGCGAGAGCATAACATTCAATGCATCGCGGGGATCAAACTCACAACAGTGAAAGTAGTTAATATATCAGAATTTAATGTGAACACTCACAGATGTTTGATTTCTAGATTACTTATATAAAATGTGCAGGAAAGTAGTCAATAATGTGTTGATGAAGGATGCTCAGCTTTTAAATTTAAAAATAATCTGTACCATGTGGGCCAGATATAGCATGTTTAAATGGAGGTTTTGATTTTTAAAGCTTGAGTAACAGTCAAAGACTTATTTGAGGTTCACCTCCTGTAAACAGTCAGTATTATGTCCATCTTTTCTCATCCTGCCATCATGGACACAGGGGCCCATTCTTAGGTCACCTTGGTACAGAAATCATTGCAGAAGAATAAATATAAAATAATTTATTTAGTTTTTTATTCAAATGAGCCTTACAGTTCTTACATGAGATACTCATGGCTCTCAAACTTCATGTCAAAGTCAGCAGAAACTCTTGACACAGCTGTCAAAATCCATTGCACCCATAGATTAAATTGGTAAAAATATAACACCCAGAATAACCAGAATATAGTCTAATCCTGAATTCCTCCTCTAATGAGCACATGTGGAGAGGAACTAAGCTCAGAGAAAATGAACCAAGAAAGCAACTTTAGTGACTAGCAGAAGGTGAAGGTATTTTTAGCTTGGGTTTCTGAGATCCTTGTGTGTCCTGCATCTCTTGTGCTGTGAATTCTGAGATGACAATTGTCAGAATGCAGTGAAGGTCCTGATCCTGGATTTCTAAAGTTCGATAGATAGACAGTGTGGTAGAATTTGTGATCAATACACAGTCTTCATTTCTGGTGGCTCCCTTGTCCCATTACTGGTTAAAATTGTTGAATAGATTGCTATTATTCCAAGTTAGAGAGCTGGTGTCTCTTAGTCTCAAAGACATTTTAGAGTCTTATTTTGAATTAGCAATTGATCAGCAGATGTCTGTGCCTACCTCTCACCTGTGGGTGACATTTTTGCTGGTCCCAATGGATACATAGTGCTGTTGGAACTGAAAATACAATTCAATATTTCCCCAGTCATTATTCCAGGACAGCGTCCTGAAACATATTTTCTCATAGTATTCCAAGTAGCTAATGTTTATAAATGGATCTTGATAATGTGTTTTCCTTAATTGAGAAACGTTTCTAGGCTTAGGGAGATGACACGGTCGGTAAGCGTTTACTTCACATGTGTGAGGAACTACAATCCTGTAATCACAGCCATGCAAAGGAGACAGAGGGATGACTGGGAGCTTATGGGCAAGTTAACCTTTGCAAGTTTCATCTCGGTGACAGAGTCTGTCTCAAAGAAACAGTGGAAGCTACCTGACGACTGACACCTAAGAACTGATACTGTCGCTTGATCTCCAGATGCATAAGCCATAAATGAATGCATTGGTGTGCACAGGTGTGCTCCCACCCCACACAAAATAATGGTTTCTAATATATTCCTAAATTTAATACAGGTACAAACCTTTTTATTTCATGATGGAGAAAAAAATTAGAATTAATGTTCAAACCAATTAAAATCCTCACAGGTTTGGTGATTGAGAACTCAATGGCTTTTTAAAAAGTCAATGTGATAAGGCTTCATTGATATCCAGAAGCCTGGCAGTGCATCATTTGGCCTTTTTCTGAGAACCTAGAATTAAGAAATGTACTGGTAAGGGGATTAAAATCTAATGACAACTATGCTTTCTGTTTTGTTTTTTTCTTTCTTTGTCTGTGGCCTTAGGCTACTCATTACCACTGATTTTAAATTTTCTCCAGGACTACCTACTTCAAAGTCAGCTGGATTCTAATCACACCCTTTGCTCGCGCGTTGTCCGGCCTTTCATTTATCATTTCCCTGCAGGTTTTGGTCATTTGCTTGCTTTATTCCAGAATTATGCCAGATCTTGAATATCACAAGAGGCCCGAGGAAGAAAATAGGGTCTTGGTAGTTGCAGATTTCACAGCCCAGTATAAGAAATAAGAGAACAAAATTTTATAAGTCCTAGGAGCTTCCCAGTTCTCAACACCATAGCTGGCAGATCTTCAGTAATAAATGAAGGCTGAATGATGGTTAATGTTACCTTTCCCTGGGAAATCTTGATGTTTACATGTGTAAAATAGATCTGAAGGGGGCAATTTCACAATGTATAAATTTTGATGACAAATGTGAGGTATTGAGGTTTGAGCTAACATATCTCAAAAGTGGTCACATGAAGTCGCTGTTATCTGAGAGAGTTTAATGATTAAGACCCTTGACTTCAAACACACAGGTTTCCTAAGATGGTGACATTTGGCCAAGCATTTGGAACAAAGTCTGTGTGTGGTAGTATGAATTGAATGAGAGATATCCCCCATAGGTTTATGTATTTGATACTTAGTGCCCAGCAAGGGTACAGCTTAGAAAGACTTTGGGAGCTTTATGGGGCACCACCTTGCAGGACGAGGCACATCACTGTGCACAGGCTTTGAGGGTTTGTAGTCTTACTTTATTATGCCCCTACTTCCTGTATACCGATAAAATATAGTTAGCCATCTTGCTCTTTCTGTCTTGTCTTCCCAGCAATTAGCAACTGTCCTAAAACTATCACCTGAAGTAAACTCTTTCTGCCTTGATTATTCTTGTCGTGGCATTTCGCCAGCCATGTAGGGCGACTGACTGGTCCATGCTGTTCTTTGCACGTGCTTCTGACTCCTCCCCTGGGCTGCTCTTCTCAGAACTCACACTGTGTACCAGCATTCTGTGTACTAACAAACATCGGGCTGACAACTCTTGCAATCTGATGAAGCAACACTTAATATTAACTATGCCCAGACCCACATTAATACATGGAATTTGCAAATTAGTATCAACTATGATTTGCAAATTGAAGCTAATTAGAAAGTCCTACTACAGTGCCTGCTAAAAAGGCCAAAACACTTTGCATAGAAATAGCCAAATTATAGCTTCCAATTTTCCAATTGCATTTTAGCAAGCAATTATCATTCCTCTGAGCTGTCCTCGGGATTGAAGAGATAAACACACATTATATTAGTGAGGACATAGTACTTACCACTGAAATTTCTCTTCTTAGGACTAAGGCTGAGCCTCCCCTCCGTCAGGGGCCTCACCTTTAACCAGTGACAGATTTTAATAATTTAAAGATTGATAACAGATATTTCCTGAAAAGAAAGAAGGGTCTAGAGTAGAATATAGAAAACAGGAAATGCACAAAGATATACATGCCACTGCTTTTTAAAAAACATTAGTTTTTGAAAATTTATATGTGTGTACACACACAAATGCACACAAGCACACATAGCTGTTTGTACTGGTCCATGCAAGGCTGAAAGAGGGCATCAGATCATTGGGTGCTGGAGATACTGTCAGTTGTGATCTCTCCATCCAGCGTGAGTACTCAGGTCCCCTACAAGAGAGGCGTGTGCTCTTAACTGCTGAACCATCAATCCAGCTCTCCACTCTTTATTTTTAGTCTTTCTTCTCATAGAATTTTATGATGCCAACAGAAGAAAAAGAATCAATGACCAAATAAATTCAAAGCTAATGAAACGTACTATTCAAAGTAAAGGCTATCAGGAATATATTGGAAGACTAGGGCAATGGCTAAGCAGTTAATAGCACTTGCTGCTCCTCCAAAGGACATAGGTTCAGTTCCCACCATTATACTGGGTGGCTCACAGCTGCCTGTAGCTCCAGCTCCTAGGGATCTATCACTATGTTCTGACATTTGTGGGACAGAACACACAGAGCCACACACTTAAATAAAAATAAGATAAATGTTTAAAGGCTCTAACTAGGTAACTCAAGCAATGAAGTAGAATTCTACATCAGAAAAAATACTAAATATAACCTACTCCATTAGGACAATAGGAATCATCAGCATAACAAGGAGGCACATGTTGAAAGGTATATTATAAAATAAGTTTCCCAATTCTCAGAAGTCAGAAATAAAGGCAAAATATTTTCAGAAATTCAAAGTAATCAAAGGTCACAGAAGCTTCTGTAAGAACACATAGGCCAGTATAGTGAAAAGCCATATATGATTCAGTGGATTTAGACTCATTCTGATAGTTCCAAAAAATAAATGAAGGTTTTTCTAAAATTAAGGAAAGAGACAATATGTAGCCTCAAATCAGAACTTAAAAATAAAATAAGGAATAAGCAATCAGAACACATTTCAAAAGTTTCAAGAGAAACTCAAATCACTGTCCTGTAGTTAAACTTTCTTGTTGGCTGCCAGCCATCAAATAATGACACTGAGTCCTATTATTAACTATAAAAGATTGTCCTTTAGCTTAGGCTTGTTCCCAACTAGCTCTTATACCTTAATTAAACAGCTTATATTAATCTACATTTTGCCACATGGCTTTTTACCTTTCCTCCATAATATATGTACAACTTTTTCTGTCTTGTTGGCATCTCCCATGCACTATACTTCAGATTCTTTTCTAGTTCCTTCCTCTTCCTGGAAGTCCCACCTATTATCTCCTGCTTAGCTATTGGCCATTTACCTCTTTACTAAACCAATCACAGCCATATATCTTCACACATTGTACAAACATCCCACGACACTGTCCAGAATTACTAATAACAAACTGAAGTTACACCAGTGAATCTGGAAACACCTCCCCAGTATCAGAATGGTGAGGTCAAAAAATACCTAACCCATGGGGCAGATTTGGTGCCTCAGTATCAAGAAATGATTACAGGGGCAGGAGAGATGGTCAAGTGTTTACGAGCACATGTTGCTCTAACAGAGGGCAAGAGTTTGTTTCCAAGCACACAAGTTGGGCAAGTCACAAAAGCCTATTACTCTAACTCCAGGGGATCTAATGCCCTTTTCTGAATGCTGCAGGAAGCTGAAATAACCCAAGCACATACCCACACGCTAATGCAAATACACACATGATTTAAAATAATAAACATGAATCCTTAAAAAGAAGCTATTATTAAAGTGAGCCACACAGTTCAATATACCCAGTGCTTTTATTAAATCTGGAAATTATGGCATGGTTACAATTTTCGGGAGGAAGATAGCATGGAGCTACACAGAGAGAAGAGAGTCATGCCACAGGCATGACACACCCATGTGCCTGAAGACCTCCAAGGAATCCTTGGGTAGGATTGGGCAAGGAAACAGATCCTCCCTGACTTTCACCTTGTACTGCAATCCAACTTCCAGGAAGGAGAGAGGAATATATGTGTGTGTGTGTGTGTGTGTGTGTGTGTGTGTGTGTGTGTGTGTGTG
>LOEQ01001262.1:60846-71626 GCA_001685075.1 Bramus lutescens
AGAAAAAAGAAAAAAAAAGGAAAAGCATGTGGTCAGCTTTTTATTAACACTATTTAAATGTTTCTTGGCAGGACCTCTTAAAAGAGCTGCGAGGTGTTACAGCTAAAGCTGAGTCAGGAAGCCTCTCTTAGATGAAAGTGCTTGCTTACCTCTAGCAAGTAGAGTGAATCTGAGAAATTGCTGCTACCAAGAAGCCATGCTTTATTCTACTTTTTTTTTTCTGTCTAGAATTACTTCCCAAGCTCTCTCAGGTTTTATGTGGATGCAGTTTTCCATGTGGGCACCATTCTGTAACATGAGGGCCTGCTTGTTGGGGTTTCTGCCCTGCCCAGTTTCCACAGCCATTTAGCCAGTTTCCCAGTCCCAGAGAAAATCACCCAGAGGTCTCCATAAATTATTGGCACATGTCTTTAATCCCAGCACTCAGGAGGAAGAGGCAGGTGGTTCTCTGTGAGTTTGGAGGCCAACTTGGTCTATAAGAGCTAGTTCCAGAAGAGCTAGGACTGTTACACAGAGAAACTCTGCCTCAAAAAAAAAAAAAATCATCCAAGCATCCAAGTTAGAGTCATATGGTGATTTTTCAATTCCTTCAAAGATGTGTTCATCTAGGATAATCTAGTCTCAGTGCGTCTTCTCTAGAGACATCATACGCAATTTAAATTCTAGGTAGTATTTTGTTTTCTTTATCGTACTAAAGAAATTCTCCATGGTAACCTCTGCTGGTGCTTTGAGTGATGTAAGATTCAGCCCTGATTTACTTACTTTGATGTATTTAATTTATAGTATTCTTTTGTAGTAATTTATCACACTATTATACATGAGATGTGCTATCAATAAAAACAGAAGCATGCGTGCGCGCGCACACACACACACACACACACACACACACACACACTTCACCATTAATAACATGAGCTGATGCTGTCCTGGTACCTACAATATGATCCACGCAGTGCTTTTCCACAGATTGTATTTCTTCTGAACACACTCACACAGGCATTCTTAAAAGGATTCCTGCAGGAAAGGGCCTTCAGGGTTTCAATGTACTTAATTAATTTGGAGCAGTAGCCATGGTGCTTATTATTGGTTTGTGTCAATGTGTTAATATTTAATGGGCTTTAGCTTATGGAACTTGGGTTCTCCTATGACAGTCTGGTCTCTCCTCAAGTGTCAGTTGTATTTGCAGTCTTTGACCTGCTATCATATATTCTTACATATGCTATTTTATATTCTTCCTTGAGTGTGGTTTCTCAGACCAACTGTTCTTGATCATTCTTAATTGGTGCTCAGCAAGGTCATATTCAAACTTCCAATGCACTGCTTCCTAAAACTTTACCCATTTCTGGTCGTGTTGTTAAGAGAAGGACGTTGCATAGCTGTAGCATCCTCCTGTGCCTTAAGCTGAAACAAAGGCCATCTCTGGGTGGTGCCAGTTTGGCATCCCATCTAAGCAGTTTATGAATGAGATTCTGAGAAGCCCTGTTTTCTGTTGCCATGGTCACTTAGCCAGACCTTCTTAGTCCAAGCAAAGGGGGAACTGACCAGAATTCATTTGGTCTCACTGTTAATTCCCAAAGATGTTACAAAACCCTTTGGATGTTATTACTGATATTTATATGTACTTATTATGATAAATTTATACTTACATATTGTAATGAATATCCCAAATCATAAATAAAAACAATTGGATAGGACAGTAACTCTTAACTCATGCCTTCAGATGGATGACTTAAGCATGAATAAGCTCCTTAAAGTTAGCAATCATAACTCAGTTACTTTGACTCTGTAACTGAGCCAGGAATATGTATCACCCAGCACCAATCATTCCAAAGTCTAATATGAAGATGGTTTAATAATACCTGATATTTCATCAAGGACATTCTTTTAAAATTCAGAAACAGTTAAGTCTCATTTTTATTTATATTTTCATTTAATTGCTTCAATGAGTCATTTAGATTTTAGAATGTGTTTCAATCAGGGAAAGTAGCATTAGAATTTAATGACATATGTTTGGATAATTGGTACTTTTAAAATAATTTAAAGTGAAAATTTTCAAGGAAAATTATGGATGATTGTAAACATTTTAAAATTCAGATGCAGAACGAAAGGTATATTGTATAAAATATTCATTCTAGAGTGTTCATTAGTATTTAATAAAAGTTAGATGAAGACACCAAATCACACAAGGAAATCTAAATTTCAAAATACTTCTGATGCATTGAAATGTATTTTCTTGATCAAATACTTTTCAAAATGAATTCAACTTTATGGAAATGTATCCTTTTTTACTTCATTTAAGAATTTTTGTTTTTGAAATCTAGTATGAATGCTTTAAAAGAGCAAGAAGCACCGCATGTAACAAACTCCACAGATCTAAATTATTTGTTCTAATAACAGTTAATAGAAACCAGTGCAACCTTTACATCACAGTGATACTTATTTACCTCAGACACCAAATGAGTGCTTTTTGTTACGTAATAAAAGAAACGTTTTAAGATAGTTTTTTTTATTTTATTTATTTAATTTTATTCCTTAGTGAAACAATGTCTCATCGAATAGGCAAGACTAGCTAGGGACTTCCTCCATAGCCTATACTGGTCTCTAATTCATAATTCTCCTGACTAGGATCACAACTATAGACCAATGTGAGTAGAAATGTATTTGCTTTTGATTCATGGGTGATAGGAGCCACTGCTTGATGATAATGTTTCTGTCAGGGAACAGAAGAAAACTAAAGTAAAGCCACCTTATGTGTTCATGAGAGATGTGTGTGTGTGTGTGTGTGTGTGTTGCATATGTGTGTATCTTGTACAAAATCCCTTTTGAGTTCAAATACATATCAATTTATGTTGTTCCTTATCATTAAAATTGATCTGGGGCCAACCGAGAAAATGACTTAGGGGATAGAGGAACTTGCTACCAAGCATCACACCTAGTTCTTTCCCTGGGGCCCACACGATGGAAAAGAGAGCCAACTTCTATAGTGGTCCTCTGATTTCCACATGTGTGAGGTAGCACTGGAGCACATTTACCCATCACCATCACATGCACGCACACACACACACACACACACACGAATCTTTGAATAGATGGGAAACAAAAATAAACTGATCCATGCCTTACTTCTTACCTCATTAACACAATTATTTCTCACCTCTTGGTTACCACCACTGTTTCTTCACCTTCCTAAGGCTGAGACCCTTTCATAAAGTTTCATGTGTTGTGGTGACCTCAACCATAAAATTATTTTTCTTGCTACTTCAAAGCTATAATTTGCTATTGTTTATGAATAATAATGTAAATCTCTGTGTTTTCTCATGGTCTTAGACAACCACCCTGAAAGGGTAGTTTAATCCCTGAAGGTTGACTTACAAACTATCAATTGGGAGCCATTGTGCTAGATTGTAAACATATAAAATAATTGCAAACCTATAATCTGTTTGGAGATGCCATCAGAACTATTCATGAAGTACATTATAGCAGATCCTAGGATAGAGACCCTAAAGTGTGAATATGGAAGGGAGCATGTTCATTGGCTAAGGAGAAAGACAGAAAGAGCTCTGAATGAATGCATGATATTTGAGCTCAGACCTTAGCACCAGGCTTATTCAAGGCACTCATCCACACACAGGTATCTGTGATTGAGCCAAGTGTGTGAGTATGTATGAGAATATGAGTGGATGTAAGTGTGCATGTGTTTGTGTGTGTATGAGTGGGGTGTGTGTGTGTGTGTGTGTGTGTGTGTGTGTGTGATTTAGGGTTTTATTGCTGTGAAGAGACACCATGACCATAGCAAGGCTTATAATGGAAAACATTTAATTAGAACTCAGTTACAGTTCAGAGATTTAGCCTATTATCATCATGGCAGAAAGCATAGTGACATACAGACAGACATGGTGCTGAAGAGATAGCTGAAAGTTTTATATCTGGATCTATAGATAGCAGGAAGAGAATGAAACACACTTGGCCTAGCTTGAACTTCTGAGACCTCAAAGCCAGTGACACACTTCCTCCTACAATACCACACCTACTCCAACAAGACCATACTTCCCAATGGTGCCACTCTCTATGAGCCTATGGGGCCATTTTCATTCAAACTACCACAGTGTGTGTGTGTGTGTGTGTGTGTATGCTTCTGTCTAGAAGAGAGACATATGCAAAGAAAACATATTTATGACATACAACAGTCTGTGGATGTGCATATAACATACTTAATGCATTGCTTAATATCACTTAACTAAAGGGTTTAATTTTTTGATATGTCAGGGTTGGGAGAATCCACTGGCTATAGAGATTGGTTTAAAAGTGTGAGCATCACTGTTTATGGCTCCTTGGACATTCTTGGAGTTTCCTGTGAGCACAGGATGAAAAGAAGTTCCTAGATCATGTTTCCCATAGAACTTTATCTCTTGCAGAATATTTCTTAAAGTTAAATTTGAAAAAAAATATCAGGGGACTAGTGTTGTTAAATGTTATACACCATTTGGCTTCGTTAAGAATAGTAATTATTTGAGTGTGTTTTTTACAGCATTGTCCCAAGTATCCTTATCATATATCATGTAACCTATTGTATAAAGAGCTGTAAGAAAGTGTATGCTAACACAAATGACCATGTGCTCTTTGGGAGATTATAGACAGAAGGTCTTTAGATTCTTGTGGAACTATAGTTTGCCAGTTGTAAGAATGATCTGCTGTGTACACTACTTATTTAATATCACACCCATTGCTTACATAACAATATTGTTGGTGTGTGCATGAACTGATTTGTATGTCCATGTTTTGTGAATGAAAGAGTTGCATGTGTCCACCATGGTGATGGAGAGTATTGGAACAGTCAGTGTTTATCAGTCTTGTTATGGTACTGAGGATGAAATTGTTATAGGTCTTTTCATCAATCTTGTGGGCATGTTTTTTTGAGAGAATTGAGTAAATCTGTGGGAGATGGACTGTGGGATCTTATGGTCGGAGTAGAGTTTTCTAACCAGATGCCTGCCTGACTTCCACTGTGGCTTTGCCATTTTGCATTTCCACTGTGAGTGGGAATTCCTGTGCTTCACATTCTAGTAATCACAAGGTGCTGCCAAGTTCTAGATCCCAGGGAATGCTAACAAATGTGCCAAGGTATTCTATTGCTTTAATCCGCAGCCTCCTGATATCAGAAAGCTGACCACTGTATCACGTGGTGATCTGCGATGACGTCTCTCTTTAGAGCTTTGGCTCACTCACCATTAGGTTATTTGTTCAATTGCTTTAAAAGTTCCTTGTGTATTTTATATGCTATTTGTATACAGCTTTTCAAAACTCTTTTTTACCAGCCCACGTCTATTTTTTCATCCTGTAAAACTACTACACCTTATTGTCGACTTCTGTAGCACCAATGCATCTCCTTAGATTAGAGGACAACCAGGAAGCAAAGCCATTCTTTGCTAGAAGAACTCAGATCTATTTTCACTTTTTCCCCCCCAGAAAACTGGTCCACATCTTGCCTTGGCATCCCTGTCTCCTTTGCATAAGAAGAAACTGGGCTGTGAAACCCTGGGGGGGGGCTTGCCCACTGAAGACACTGAACCTGCAGAGAACTTTTCAAGATGCATTTAGCCTTGAAAAACAACTTTGACAAAGCATTAATTCTTTTCTAGTATAAAATCTTGGATGTATTCCAGAAACCAATTTGTCTTTTATTTCCTTTAAGTATTGTTTCAGAAAAAAGGATTAATGCCTGTGTTAGAGGTTTGCCTAATTAAATCAGGCTTCTTGATTATAAACCGAAGTTTGGGAACTGAACGTCAATTTATGGAAAAATGGAATTTAACCAGAGAGTGTCTGTATACCTTATCATTCAGGGAATTTTTGTGTACATTCCTCAGAACTTTCTGGCAGTCTTTTCTATTTATTAATATTTGATTTTGGTTTGAATTTGTATTTTTTAGACACCATAGCCTCTCCTATTTGTCTTTGTGCCCGTTTGTGTGGACTCTCTCAGACAGCTGCACTTATTCCTTAATCTAGTCAGACAGTCTCCATCTTTTCATTGGACAGTTAGAATCAACTGCATTTGCATTTAAGATGATTGTCGAGTGGCACAATGTAATTTTTTCAATTTCAATGATTTGCCATTTACTGAATAAATGTTTGATTCCCAACCCCTAATTCTCACTTGTTCGTTGATTATTCTAGTGTGATTCATGGTTTCTTAAACTTTTGTGATTCTCTATACCTTCTTCCCTTCTTTTTCTGTAAAATATGAGTGTCTTCTGCAGTGCTATCTTGGTGATTGTGAACTAATTTAGTGTATGACTGATTGTCCTGGAAGGTCATTGTTGTTACTCTGACTTAAACAACTTTTATAAGTACAATAATTATTACAGGAGCTGTATACTTTCAAGGCTCAAAATAGGCATTCTCTGCTCTCCTGGCCTCCAGGGTTCCTGCTGAGAAGTCTGATAGAGATGCCTTTTGAGTGGCTTTCATTTAATCTGCTCACCATTCCAAAATTCTCACCCTCATTTCTCTTTACTATGTCTTCAGGGGCTTCTATTCCAGGTACTAATGTCTTAGTTATGAATATCAGGACATCTCTCTCTCTCTCTCTCTCTCTCTCTCTCTCTCTNNNCTCTCTCTCTCTCTCTCTCTCTCTCTCTCTCTCTCTCTCTCTCTCTCAAGATTTTAGGGTGATGATTTCCCCCAAAACATTCAGTAATGCCTAAACTTTTAGTTTTCCCAACTTTGTCACCGAGAACAGTGATGACTGCCAAGGGTATGACATATCAAAGTACAAACTGATATTCCTTGTCCAGATTAGACTTTGGAGGGAATTCAAAGAGACTAAGAATGTGTTCAGTGGTAACCATCCATTAATTGGAGATAACAAGTAAATCCAGAAAGCCATGGATGATATGTCTCAGCTAAAGTCCTGTAGCTTTCTTCACATCAGTTATGGGTAGACAATAAAGGAATATTAAGACATAATTGATCAATTGATACATTTCTGATTTGATTCTGGTGCTTCATTTCCTGTAGTTTGGTCCTTAGCCATTGTTAGCTTATGAGCATTTATGTTTTCTTTTTCCCTAATTCATTAACCTAAGACTTTTAAATACACTGAGTCTGGGTCGCTTTTCAGATACATGTAAATGGAGACTGCTTGTTAATTTCCCGGGCACCCAGACCCAAATAATCACACAAAAACTATATTAATTACAGTACTGTTTAACCAATAACTTAGGCGTATTCCTAGCTAGCTCTTACATATTAAAATTAACCAATTTCTACTCATTTGTGTATCACCACGGGGCAGTGGCCTACTGGTAAGGTTCCAGCATCCTTCTCCTTAGGCACCCACATAGAATCTCTCTGACTCCACCTACTTTCTCTATAGATCTCTGTTCAGATTTCCTGCTTGGTTATACTCTGCTAAGTCATTGGCTGAAATAGCTTTATTCATTAACCAATACAAGCAACACATATACAGAAGGATATCCCACACCAGATACACATAGTCTAAGTTACCTTTCTTAATGTGTGCCTCAGTAAGTAGTCTATTACTAAGAAGAGCCACCACAAACTTGGCAATTTTTATAGAGGAAATATCTTAATTAGAGCTGACTCGTAGTTTTAAAGGCTTAGTCCATTATTGTCAGCACACAGGCAGACATGATACTGAGAGTTCTATATCTGGATCCACAGGCAGTGAGCAACTAGGACTGTCTTGGGCTTTTGAAACCTCAAAGCCCACTTCCAGTGACACACTTCTTCCAGCAAGACCATATCAACAAGGTCACATCTCCTAAGGCCTCTCTCTAAGCATTCAGATATATGAGCCAATGGGGTCCTTATTTATTTAAAACACCACAGTGTAATCAAATATTCTGATAAAAGTAACTTAAAACTAAAAGAGTTTACTTAGGCTAAAAGTTTGAAGGTCCAGTCCATCATTCTGAGGATGTCATGGTAGCAGAAGCTGGAAGCAGCTGGTGACATCACATTCACCATCAGAAAGGAAAGAACAATAAATGCCAATCATCAGTTGGTTTTATCCTTTGTATAAAGCCATGGGTTTCAGCCCAGTGACTGGTGCCACCCACACTTAGTGAGTGCTTCCTACATCAGTCTAATCAAGATAATTCTTCATAGACATACCCAGAGTCTTGCCTCCCTGTGATTCTAGATTCCAACAAGTATGTAACTGATAACTGAGTTTAAACCCTAACATCCCTGAACATAAGTATATAGAATGGACAATATGGCTCTGCGGGTCAAAGATGCTTGCCAGGCAAGCCTGGAGACCTGATTCCTTCCCCTAGAGACCTTGTAAAGACAGAAGTAGATAGGTATAGCTGTCCCCTGACGCAACTCTCCCTCCCTCCCTCTTCATCTCCCTATTGTTCTCTCTCTGTTTCTGTCTCTCTAGCACACATCTAATAATAGACTACATTTTACAAAGTTATCTATCTCTTAGTATCTAAAACTCAAGTTTACCTAGGAGCCTGCATTTTTCTGCCAGCATCGCTGGGATCATTTCAGGGACATTGATTACCCTACTTCAGATCTACTGAACTAGACTTTGTCTTCAAATGAGAATGTGAATGACTAGTTGGTCCCCATATTCAGTGAGTGTCAAGAAGTCCCTTTCTGCTGGTCCAGTTTCCTTGTAACAGGAGATCCTGGTGGAACATCCTGATAACACACGCTGCTTACTATCAGGATAGCCATTGAGAAGTAGTGGGTGTTCTTGAACAAAAGCTATGATCCTGGGCACTACACAGTTTTTTAAGTATCTAAATAAGCAATCATAGGGTTGCCCTAGTGTCATGTTTTATCAAAACAATTTCCAAGTTAAACATTGCTTGTGGCATTGAAAAGTATTGCAGTGTAACAACTGGGGCTTGTGGAAGCGTTTATTATTTAAATACCATTTTCTGTAATAAAGACACTTCCATTTTTCTTTATTCTTTCTTTTTACAAAATTACATAAACGAATTCATGGCCAAAGCAACTATGGGAGTTTAAATCTCAATGCATTTAGAAATATATGGAAATAAAATTTCATATCCCATTGGGCTGTCTTTTTCCTCATGGCCATGGGTAATTGCTTTCATTAATTGCCTCAGCTGTTTCACCTCAGTGTTTCCACCATAACTGTTTTTCCTATAAATTCGATAGACCTGACTTTCGTGGAGAAATAAAGTGAATTTACACACACACACACACACACACACACACACACACACTGTGCTGAGTCCATTTAGTATTGCTTGTGTAGAGATTGCTTCATTGCTAACACAGAACTGAGAATAGAGTGAGCCACATTGCAACTGCAGATACCTACAGCAAACAGGTCCAGGCAGTCAAAAGTCCCATGACTGTGAAGTTTCAGAAAACCTTGACAGTGCTCAGAAGAGACCTAAAGGACTCGACCATCTCACGGGTGATTATCCTTAGGCACATCAGAAATGTGGCTAAGTGCTGAAGACAGAAATAGAGTCTATCAGAGGTTATTAATCTCGGGTCTAGTGGGTGTGGGGACTCTGGTGGAATTGGGAATGCCTACCAGTATAGCTTGGAAAAACTAGGACAACTTTGACAAATGTAGATGGTGTGAAGACCTTACAGCACCGTAAATGTAGTTAACAGTACCAAACTGTACTTTTAAAAGTTAAATTAGAAAAGGCAACATGTTACATGAAATTTGATGCAATATAATGTGATTAAATAACTCACATTATTACGCTCTTACCATTTCACTCATATAAGCCTCACTCAATTGCAATGAAAGCAGAGGGCAATGTTATTTAAGTACTTAGTATGATGAACCTCTAGCATGTGGATTCATTTCCTCTCCGATATTTTTTTCGTCTAACGAAAGTTCTGTCTTTCCACTTTTGTCTCCATAAATCACGAAAAATAATGTAGCTGTGTTCATTTTTAGGTAGAAAAATTAATTCTCACCATAAAGGAGCCAAACAATAACAAAAGCCCATTTTATTATATGCTATTAAGCAGAGAATAATGTCTTCTAAATTTGCTTAAAATTATGGAGCATTTAAATTGTCATGATTTTTGTTTATGGCAATGGGTAAATTTGCGGTTTACAGCAACACAGAAATTCCCTCTAATCAAGTAACCAGTAAATCAGTATGTATTTGCTAGACCATATGCAGTAGACTCTAAGAGGGGTCCTATTGAGGTTTACTGTGGGGTCAGAATTTATACCTTGTAAAAGGAATTGAATGATTCCATGGTTAAATGATATTGATCACTATGATATAAGTATACATTTGAATGGTTCACACTTGTAGATGAGGGTTTCCTATCTTCAGCAAACAGTGTTATGATATCAGCATAGACATACTGCCCTAGGCTCCCTTGATAAGTCACAAGGAGCTGACCACTTTCTGACTACTGATAATAGCAATTCTCTGAATGATTATAACAGTAAATACAGACATGGTAGCTGTAACCTTAGAGGTAGTGTGATGTTAGGATCTACATGACCAAGAGTCTCAACAGAAAGGACATAAGAAATAAAGATTTAAGCAAGAGTCCCAGTGTTTCCACACTTAGTTTCAAACTGGCAGAATCAGCTGAATAAAGTCTAATTAATTCCCAGTCAGATGCAGGCTTCATAAGATGAGTTCCACCATCAGGGAGGCTCCATGCTGCAGATATTACACACATGCTGGCAAAATATACAAAGCAATAGTTATCTAGCAGACCTGTAGAGGGTAGAATGATGTAGGAGGGTCATCTGTTTATGTGTTACTTTCATTGGTTAATAAAG
>LOEQ01001262.1:71755-83215 GCA_001685075.1 Bramus lutescens
TTTGTGTGTTGTTATTTCGGGGTATAAGCTAGCCGTGCGGGAGCTGGGTGGGACGAAAAGCAGGGCCTGCTCCCCTTATTACTACAGTAGAATAATAGATTAAAGATGAATTATTAAAAGTGAAGTTGGTAGACATGTGACTTGAACACAGGACTTGGTCGTTGTACTAATTACCTTTGATTTTCTACCCTTTCAACCATTGCTGCAGTGGTAAATAGAGCTTCTCTCTGACTTACGACACTAGAGAGAAGGTGCACTAACCAGTTAACCTTATGGAAGTGTGAGATAAAGGAAATCCCTTCATTCTGTCAATGGCAGTAAGTCAGGAACTCATTCATTTGCAATCCTGGTTACTTTCCTACCACTGTGTCAAATGCAACTTAATGAAGAAAGGGGTTAATTTGGCTCACATTTGAGGGAAGAGAAGGCACGCAGCACAAGTGTGAGGCAGTGGTCGCATCACATCCTCTCTCGGGAATCTGTAGACAATGAACGCTGATGCCAACTCACTTTCTCCTTTCATTCACTCATGTTCAGGGTGGGTCTCCCTCTTCCTAAAGGAAGCCTTTCTGGAAGTATTCTCATGGACACACTGACAGTATGTTTCCATGGTGAAGCTAAGCCAACACTGCATTGGGGTTCCTCCTGTTTCAGCAGCCCCTTCTCTAAACACACATAGCCCTGATGTTATTGTTCAGCCATCTTTAGCCAAAGATTCAAGCCTGGGTCCCGGAGTTTGTCTCAGGCATCCATATGTCAAAATTGTCTTGCAGTATCACCAGGAGTGAAGCTAGAAGGCTGTGCAAACTAGAGGTTGGATCAGGGACTCAAAATATGAAGTCACTCTAGAGGGTGTCATAATGGAGGCACCAGTAGTTGCTTTTGAGCCTGGGCGTGGACATGAGGTTCTTGGAGGTATTTTTTTTTTATGATGATAGGGAACTGGAGGCCAAAGCCCACAGGACAACAGTAACCACTGCAGGATTTTCTGTGATGCTACTGAGATCTTGGCACCATACCACAAGCTTTTGGCTTCCCAAAGCCACAGAACTTCATGTGAGACAGTCTTGTTCTTCCTGACAACGCAATGAAATGTCTATCACATGCTCGGTAGCAATGGGGACGTCATTTGTTCTATGTTCCTCAAGTAACATTCTAAACTAGTCATCACTTACATATCTGTAAAGTAGTCTGTATCTTTTTATGATTTTAAACATCCATACATCCACCCAAGTTGTTTATTTAATAATAGCAAAGATATACATGGCTATAAAAAGTTCCTGGTTGCATCATCCATAATAGTAGCAAACTAGAAACACAAATGATCCTCCAGAGAACAAATAAAGAACCCATGACTAATTCTTCTTGTGCATTGCTAAATACACTGCAAAGGACCCGCTGCTGGTACAGCTTTCTAAGTGACCCTCAGAGAAGATGGGTTAACTAGGACAGAATGAACACCAGAAGAGTTTCATAGGAAGAGGGGACTGAGAGGGTAATGTAGGGTGAAAAATGACCAAAAATTCGGTGCAGATGTTTATGAAATTGCCAAAAGTTTTTAGAAAAATCATTTGGCACAGATAGTAACATTCTATTTCATTTTCTATACATGTATTTTGCAGACTGCACTTCTAATAGTTACTGTGTCTATATTGTGTGAACAAAATGTTAAATTATACTACAATTTTTCATTTTTTTAATTGTTGAGTTTCAGTGACCCTTCAGCATGTCTCTATTATTTCTATCACCTACTAAATAGCACACATGGTGAGAATACTAATTTTAGTCTATAGCATTCAGGTTAGGAGTGTGTTGACGAAATGTGGGTATTTCAAATTTAAGAGAGAAGATTGTGCACATTATAAGACATGTTTTCTTTTAATATTTATTTTTTATTCTATATATGAGTTTTTGCCTGTATGTATTTATGCATACCATGTGTGTTAAGTGCCCAAGGAGGCCAGAAGAGAGTGTTGGATTCCCTGGAGCAAAAGTCACAGATGGTTGTGACCCACCAGAAACAATCCTGTGTCCTCTACATGATCAGCTGGTGCTTCGAACCACTGAGCCATCTCTCCAGCCCCAGAAATATTTTCTAAAAGGTGTTCACCACTGTAATTTTTCAAGTTCTTTTTATTTCCAAGTTCCAGAAAGATTCAACAGAATGTTGGCACCATGACTTACAATGGGTTCATATAGCCATTTAGTTTTAAAGACCATTTAATTGTTCAAGATTTATTAAGTCCTTAATTAAAAACAAAACACAAAGTATTATGGGATAAGAATTTCACTTCCTATTGCAATACAATCACTGTTTAAAAGCAAGGGAAAAATTTTTTTTTCATGTAAGTAACTACCTGTCAGGGCCTGGCTAAAATTGACATAAATGATGTATTTTTTTTTGTCTAGAAATAAGGAAATATGTTTAGTTCAGATATCAAGCCCAGGCAAACAATAGAAGTGGTTCCTGTTAGCCAACTGCCCTTTTGCTGCATGGCAGAGCCAAATCCTAAGCAAGCCCTGTGGTTTTGGAGTAGTGTTCATAACTCATTTAGAGCTCCTTGTATTATTTGTAATGGACAGCCTCCTAGATTATACCTTGCCTGAACCAAAACAGCTGTTTTAAATGTTCTACAAAGACCTTCTGGCCAGTTAGTCATGTCACAATTGTGACATGTGGCTATTCACACAAAAATGTTGCTCACAGGCATAAGGGGTAATGCCTGTAAGATTGACCCATCAGAGAGTAGAGCTACTAGACATGCGCAGGACCACCTAGATAGCCTACTGAATATGCTAACTGCAGCAAGGAAACCGGGTGGATTCGGAGGGAAAGAAATACCAGGAGATTGTGTCCTCAGATTAACAGCCAAGGCAACTCAGGAATTATATCAGAATTGTGTTCATATTCTGTGAGACTGAATTTGTACATCATAGCAAGCATTAGAAGGGCATTGAAATCACACAGATAAATTGTTCAAGTTGAACAAGATTTAAGACATAGGTGGTGATCACCTTGGGAGCATCTCTGAAAAGACAATAAATTACACTGGTAGGCCACTGAGGCGATGTGAAGTTGAGGCACAGCCCTGGCATGTAGTAGGGGACCACTTGCTTGTTTCCCAGCCGCTGAGACACCCAAAATAACCACATAGAAACTATATTATTTGCAACACTGTTTGGCCAATAGCTTAAACATATTGCTAGCTAGTTCTTATATCTAGAATTAACCCATTTCTACTATTTTATATTTTACCTTGAGGCTTGTGGCCTACTGGCAAAGTTCCAGTGTGTCCGTCTCGGGCGGCTCCATGGCCGGAAACAAACAAGTGACCTCCTACAACGCTGGGAAGGTGTGGGGGTCACACCTCCGATGTCCCTCTTCCCTCACTAACCACACGCAAGGCATGAGTAGTCACAGGCCATCCTGAGTGAAGACAGATCTTTTCTTTCTTAAGTCTAGCTCATAGCTCATTAGTGTGTTCTGGGAGTCATGTAGTAGGGTATTTCTTGGCTAAAAACCTTAGTAATCAACATGAAAACCCTGCGAAAAGGTTGTTATGATCTATTTTCCACAAATGAGATAAAAATAAGCCCAGAGCACTTCATAAATAATTGGGCAAATCCAAACAGCTTGTAAATGGGGGATCCAAAAAAGGTATGGCTTAAGTATTTCATAATATAAAATTTTTTGACAATGTGGCTAGATTGCCAACATAATTCTTTCTAAATTCCCCATACTACTTTCTGATAAACTGACAACCCTAAAAATCATGGGCTCAGAGACCAGTTTCTATTTCAATCCATTTTGGAGGCAGATTTCCACAGATACTCACCTTTAAATAAAAAAGAATGGCACTACACCTCTAATTAAATAAGGCAGCATAAAATTTTGATTTTGCTACCTAATGATATAAAGCCTAAGAGGAAATGAGCTTGTTAGGATTCTTAGCTTCAACAAGGCACGCCCCAGGACTAGAAAGGGCTCAGTGGTTAAGAGCATTTGCTAATCTTGCAGAGGTCCCAGGTTTCTTAGAAACCATACAGTGGCTCACAACCATTTTTTTTACTCCAATTCCAGGGATCCAATGCCTTTTCTAACCTCCTTTAGCTCCTACATGCATATATGTGTAGGAAATGCAGTGTGCGTGCGCTTGCATGCGCGCGCGCACACACACATACTCCGGTCCATACATGTACACAAGAAAGATCTATTTTTTAAAAAGCAGTGTCCTGCTCTAGCTGTGTTAAAGGGATAAGTGTTGCTCTGAAAGGCAGTAGGGCGTATGAGGCGGGGTGACACAGGCAGGGGTGGAGCCCACAGTAGCAACAGCAAGTGCCACACAGTCTGACCAGCCGTGCTTCGTCACTGCTGGGTCCACTCAAGACACAGTCAGTTATGACTGATCGCTAGTCTCCACCGCTCACTCCTATTTTGGAAAGCTGTTAGGTGGGATTACTGTATGCCATGACCCTCACCCGGTTATCCTCTCCCATACCATTGTCTTGCAGTGAGCAGAGTCTGGGTATACATGCACGTGGCGTTTTATCACGCTATGTTAGCTTTTCACTTTCCAGCCTACTCCTAGTTTTTGCCTTGGCTAATCAGAATCACGCCCCCCCAACACACACACACATACACACACAAACACACACAAACACACACATATACACACAAACACACGCACACAAACACACACACAAACACAGGCACACAAACATACACAAACGCACGCACACAAACACACGCGCACACACGCACGCACGCACACACATGCTCGCGCGCGCGCGCGCCCCAGGGCATTTCCGATTAAATAGAATGAATAGAGCAAGATGAGTTTTCTCCTGAGAAGTGTTTCCAAGAGATGACTGCAGCCAGTTGCCTTAGAGAAATTCTAAAGCCGCACAATGCAGCAGAACACTCTAAGACCAGGTGGGACAGAGGATGGCCGGGACTCCTGAGCATCACACTTTACATCTATACCTTCAGCACCCAAGCTATTAGGCTTATTTTTTAAATGTACTTTTGTATTTTTTCTTCTTAAAACAAAAAGACAAGCTAGCGGGATAGAGACTTGTGAGGTCCTTGTTAGGGGGCCAGCATAAGGGGATGTGGTGCTGAGTACCACCCAAATGGCATGCATGCATGAATTTTAAATGAATAAATTAATTTTAAAAATATAAGTTTCTGGACATTGATAAATGGCTGCAAAATAAAGTGGCCATGGACATTCTTCCGCAGAGAAAATGATGAACGGGATTTAAGGCAAAATTAAAGAAAAGAGATGGTCTGGCACGGAGTCTGTAAGGAATCTTATTCGCTCCAAAACACTCAATTGGAAAGAGTCCGACCATGAGTTTTACCAACCCCCTGGCCGTGACTGTGGAGAATGCCAGGTAAAGCATGAGCCTTCCTGGATCAAGGATACAGAAGGCAGCATTCAGGTTGATCATGGGCACAAAGAGATGCAAGGATGGTCCTGGCTGGAGGAACCAGGGAAGGACTTGGGGCAAAATCCCAAGTATAAACCTCCTCTTATGACCAGCTGAGATCCAGAGTTCACTTATACACAGAGACCTTGGACAGTAAACACCATGGAAACCAGCTGGGACTGAGTCTCTGAAGGTCCATTGAAGCGTTTGATATCATGCATTTACACTTTAGAAATGATTTCACTTCTGCTAGAGGATAGATAGTTCTACACCAGTGTTTTCATGTTTTTATTTTTTAAACTTTCATTTTATTTATTCTTTGTGTATTTCACATCATGCATCTTGATCCCATTTATTTCCCCGTCCTGTCATATCCACCCTATGCCCTTGCCACCAACCCCCAAAAATGAAATAAAATTTAAGAAAAATAAGGAAAAAATCAATCTTATCATAGAAGCTGTAGTGTGACACAGTAATCCATGTAATGAACCTTTTTATCCATATATCATTATGTGGATGTGTTCATCACAAAGAGTCATTGGTCTTGCTCGAGATCACTGGGTTTTGCTCCAGTGTTGATGCTTGGCCCTCACTGGGACTCCTCTTGGATGTCCCATTGTTGCCCTGTGTCATGGAGATCCTATAACTTTTGGTCAACAGGACCTACCCTTTCATGTACTCCAGAAATCATAGATGGGGGAAGGGATGTTGGGGTAGGCCAACTCATAATCCTGGTTCTGGGTCTGTGTAGTTACAGGGTTGGTCAGCCCATAAGTTGGCTCTGTCCCTTATCAGCCATATGGTGGTGTGAACAGGGAGAGATACCCGCTGCCTACCCCCACCTATGGCAGGTGGGAGAGCTGGCCCTTCCCCTTACCAGCTGCAGTACTTGGGAGTGTGGCCACAAGTGTACAACACAGTAGAGCTGGCCCTGATGATGTAGATGTGAGAGAGGTGACCCCAAGGGCAGGAAAATGGAAGACCTGGCTCTGCCCTTTGCTCATCACTGCAAGAGGCGAACTATCCAGGGCAGTGCTGGAGAGCTCACTCTTATGGCGAGGACAAGGGGAGAGCCGGCAGGCTGACCAACCCTTTATTTTTAAAATAATTTATTTTACTTTTTAATTATGTGGGCATGTGTATGTTTGTGCATATGTGCTTATGGATGAAGCTGCCCTTGAAGTCCAGAAGAGGGCACTGGATCCCCTGGGAACAAAAAAATAATCTTCTAGACGAGCACTCTGCACCCTTAACCTGCTGAGCCCTCTTTCCGACCCGGTAGCCTTTTTCTGTTAGTTTCCAATTATTTTTGCTCAAGGTTAAGTGTCCTAGAATGATTACCTTGGTACTGGCATTGAAATCTCGTGTTTTCTTTTGCTTTCATTTTTGTGTCTTTTCCGAAGTCAAGAGGATATTATATTCTGACCACTCTGTTTATGATCTTTAGGGTCAAAATACTTGGTTGAGCCCAGTAGTGTGGCCATCAGTGCTTTCTGACATTTGTGACAAAGCCTAAGAATAGGGCTTTTTCATCTGACACAGTTCTGTGCCACATGGGCATCTGTGCCTGGCACACGGTGACTGAGTTCCATGCCTAGAAGCTTAGTCTCTGCTGTGAGCTGCAATCCCTTCTGTCTTACATGCTTTTTCTTAATTCACTTCTTGTATATTCTTGTGTTTTGAAAATCCTCCTCCTGTGTTAATGTCCCCAGTCTCTTCAGAGAACCCTGGAGGTTAATGTTGCAATCATAAATAAGCATCAGGTACAAAATAACCTTTATTTGTTCTTTGTTTATTCTGAAGAGAATGCACTCTTATTTTTATAGGAGTCCTTCCTATTATACTTTAAATTGCATAATCCGCTGGTGGCAGCCAATTACACACATGTCTCTGACATGGAACCTTCAGAGAAAGGAAGAGAGAGAGAGAGAGAGAGAGAGAGAGAGAGAGAGAAGTCAGTTTGCCTTATCTGTTGCAGAAAGCATGAGCTCTTAACTGGACACATTTTCAGAAAATATCAAGGCTGAAACATCAGGTTTTCTATAACTTTATGGCTTGGAAATGGCTTTTTTCTGAGAAGGAGTAAAACTAGGGATACCCATCTCTATCTGGGCCCTACAGGCTGAGAATGGGAGCAGTGCTGAACCCAGGCTGAACCCAGGCTCCTTGTCAGGAGGCTGTGCAGGAAGTCTCCACCATACATGAAGAAAAAGAAAGAAAGAGAGAGAGAGAGAGAGAGAGAGAGGAAGGAAGAAAGGAAGGAAGGAAGGAAGGAAGGAAGGAAGGAAGGAAAGCAAGCAAGCATTGACTATGAGGTGACAGGCATGCAGATTCGCCTTACTGTGGTCTCATTTCACAGTGCATGAATGTTCCAAAATGCCAAGTGGAACAGTTTGAATCTGCAATTCACTTCTCCATTATAACTTCATAACACTAACAAATGATTGTGCTACTAGTGAGGGGCCAAAAAGAAAAGAAAAAGGCAAACAACAACAACAAAAAACTTTCAGGAAAACATTGATGCTGTTTAGTGCAAGTACTGAGACCTGGATCAGTTTGGAACAAGCAGATCCTTTCTATCAAAGCCTTAAGGATTTGGAGATGATGGAACTGAGGTCTACTCATTTTCAGTAACAGAGAAGCCATGTCCTATCAGGACTCCAGAGAGGCAAATGTCTCTGAACTTCATCTCACTGGTGGCTCCTTCTAAGGCAACACACAGTCTGCTCCTTTAAGAAAGGTTTTGTTTAAAAACACATAAAAAAATCCATCTTAGATTTGGGATGAGGCCTAGTGGAAGAGGGCTCACTTACCATTTGGAAAACCCACAATACTGTCCTGAGGCCTCTGTCCTCAGTACTGAAGCGATAGGAACCTAACAAAACAGATACCACTGTCAGCCATACACTGTTGTGTTCTATACGTTCATTTTGTTGGGCCATGGTTTTATAATGTCCCTCATTTGTAAAACTGGAGCCCTGAACTCCCTAAGCAATTGTTCCCACAGCTGTTCTGGATCCATTGCTCTATTCATGAGCTCTATGAACTGGGACATTATCTGTGACTCTGTACTATCTGGCCCAAGTCTCCAATTTTATGTTCATTGAACTTATCAATAGGATAAATTACCCTTAAAGACCTCTGTGCTTGTACTCTGATGACTTCCCTGCAATTTCAAAGAGTTGCAAGGAATTTAAAAATGTCAAACAATGTCTCAAAATATTCCATTTCTTTTTTTTTAATTCAGGGGAGTACAAATGCGTAGCTCTCATGATCCCGGAAATGTGTTGGGTATCCTGAAGACAAAGCC
Source organism: Bramus lutescens (assembly GCA_001685075.1). Classification (NCBI taxonomy): domain Eukaryota; kingdom Metazoa; phylum Chordata; class Mammalia; order Rodentia; family Cricetidae; genus Bramus; species Bramus lutescens. The sequence goes on from LOEQ01001262.1 coordinate 80,499, forward strand.
GTATCTATTCCTGCTTGCATTGGCTCTCTACATGGTGAAAAAAATGGTTAGTCATTTCACACTCAGAGTCCTGGTGGCTTGTTTATTGTGCACCATTCTGGCAGCTGGAAGTTTAAGGTCAAGTGGCATGATCAGGTTGTATTCTAATAACATCTCCCCTCTGCCTTTGGAAGCTTCCATTTTGTCTTAAATCCTCATATCATGGTTGAAATATAAAATGTCCTCCATAGGATCTCATCTGGAATCTTAGTTCCTAGTTAGTAGATACAGTCATCAAGAGGTGCTTGATGTGAGGGCTGAGACCTAATCAGTGGGCTAATCTACGATAAATTGGTAGAATTCATAAGACGGTGCTATCACTGGGAAGAGCAGGCTCGTTAGGGGACTTGGGTCACCAGCGATGTGTTCATGGTACATCTTTTATCAAAGATCCCTCCTGCTGCTCTCTCTGCTTCCTCATTGCCCTGAGGTAAGCTGGTGTATGTTGCCTCACCTTCTCTAATTCTGTCTTACATGGTCTAAAAAAATATGGTGGCAGGTAACCATGTGCTCTGAAACCTTGAACCCAAGTAAATATTGGTTCCTGAAACTGTTTTACTCAGATGTGTGTCATGGTAATGAAAATATTATTCACCATGAAAGACAGGTTTCCCATAGGGAAGGGGCGCTTCCTGTAGCCCCCTTTAAAGGATACTAATCTCATTAAGCATTGTAACCTCATGATGTTGTAGCCTCTTTCTAACCCCACACCTAAACAATTATTGATCTTAATTAGTTAATTGTGTCTATCACTGTGAGAATACACAAGTGTGTTGTATGCACGTACATACAGGCGGCACAACCGTATGTGCACATGGAGACAGGAAGACGACACAGAGAGCCCTCTTCTATCACTTGATCTTTCAAGGCCGGGTCTGTCTCTAAATGGGCGGCTTTCTTAGGGAGACTAGAAGCCAGCAGGCCTAGCTGATTCTTCTTTCTCCATTACCCTTTGGAGCTTGGGTTACAGGGTGTGCAGAATTCTCAGCTTGCTTATGTGAGTGCTGGGGTCTGAAATCCAGTTACAGCAAGTGGTTTTGTGTGTGTGTGTGTGTGTGTGTGTGTGTAGGGTATGTGAGTGTGAGTGGGGGTATTTGTGTGAGTGTATGGGGTTTTGCGTATGTGTGTGTATATATAGTGTGTATATATATGAATATGTAGGTGAAAGTGTGAGTGTGTGTGATGTGTGAGTGATGGGGGGTTGAGTGTGTGGAGGGGGGTGTTTGTGTGTGTGTGTGTGAGTATGTGTGGTATCTGTGTGGGAAAGGCACACACATGCCACAACACACATGTGGATGTCAGAGGAAAACTTTTGGGAACTGGCATCCCCTGTCCATCTTTTTCAAACGTGGTCTCCCTGTGTCTGCTGCTGTGTGAGTTCTCTGCTGCTTCTGGCTGACTCTCCCGTCTCTCCCCGTCTCACTGTAAGACTGCTTGGATTTCAGACATGTGCCACCACATCTGACGTGTTTGTGTGGATTCCAGAACTGAACTTGGGTTGTCAGGCTTGTGCAGCTGAGCTGTCTTGCTAGCCTGACCCTCCCCCGCTATCTGAGAAGGGAGGGATTTCAGTGCTAGAACTTAAAAGTGCACAAACTTTGAGTCCTGAAAGATCCCCCAGGGACCCAATGGTAACATGGGCTTGCTCCATTATAAACTTTGCGTCAAGATGATGCTGTTAATCCCTAGGTCCCTGCAAAGCCAGCCATGCCAGTCTCTCAAGAGTGGCATGTTCTCCACAGAGATATTTGCAGAGGGCTCTGTTCTGTTTGCAAATTGGGGTAAAGGCAACCTGTGGCAGCACATGGGACATTTCTTGTATTTTTAGTTATGAACCTAACATTTAATGGCTGAGCCATCTCTCCAGCCCACAAATGATCTTTTTAAGGGATACCAACAGGGATAGTAGAGAAGCGAGTCTGTGAAACTCAAATTTTATAGATACTCTTTGTTGAAAACACTGCCTGGAAAGCATTATAATTTAATCCATAAGTTTTTTTTAATTTAAAGCCTTAAGGACCCAAGAAACACTAAATCAATTTTATATGAGTATGATGAGGTAATCAATAAAGGCTTTAAAGTATAAAGTACATTAGGATAAAATGATACAGAGTAATGGAAGAGAGCTAAAATCCAATGAACAATGCCTGCAATCTATAGCTTTTCTCTCATAGAACAAGGAGAGCTAGTTCCTATCTTAGATGGAAAATGGTGAATTTAAAATTGTTATAGATTTGAATTCCTCTGACTATGGGTTGAATTTATAGTATATGTTGTCTTAAATCATCAGTATTTGTAATGTTGGCAAATATATCCTTTGTGATCATTCTAGTCCATCACAAATATTTTAGATTCAAATTAAGAAGGACGAATGGATGTGCCTTTTTTTAAAAAAAAAATGTCAGAGCAACAGAATTTTAAAAGCTGTTGTTTTAGAGGAAAGCTCCTCAACAACACCCAGAGATTGTGTGATGTCTGATTTTATATGAATGGCCTTTGAAGTATTGCGTAGGTCCAAAAACACTAGCAGAAAATGTTAGCTTGCCTGTGTACCAGTGTGTGATTATGTGCTTATATGAATCTCTCTCTCTCTCTAGACAGACCCTGCTTTCATTTACCGGCCATCCAGACCCAGATCCTAGATGCGCAGTTCTCTCTCTCTCTCTCTCTCTCTCTCT
>LOEQ01001262.1:83228-94411 GCA_001685075.1 Bramus lutescens
TCTCTCTCTCTCTCTCTCTCTCTCTCTCTCTCTCTCTCTCTCTCTCTTGCATGTGTGTGTGTGATTGTGTGTCCAGAGTTAAGAGAAATATACAAGGATGCAGATAAGACTGTATGGCAGTGTGAACAAGTGGACAAACAGCCAGAGAAGTGCAAGCAGTGGAGCCCAGGCAGATCTGGACACTGTGCTCCAGCTACCATATTCAAAACTCAACTTTGCCTCAGTCATTTTCTTTATGAAATGAAACGTCCTGAACAAACCGCCTTTTCCTTAAAATCAGAATGAAAGCAAGCTTCAGTATTGTGTTCTATTAGACTTTATTAAATTATTTTCTTTACTGAACTTTGTGTTAGGTTAAAAATGATACAATATATTCTAATTTGACACAAATTATAGTAAGTTACTCTCAGAAAAAATGTGAAGCTTTCCATAAGCTATTAGGAAAATTAGCTACTTCTAATATTTAGTAATGAGACATATCATTTTCAAAGTCACAAATAGATTAATTAAATTATGGAGTATGTTATCAGTGATTGCATTGAAAAGTATTTGTACGTCATTTTAATTTAAATCTAAATAATTTTAGATTCATAAATTTGAATGAGTTGAAATGTCATTAAAACTACAAGATGCCAAAGATTTATGCATAGAAAAGCATTCAATGTCTACACAGAAATCAACTATTGACTCATGGTGAGATAAATACTAAGCTTCATTTATCCACAAGGTCGAATATTGACTGGAGGCTATTGAGGTCAGTGTTTATCTCAAGTGAAAAATAAGTCTTCATTTTGTTCCCATGGAGCCAAATGCCAATAGATGTTGTCTTACAAACATAAAAAATGGACTGTAGTCATATTTTAATGTTTCTAGAACATAACGTAGTTCTGGGAGGATACAATTTCTTTTACTGTAGTCTCATAAGAAATAGAATTTATCAAGATAATGGGTAGCTTTCTCTCTTGTTCTCTGTCTTTTCTTTTTACCTTTTCATATGTCTCTTTTATCTATCTATCTATCTATCTATCTATCTATCTATCTATCTATCTATCTTTTCATCTTTTGTGTGTATGTGTGTTTATGTTTGTGAGTGTGGTATGTATGTATATGTTCATGTGTGTGTGGTAAGTATGTGTGCATATGTTATGTATGTGTGATATGTATGCGTCTATATTTATATGTGTATTGTGTGTGTGGTGTGTATGTGTATAAAATACCAAGATTGCGCCCAAGGACACAGCTGTATGCTTAGTGTTGTGTTACCTGCTCTGTTATTTATGTCATTTTTTTATCTACAGGTGTGCTTTTATTACCAGCGTCAGGAGATAATCCAGCGGTAGAAGTTTTCAGGATCAGTTATGCCAGCTGACGTTACAGCTGGCACAGAATATGCCTAGGCTGAAAAACCTTTTTTGTGTTTCCCGTGATTCGGGACTTCCAGTGTTCAAAGGGGGATGTTCCAAGATAATCAGACAAACTGTCACTGCTCACAGGGTCTCCAAGGACAATGCTCAGAAGGGGCAGTTCCCTCGATTCTAAGCTATGATCATCACCATATACCCTTTTGAACTGTCCTGTGGTAGGTTTTAGCACCAGCAGATACCCAAGAGAACAAGCCATGGATCCACCCTTGATATCCTAGAAGAGACGATTACAATAGTAAATGGTGAAGTCTGGAGCTGTTGGTTACAGACATCTAAGGAGAGCCTGTAGAGTGCTGTGGCAACCTGTTTAGTTCTCATAAAACACCCCATTCTGACAAGAAAGTCCTGAATATTGGAGGATACTAAAGAGTCCTTCAGTCTCAGGCAATTTTGCTCCACCTTGGTCCTCATGAGAAGGCTTCCCAATACAAGGGATGCTATTAAGAGAGAGAGGCCCCTTCACTCTGAGAACAGCCCAATTCTGTCTCCTGGAGTTGGTCAGCAGACTCAGCAATGGAGTATACTGCTTTGTAGGATGGGACTCAGCCTATGTACTACCCTAAGCTTCTCATGGCTGGTACAGATGTTGTCCCTGCAGGCAGTAGTCACCAGCATGGCCACTGTGAGTATCCAGTGTCCTTTAGGTACTAGCCTTGAGAAGTCACATGTCTGTGGGGATGAGGAGATACCAGGATGCTCACTGACTGAAGCACTGGCTGGGGCTCCCTGAGGTATAAGGTTCCTAGATTTGGAGCCATCTCTTTACATAAGTATTGTCACCTTCTTTCCACACAATTTGTTACTACATCACAGTATTCTGAGCACTTACTTTTCCTGAGAAAACCAATGGTATAGGGCAGAGCTGTGGCCACTGAGGTGTAGATGAAGCATCTTCCAGAGGTGGATGCCTTATTAGGATAAGTTGTTGTCCTGCAGGACCAGGTACTCAGGTGACTGTGCAGGTCAGAGCCAAAAGAGAGAGCCAGAGACTTCCTTGCTAGTCCTAGTGGTGGTTGGTTTGGGGAAAGTTGCAACCTAGTGCGGAAGCTGGTCAAAGCCATCAATCTATGTTATTATTCCAATGATGTCACAAATCTTCCCCGAGGCAGATACCACTCTGCTGTATCTTCATAGGGACCAGCCCATCTCAGTCTGCCAACATTCCTTCACAATGACAACTACCCTCCAATCCAATTTCCCATGAGCTTGGTTTAGTTAGTTAATTTTGTTTGAACCACCAGTGTTGACGCTACATGAAAAAAAATGTCTCCCTTCCAGTTTTTGGATATCCTTTTTGCTTTACATACCTGGAGTCTGTCACAGCACTTCTAGTAAATAGAGTCTCAAACCTAACCCCAACTGTGACATGTTGCTGTTTTATTTTGCTACTGTGCAGCTTTGTAGATGTGAGTGAGTCTTCTCTCCACACCCAGTGTTCTCAACCCTGGGTCGGGACAGCTCTTCAGTATGACAACAATGTGAGGCTGAAAACTGCAAGCCAACGTTCTCACCTGCAGTGTCAGCACTGTTCATCGATCCAAACAGATCTGTGTCCTCTGTCAGAAACAGAGCTGCAACAGTTCTGAAAATTCCCAGCTCTGCAACTGTCAAGTACATGCAAGACCATGCGCTCATCATTGATGCCACCATATTCTCACACTTCTCAAGTCCCAATGAATCAATGGGTTTGACAGGGAGAAACAGGCTTGGGGTTCTGCGTGTTGGATGTGGATCCTGACACATTACTAATAACAGTATGTAGATACATGAGCTTAGAGTCAACACAGACTTTTATAAGACCCTGTTCCCTCCCGCCACCACCCTGCCTCATTTAGTGATGTAGGTGTGAAGGTGACAAGCTCCTGGAAAATCCGTGTTTCACCTTGACCTGCCTTGTGCACCTGACACAAAGCCCTAGAGTCTGTGTTTTCAGTCTCCTTCCCTGACTGGGAAGGCAGACGCAAAGGAGCCAGCCTCCAGACTGTAGCATCGCAGTGGGACTGTTCTCAATGACATTCAAAGTGAAGCCAAGCATGTCATCAACTGGCTTATGTTCCCCTCCTTGACATGGGTAAATTATTCATTTTGAAATTCCTTTTGTTACAAAATATTCAATAAGACAAGTGCATTTTTTTTCTTAATGCACAGGTAGAAAAACACAAACAAGCTGCTTGGCCCCACACATCCCATCAATTTTGGCACATGGCTGTTCTCATGACAATATCTAATGCTTCTTGGCTGTGTCTTTATAATTCCCCCTAAAAAGTGTCCTCCTGTCTTATTGTCTGCTTATGAAGAACTGCTTTCTCATGTCTGATTTGAATTTTTTTGTTAACTTTTATCTAATCCTCTGGCACAGCCATCTATCAGCTTCTCCTCGAGATTATCTTGAGGCACTGTTGTCGCACACCATCCAGTTCTCTCCTGAATTATTGTGCTTTCCTGAGACACATCCCCTGCCAGTAGTGACCTGCAGCCCTCACTGTCTTTCCTCATGGAAGAAAAATGCCTTCATTACATACTGATCAGTGTATTAGTGGAGCAATGGTTATTTGGGTGAAACCAGCACTGTCTATTGCATTGCTAGTTTTCTCTTCCTCTTCTTCCATTTCCTGCTGGTTTCACAGGACTGTCACTATTTTCCAGGCTCCCCTTGTGGTGATGTAGCCACTTAGAGCCAAATAGCACACTTATAATGTTGGTTTTTAAACTACTATAACAAAAATTCCTCTTAAGATAGTTGATAATAGCAAGACTTAGAAAATAGTGAATGCTTCTCTCATATGCAGGATCTAGTTCCAAACACCAGTGTGTGTGTGTGTGTGTGTGTGTGTGTGTTTACATATGTCACATGAATGCATGGGAACTGTTTCAGGATGAAAGAGGAGGGAGGAGGGAGCGTAATGGAGGGAGAAATTAGGGGCAAGGGTAAACGTGTATGAAAGTGTTGCACTGAAACCTCTCATTTTCTATGCTGACTAACAAAGTTCTTGAAATGATGAATTACGAGAGGTGAAACATACAGTGTATACCTTTCTCAGAACTGCTCCACAGGCTGCTTGTGATGTCAACAAAAGCAGAGAACTGTGAGTTCTTGGGTAAGATTTAACAAAGTAGAAGCCATTTTTGAAAATGTGGACGGAAGCTGCTGCATTCTGGGAGTGAATGACAGAAACCGGAAGCTGAGGACCTTACTGTTCTAGATCAATTTGCACATAGTCCTTTGTAAGGCATTTGCCATTGGAAGAAAAAAATAATGGAATGAAGATCTGTATTTCAGAATTGTACTCACACACCTATTCTGGGATTTCCTTCATCAGCCAGTTCATACGTGTTATTTAGACAGATCTGTTAGTTTTTTTTTCTTATGAAAAAGATTAAGTAATAGACTGATTGTATCCTGTACAGTGCCACATGGAATATCATCCACAGTATCTGCTGAGTGTGGTCTTCAGCTTCACTTGAACATCTTTGTTGTGTAGACACCGAAGAGCCTTGGGTCTATTAATCAGTTTGAGAAAGCTAAATTCAGGCAATCCTTCTAACACCAAACAGGTATTAGAGAAGAAAAACCAGCTAATTGTTGGTGTAGTTCAACATCCAGAGTCATCTTAACTCTTTCAACACCAATGCATCCTATGGCTATCTCCCACAGTATCTGAGGGTCCAGCTCCAAACCATTTCCCAGCTCGACCCTTCAGAACCCCAGGAGAAAGGAAGCCTTCACACACCATCTTGTTGAGTGGCAAAGCCTTTCTGACTTGCTGAAGCAGATGCTGATGATAAAAGTAGATACATGGAGGTTTCAGGGTTCTTTCCAATCAGTAGCCATCACAGATGGGCCCCAGTCTGTAGTGGGAGTGGAGTTCTGTATTGTATGTAACCTGGTGTACACTCTCCTCTCCCCTGCTCCTCATCACCATACTCTCTACATTCTTCCTGTCATGGCTGGTTTTCTGATTGAGCCAACACAATTTGTCACAGTGACTTCTAAATACATGCGCTGATATTTTCACATCTGCAATGGATGATCTATCCATGTAGCACAATTCTTTCTTTTCCTAATGTAGTCACCATCCTGGGGAATTGGCAGCATCCTTTGGGAACACTGGCATTGAATCATCTTGTTCAACTGGCCACAGGTCATGGACAATCACAGCATGTCCAATAAATATAATTAGGTTAGAAGGCTTGGTCACTGGGTACCACAGGAAACTAAAGCCCTGGAAATGAAGTGACGTAGGTCACACACCGTCTTTGAGTAGGTCTGATCTAAATCAAAGAGGTCCTGATCCCAAGTTCTTTTTCTTAAATAACCTCCTGGTACAACCCAAACTGATCTGACGGGAGTTTAAAAGGATCACTTAGCCATCTGAAGACTTCTGCCTAGTCCTTCAAACAATGGAACATCATTTTTTTTAAAGTTTCTTTTTTTTTTATTCTGAGACTGACTTTAAATTTGAAATTAAAAAATAAAAGTTTTAATGTGTGGCCACAATATGATTAAGTATACTGGCAGGGCACAGATTCCACAAGATTCTCACCAACCAAAGACTTTGGTGGGTGTGGAAAGTCTTCTGTGACTCTGGAGAATGGGACAGCAAAGAAAAAGAGAATTTGAAATTGGACCAGCAGTGGACCAGGCATGACCAGAAGCATCTATCATTGATATCCTTGCCTAGAATGTAAGAATGGCTCAGGAGGTTATCCTCTGGGCAGGGAACTAGAGAAAGCAGACTGTTGATCATCCTGGGCCAGGAGCGCAGCTCTATCTGTCACTGAGACTCTTACATGGCACGGGCTGTCTTTTTCTAATTTTATCAGTTGTCCCCGAGAAGCATAACATGTCCCTTACTTTAGCCATTAGAATCTTGTGTTCATACTTCACTGAGAGTCCTTTCTAGCTTACCATGCCATATCATCTGTTAAGTGCATAGTACAGCCACGTCACTAGGCTGCAATGTTCCTATTCCCCGGGAGTGTCTCTGTATATTGCCCTTCATAGGCTGAGACCTAAGGAGAAACAGTTGTGTGTACCTACCTCTGTAGGATGATTGGTCCATTCAAGTTATATCCGGTACTCAAGGTTCTTGTTCCTTTTAAAGTGGTCTCTTTGCCAATACTCAGGTTCGAACAGGATATCACAAGAAGTTATCAGAGACAGCTTTTGTTGCTTTTATTTTTTACACATTAGGCTTATGGTTTTATTTTTATAGAGTATTTTAAATTTGTTCTTTGAGCAGTCCATACACATTTACAATGTGATTTGATAATATTCATCCACTCATTTTCTTTCTTCACTCTGCCTCCTTGATCTCTCCTAACACACATACACACACCTTCGAGACTAGATGGCTATATGTGTGTGTGTGTGTGTGTGTGTGTGTGTCCCACAGGATCCAATTAGTGCTTTCCATGTGCTCACGGCTGTCGCCACTCACCTTTAGCTGTTTTGGGTTAAGTATTTGTCCAATTCAGTGTGTACCTAGAGACAAAGGTAGTGTGATGTAGATAGCAATCCTTCAGACCCTCTGCCCCTGGGAGGGACCAGTTTTGTAGATATGTGGGTGGGGCAGGCTTCCTCCTGCTCACATGGGATGCTATTAGGGTTTGTTCACATACATGACCCCTGGCTAGGATTTCAAATTCAGGTTTTCAGAAAGGGAGATGTCACAGCAGCTGATACCTGGCTACCGCCCCAAATTCTACTCTTTAGCTGGTAGCCTTTGCATCTCCGCCTCTACCTCTCAGATCTCACACTCCTGATAGAAATCCCTACGTGGAGGACTATTTCTAACTATCTCACAACTGACTTCCTTCTAAGAATTCTAGTTTTTACCTACAGAAATTATGTGTGTTTTCTTGGGTATCTCTCCACCTAGAAATCCGTCGCTTAATCATACTTACAAGAGTCCCATTTGCCAAGTCGTATGGTGTTGTCATTGGATGTGGACATTGCTGTTCAGGCATTGCTCTGTCCAATTCTGCATCCTTCATTCTGGACACAATAAAACAGAGATCAGAAGCCTAGCTCTGAACACCTGTTCTCCTGTCTTACAGAGAGACAAGAGTAGAGATCACAATACACTCATCATACGCTGCAGAGGACTCAAGTAGCCATGTTGAGTATGACGGCCAATGGCCCGAGAAATCACATAGCAGAAAGTATTGAGTGAGGTCCTCAATGCTAATCTGATACAATGTTCTGAGCCAAAGGATGTGGCGGGCTATCATCGGCACATACACAAACTTTCATAGACCTGGATGTTTACCCAAGGTCTTCGCCTGGGTCCAGCCTATGAAAGAGTGTTGATAAGCCAGGCACACCATTGCTGTCGATTGGAAGAATTTGGGAATTAGTTGTTGATATGCTGAAATGTTCATCACAAATATTGAGCACGTAAATATGTCTCATGCAGTAAGGAAATGTACCACTTCATCCAGGAATTGCTTGCTTAGCTTCCCTGACCCTGAGTAATAGTGGATTGCTAATGCCAAGACAGCTGCATATTTGATGTGTATTTGGGTCAAGGGTGCAGAGTTTTCTCCTGTGAAACAAGAGTGAGATCCAGTCTGTAAGGCCAGCCTTTAGATGCTGCAGAATTGGTTGTCAGCATCCATGAAGCTAAGTTACAAACTTCCAGCTAGAGGACACATCTTTAACTTAAAATGAACTGCTACACACCAGAGATTTGTGTTCAAAAGTGTGGGTGTCTCCAAAGGCTCATGAATTTGTTTTCATAAACATAACTATCTGCAATACTATATCTTAAAGTTCCAGTCTTGCCTTAATTATTCTGGTCGTGGAAGTCCTACATCAACACACACACAGAGACACACAGACACACACAGACACAATTGCTTTAGAAACCTGGACCCCTTTAAATTCTGAAGGTTCCCTTTACTGCCAGATTCTTGGGATCCTAATAGTTTTCTTCTCTCTTTTCCTATGGACTTCAGTTTCCTTTGGACAGAGATTTGGAAAATGGTGTTTTACCCTCAGTTTTACAGGTAGAAACTTTGAGACTTAAACTGCATTTGAAACAACCTAAAATGTGTGATAATACCACAAGTCCTCAAGAACACTACGTTAAGTGAAATAGGACAGACATAGAAAGACTCATTGTGATGGCATGGTGGGGACTGGGAACTGTCGGCAGTCAGAGAAATGCCATTCAGAGCAAGCAAACTTCCAGTTCTAAGAGCTAGGAGTCCTAAAAACCCAGGGTGCAGCATAATGAGGACAGTCAAGGACAGTGACCTGAACTCGAGATTTGCTGAGAAAATAGTTCTCAATTTTTATATACACCCCCCCACACACCTGCACTGGTACAGACACCCTCACATCCCTACACAAAACTGGTAATCAGATGAGATAGATATATTAATTAGCAAGATTACAGTAGATATTTCACAACATGTATTATACCAATATCAAGACATCCCCTTGTACTTTTTGAGTATGTGTAACTTATTGTCTACTAATAATAAACAAATAAAAGGAAAAGCTAACATTTTTCCTTTAAAAATTAAGAAAAGATTTGTGGGCTTTGTAAAGGTTCTGCATGTTATAATGTCTCTCACTAGAGAGAGTGAAGGCCCATTTATATTTTCCACTGATACTTACATTAATGAAATATAATCAATAATCTGTGGGAATAGAAATGTCACCTGCACATCAAAGAGATGTTTACACAAGGGCAGAGTTTCTGAGGAGCAGGCGTGCCTCTGTCCCCTCACACTCCATGTTCTTCACAGAAAACAGGCTTTAAGCTCTAAAAAGAAGGACAAGCATATCAGACTGGAAGAACCTGACAAACCACCCACTTGATAAAGTCCTATGGCCCGAGTAAACACAGGTTAGGATTCATTCTGAGCACTGACTGACACACTGGCTGCCTGACTGTGAGTTGGGTCGTCCCCAGTGGCAGCCTTTCTGTTTTATTGTATTTCAGTCTCACAGATACACAGCAGAAACTTGACCTTCATGATCAAGAGAAACCAACTATCAAGCCCAGCTGCAGAGAGGATCCCAGAGGAACATGGCCGTCTTCTCAAGCACCGCCTTTGATCCTCATCTGTGGGACAAAGGGATGAAGAGCAGAAAGTCACCTGGAAACTGTGGCCCCTGGAAGGTGTTCTATACTCACCCGGCAAGGACTGGAGTCACTTTCTCCCTGTCCTCATCCTCTCTTCATTTTAAGTTTGTTTGCGTGTGTGTGTGTGTGTGTGTGTGTGTGTGTGTGTGTGTGTTTGCGTGCATGAATGCATTTGTATTTGATGTCTATGAGTGTTAACAGACATTTGCCATGGTGGCTATGGATATCAAAGTCAGGGTTGTTCCTCTTCTCACCCTTATGTCGGCTCCAGAGATGGCACTCAGGTAGGTTGGCTCTCTCAACAGGCACTTTTGCTCCACCTTCAACTCAGTTGTTTTCTTGTGATTTTTTTTGTTTGTCTGTTTTTGACACAAAGTCTCACACCACAGTTCAAAATGCATGGTAGCCACTGTGTAGCCCAGACTGACCTTAACTCAGGCAGTTCTCAAACCACAGTCTCCCCAGTGTAGAGAAGCCAGGCTATTAAAATCCACGGAAAGCAGGCTCCACCTTGCCTTTAACGAGAGTCTCAGATGCTCTAATACGTTCAAACTGCTTGTGATTATTTGTTTTAATTGTGAGAACACTTCAATCCATCATTATTAGAAAACCCTTGAGCATGAAGCACTCTTTTCCTCCCTTTTTATCATTGCTTTATTTGTATTTCTAATTTTTAAAATCATTTCTTCTGAGGTATGGCCTGCCTCCCAAAGACTATCAAGTATACTCATTCTAATGGAGGGCTTTGCAAGGATTTCATTTATATTCCATAATTTCCTCCCTCCTTCTCATGATGATCCCAGACAGTATACAGTGCATACTATTTAAAACAGATTACACTACATATATATACACACACATATATATAGTATATATGTGCCATATATACTATAGCTTTATTACATAAAGTAATGCTATGCAACACTAAGGGATCGTTGAGATTTTAGCATCAGTGATTGGTTTAATGTTTTCTTGTTTGATTTTTAAAAAGTTCAGTATTTATACATAGAAATCTTACAAACCAAATGTCTTTGATGTGCCCAATACAATAGAAAAAAACATTAACTTTTCTTGAAACCAGTAAATGTAAAAGCAAATAGATTTGTGTATGCATGATTTTCAAATATCACTCCTGGCTATGTAATATTAAATTATTTTATGGTGGATTTTAATTTTGGGGGTAGAAACTCAACACAGACAGACAGTCACAACTCTTCTGCTCCCTAGGGACTGTCAGGACCAGTGGCAGACAGATAGTGTCTAGGGGACTCCTCCAGTATGGGAACAGGCCTGAGACCTAACTGTGGTCTCTGAGAGGGTCCATTACCAGTTGCCCCTGAAACAGTGACTAGGACTCCATGTCTGTGGACCTCATTCACATACAACACACAGAAAGGAGGGCCAGTTTCTCTCACCCATGCTCAACTCCTGCCCAGGTAGGGGGAGAAAGAGACACTTAGGAATCCAGAGTGCTAGTTAGTAGGGAGTTATACAGTGTGCTCTTTCAGAGAGAAGAGGCATTTGTAGTTGGGAGCACTTGAGGATAACATAACTCTCCTCACAGGCCCCGATGCATGCTCCACTGCCCTTAAGATTTCACATACCACCCCCTCTCTGTTTCTCTCTCTCTCTCTCTCTCTCTCTCTCTCTCTCTCTCTCT
>LOEQ01001262.1:94428-105263 GCA_001685075.1 Bramus lutescens
CTCTCTCTCTCTCTCCCCTCTCTCTCTCTGCCTCTGCTCTTCTCCCTTCTCCCCTTCCCCCTTTCCCTTTCCAAATAAGGATTTCACATACCAAATAAATGGATTCACAGATAAAAGTACTAAGGACTAAGGTCTTTCAATATGCAACCTCAACATGTATGCCTTAGGACTTGTGCTGGAGAAGGGATATGGGAAACCTTCAAACCATCACCCCATTTGGGGGCTGAATGACTTCCACATGGTAAGAACTACAGTGTACTGTTTTTCTAGGCAGCACTAGGGGCAGCTGAGGTGGAGCAAGAAAGTCACGTGGGATGTCAGCCCACTGGTCACCTTCCTAAATCTCAGCATCTCGGGACAGTTCATAAGTCCTACTGCAATGATCTCAAAAGTAGAACACTCCCTAAGACTAAATTCCATTCTTGCCTGGAAACTTGGCACCTAGGACAGATGCAGTTGAGTTAGAAGAATGAAGAGATGTGAGTGCTGTCAATCAAATTCTTCCCAATTGCTGAGCCAATTCTAACTGCTTCCGTAGCTTGAAGTCTCAGAATTCAAATTTCAAGGTCTCCATTTACAGATTGCTGTTGGTTCTCAAGTGTACTAGCAAAGCACACCAGGCAAGATATAATCTAGTTATATTTCAAACATTTCTTCTGGCCCCAGACAGACTGGGGATACACCCACATTCTTGCACACATTTTGGAGAGGGAAGGCATTGCTGCAGTGGTATGGAAAGAGCTTTAAAATGTATTTTATTTAATTTTTAAACAAGCAAAGGACAAACAAAATCTGTACCCAATTCAATTACCCAGTACCAGTAAAATTTAACGCAGTTAAATCACAAGATTATGAAATTACCAGTGACATCACTTACCTGTCAAACTTCTGTCTTTACTGTGATTTATCATTATCCCTCAGCTGTTTCCATCCCCGCTAGCAGTTTTGATTACACACATTTTATAGCACAATTCCACCTGGCATATTAATGTTGGGAGTTTGAAAGTTTTACAGGTGCTTAACTTTGTTCTTCCTAATTTCTTAAAGAAATCTTCTTAAATTATATAATAAAAACTTTAAATGCTTGAAAACAAGTAAATAGATATGATACAAGAGTTATTTCAGAAACAGGAGGAGGGTTTTATGCATCTGGGATGAATTTGCCGAGCCTTGAGTTTTAAAATTAGTTTCAGTTAGTCCGGTAAATTGAAATGTTGTAACCACACTTGCCCTCTCTACATTACCTCTCGCAAGTCTATGTTGCTCTTGGTCAGTGTGTTTCCACAAATATCCTCATATACATAAATGTGTGCATGGCTCTGTTCTTCATGCTCACCCCCCCCCATAACAGACCATTTTTTTTTCTAGTATTGGTATTAGGGAAAGGGAATTCTGGCATGTCGAGTTACTGATCTTCCATGCCTGCTGATGGACTTGTGGTCTATGTAGAGACCGAGGGATGCCTGTGTAGCATCTCTAGCAGAGTTTCCCAATGTTTTGAAGCAGGAAATAGTGGCCTAGTGTAAGTACTTGAGGGTCTGTCAGAACAAGAATGCTATTCACACTGCACATGTTACCCTGATATATTTTTCTCCCATATGAAGCTACTGTCAAAAGAGAGGTTTTTTTTCTATTATATCCAGAGAGTAGGTACACAAAGTGACTGAAATATAATAAAGAAACAATTAAAATGCTTGTGCATTCTCGGTTCCTTTCTCTCCTCTGTGAGCAAAAGTAGTCAGTATGTCCACACACACGAGAAAAGAAAAGATGTCACACATATTCCAGGTGTTAAACCGACATTCCAGCCAGATGCCCATCTAGTTTACAGAAAACACATCTTTTTTATCTGGGTTATTAATGTATCCTGTAAAGGACACTGGATTCTGCTTTCTCTGTTTGGTACTAATTTCCTATCATCCAGATCCTAAGGAGGATTGCACGAACTGTGGTCTCCCTTGACCAGCATGGCTGGCAAATGAGCTGGTTGTTCTCATGCCTTCTCTGGACTGTGGACTCTGTCCTTATGGAGAGTTTCCTCTTCTGTTACTCATGCTGGACAGCAGCCGTGCTGACACCAGGAGCACCACCGACATTATAAAAGCACACGCTAAACTCGGTGCTGTCCTTTCTACCTCCAGTGCCTCAATTATCTGTAATTACTGTTCTGAGCAGCAAGCAGATCATTTCAGGAGCCACTTCTGTCCTGGGCTAATTGTGTGTACATTGCATGGATCTTAATGACGGCCTTTTAAGAGTGTCTGTTTATCCCTGCCTATATTGCCAACCCTCATCTCCACAGTCATCATTTTCTTCCAGCCTTCTCTAGGCTCAGGGACAAAGTGACACACCTGTTTGAGGTCCACATGAAATCATTTTTCATGATGCTTCCACAGCTTTACGGTGAGGCTTGCTAACTTTTCCAGTTGAGGAGTCATTCATTCATTCATTCATTCATTCATTCATTCATCTCTTTCTCATTTATCTCTGTTTTTCTCCATCTTCTTGGTAAAGGTACCTCAATGCAGGTCTGTGAGGCAGACCACTATTTAAGTGAGTCGGTTTGTATATGTCAGTTTTCTCCACATTAAGATGAATTGATAGATATGATGGATGATTCCAAAGTTCCTAACACATGAGAAATGTCTCTAACCCAACATGAGGTGGCCCTCTGCACATGACTGTATGGTTAGAAACATGGAATGTCATAATGAAAATTTGATGATGAATTCAGTATGGACTCTGACCTAAAAAGATAAAAATAAGGGCAATATTTACAGTAACTGATGAATATACATTATCCACTGAGCAACTATGATTTTTATCATACTTAAAATATATAATCTTTTTTAAAAGAATACATATAATATACCTTATATGTAATGTATAATTTTACTTGAAATGCTATGTCATATACAATTACTATGTATTGGCTGACTTGTCTCAGGCTTATAAAAGGTGTGTTCCAAAGTGGGAGATGTTATGATATTTTTAATCATATGCTAGACATATGGCTTTTTGCATGATGATTTCTGTTCTCATTTTCTTTGATATTGTATTGTATAATATGGTATAGTACATATTCATGTGGCTGCATGCAAGTGGATGTTTATTTGAACAAAAGAGTTGTCATCAGGTGTCCTTTTGAGACAGGGACTCTCATTAGAACTAGATGTCACTGATTAGACTAGTCTGGCTGGCCAATGGGCTTTCAGGGATTCATCTGTCTCTTCCTTGGCCCCAGTATTGGAGTGACAGATGTGTAGCACAATGCCCAGGTTTTATGTGGATGCTGCAACCTGAACTCAGGTTTTTGTGCCTATGGGTAGGCACTTTACCCACTGACTTTGTGTCCCCAGCCCTAAAGACTTTCTTTTCTGTCAGTATTATATTTCAGAATCAGTCCAGTCTGTCTGTAAGTGTCATACAGTTAAAGCATGTGTGTTGAGATAGTTCCTCTGCACTGGACAGGGAGGTGAGATTCCAGCTGCATCCTTTGTGATGAGAGTGTTTCTGCCGGGGTGGTGGTGGCACAGGCCTTTAATCTCAGCACTTGGGAGGCAGAAGCAGGTGGATCTCTGTGAGTTCAAGGCCAGCCTGATCTACAAAGTGAGTTCCAGGACAGCTAGGACTGTTAAACAGAGAAACCCTGTCTTGAAAAATCACAAGAAAAAAAAAAAGACTGTTTCTATAGCAAGGAGCAGAATGTGGGTGTAGCAATACCCTGCCCTTTCCATGCTTTAGGTAAAGCTACATATAAGGACTTTGATTTTCAGACGCAAATCAATATTTTAGAAACTAGTATCATTGTTTAATTTGAGTACCTGTTCCCAAAACAAAATCTATATTCACCCAATGAAGTCAATTTTTCTATTTTGACCCAACTTCCAATCAGAATGTAACTGAGAGGCCAGGGAATGACTAGCACTTGTTTTATGAGCTGATGATGTTGATAATGCTGCTACCTCAGGGCTGGAAAACACTAAAATACATAGATTCTTCTGCTTGGTGGATTCCTTCAAGAGCTGTTGCAGTGATGTCACTGATTGAGACTGACCCAACAAGAGGCAATAAGTACAGAAGGCTACAGGGCCAAATTATAGTTTCCAACTGGTTTGCCTCGCTCTTTTCTTGGGCTATAATTTTTACTTGGGTTTGACAGCTAATCCTTAGCAGGTATGTGGTGATTGTGAGTCTCCATCTTGCAGAAGCAGGGTTTAGAGTCAGACTGACAATGATCATGTTTTAAGCAGTTATCATTTAAGGATTCACAAATATCCCAATGGGCTTTCTGCAGACGTACTGACAACTTGAAACTGAAGTAACTCCAGTATGCAGCTGCCTCGATTAGCTTAACGTAACTGAACTCTGAATGTAAAGAAAGTATCCTGGGCTTCCCCAGTGCTGCAGAACAAATACGGACTTCCTCCTCTGTTGTCTGTCTTGGTTGAGTCATGCAATGAGTGATAAGACTGAGCATGGGGGTGCGGGGACAGTCAACATTGTGAAAATGGAATCTAAATTAGTTTGCGTGAAAGATAGATCCCTTTTATCTGGACGAGGCAGCATTTGACGGTCAGCAGGACAATGCCCAGACTTCTTCTGTGGGTATTGACTGTTGATAAAACTAAGATAGCAATGTGTGTGTGTGTGTGTGTGTGTGTGTGTGTGTAGAGCTGCAGAAGGTGGGGAGATGGTTTTCAAACACTGACAGAAATTAAAACCAAACAAAGAACAAGAAAATATTTATTAATCATCCACAGTGTTACAGGTACCAGGGTTATAGCAATAACTAAGAGATGAAATGGACACACTCTGCTCTCCCCTAAAACATTAGGTCCTAATAAAGGGAGGTACAGCAGGTTTTAGTGCAATAAAGTATAAACACCTAACAAGTCTAGTGGGAACAGGCTTCATTAAGAAAACTAAGCAGAATAAATAGAATTGAGAAATAAGTTTTGACTTTGTATAAAATTGTTACAAATAGCAATGCATAGCTTTAAACACCTTAAGTCTCTTACACAGAGTCTTCTACGGAGAAGGTTGGCTACAGATACAAGCATTGTAGCAGTAAGTAAAACAGAGGAAACAGACACAGTCAGAGAACAGAGTATGCCTTAGATGACACAGGTCCTGTTCTAGGTCCATTGGCCATCCCCAGGAAATATCACATGTGGTAGCTCACCAGGATTCAGCTTCTACTCAGTGTCTGAAAGCCAGATCTTAGCTGTGCTCTGGTGTCCCCCAGCCTATGTGTAGAATAAACTCCTTTGGCTTTCAGTCCATCCATCTTAATCCTTCTTAACAGCTGTCACTCAGTTTACCTCCTGTGGATGAACCCTGGGATGCCAGAGTGCTGGGACTTGCCCTAGGCAAAGAAAGGAAGGAAGAGAGTGTCAGGAGTAGGCTGATTGTTGGAGAGGATTGAGACTGAACTGGAATTGAGATGCAGTGTGGTACCTGAGGAGCTGACCCCAAGCCTCCTGTTTTTCTCACTGCCTCCTGTTTCTGTTGGCCTTAGCTGGAATCACCTCTGTGTGTTTGGAGTACAGCTTCTTGAGTCTCTTGTCCTTCAGCATCACTCTCCACTGTTTGGATTTCTGCTCTGTGTTCATGGAGGGCAGCAGCTCCGTAGCCACAGGGTTGAATGTTCAGTGCCAGTGTTTGGCCTATATAGTCCATGCTCAGGCGTTTAGAAAGGATGAGCATGGGGGTAGAGAGGGAGCAAAGAAGAAGAAAAGTAGAAAAGAGTGAAATGAGAGTCTGAATGCAGAATTGAGTTAAGAGAAGGAAACACGGCTGAAGAGACGGCTCAGAGGTTAAGAGCACTGACCGCTCTTCCAGAGGTTCTAATTCCAGCAACCACATGGTGGCTCACAATCATCTGTAATGAGATCTGGTGCCCTCTTCTGGCGTGTAGGCTGAACACTAAATACGTAAGTCTTAAAAAAGGAAAAAAAAATACAAGAGAGAAGGAAGCACACCAGCCCCTGTTCAGGTGTGACTCAATGTGGCCATCATCCACGGTGTTCTGACCTGTCCGTGTTCTTGTGAATAGTTACCCTTATCATCTGACAGTGGGGTCTCTGTGTGTGTGGCTCTTTCTAGACGCAAGAGTGAGGAGTAGGCACAAGCCATGAGCCACTCAGAAATGTTTAAAAGCTGAACATTCAGTAGTTGAAATTGGGCTTTCCAGTATGAGTACTCAGTGCTTGTCTCTTTCTCCTTGTCTTTGTTGTGCTGGGGACTGAGCCTAAGACTTCATACACCAGGCAAGTTCTCCACTGAGCTCTCCCCAGATCTCGTGTTTGGTTATTTTGAACCCCAAGTTCTGCATCAGCTAGCATGCATATTGCAGGGCTGAACTTGATTGTTGTGGGCTAATAGGAAAGTTCTGAGGATGGCTTCTTAGTCAAGTTATGTTGCCTCCAGTTATGTGGGCCACCAAGGTCACTAGTACTTCTGGCTTCTGCTAGACATCTGAGCAGCCACCTAGATAAGGCTCAGGAGCCATGCATCTCCAGTTTTGGGAGAAGAATGTGCAGGAGGCTGTTGGCTGGCTTGGATGAGGATGTAAGCAATATAAATGCTAATGGTGAACTAGTACTTGGTATGCACAACCTCTGTGGGCTTCCATAGTAAACAACAGCCAGGAAATCAGATTATCCATTCAATGAGTTATTAGGGGTTTAGGGGAAATCCTCCCTCCATAAGATAAAAACAGTGATGAAACACCAGGGTGTGCAGTTTATTTTGAATAACACCACAGGATTCTAGGTGAGTGGGAGATGCATCTCTCTCTCTACATATATATTATACATACATACATTTTTAAATGAAGTTTTCTGTAAGCCCAGAAGATATGAGCACTGCCAAAATTCCCATTGATAACTTTCCAACCAGTTGTTTTTAGTGACTAAGTTTGAATTGACAGTTTGGAAAATGGACCACTGATCCATTGTGTGGGAATTTGTGAGGCTGCTTGTTGAAGTCCAAATGCCCAGAGATAGTATCCAAACCTTAGAAATGCCATTTAAAGCATGGCAGTGTTTGTGTGTGTGAGTGATATTATGTATTATATTTATTACAATATGTGTGGTATATTATGTCTGTAGGCTGTGTGTATTTGTGTTTGGTCTGATGAATTTGTGTAGCATGATGTATGTTCATGTGTGGTGTGTTAAGTGCATCTATAAGTGTTATTTTATGTGGTGTGTATTGTGTATCTCTGGGTGGTCTGTAGTGTTTGGTAGTGTTTGTATGGTGTAGGGTATGTGTGTGTATCTGTGTGTGTGTGTGTGTGTGTGTGTGTGTGTGTAGTGATTCAGGGAATACAGTCTCTCCAAGAATCAGAGTGGAGAATAACAAGTAGTTCATTCACTAAGTTGTTTGACTATGGCATAAGCTTCCCTGGACTTCCATATTGAGAATGAACAAACTATCTCCTCCGAAATGAACATACTATGTGCTTTCTGAAAGGATTTCTGGAGGAGTGAGTGGCAATAATATGTGGTCAATGCTGGCCATGCTGGGAAGACAGTCTCTTTTACAAGTGGTCACATGACTCATAAATAAAGCACCCTGCCCAGCGCATCGTGGGCTAAAGGAAAAGTCTGCTTCAGTTATTTAAGAAAGGATGTGTGGCTCCAGCGAGAAGCATCTTAAACTTGAGAGTTCAGACTCTCACACGTTCACCTAATTAGTTATGGAAAAAATTAGAATAGAAAAATAAAAATTAAGAGAATATGTTTGCAATTAAAGTTTTATAAAGCAGCTCTTTCCTGTCAGTGTTCTACATCCAGATTTAGAAATACTAGGAATCACATGTATAACAATTTGCAGGAAATCTGAAGTTGCTAGTACATCCTTGTTGCTGGGCTAAGGACCTGGCAATGAACACCAGCAGACTCTGTGCCCCACAGACTTGCTAATAAGGAGAACTGAGGGAACTTGGCTGGTGTCAGGGCCTCTCCTTTGTGTCTGACAAATACTGTGTTGTCCGTGAAAAACACAGAGAATAGCTCTGCCCTTAGTTTGCACCTTAAAATCTTTCCTAAGGGCCATTTAAATAATGTCCTTGAGAAACAGCTTAGACCTCACAGTAGTCTTTCAAAGGGAAATTCAAAGCCTACAGGAGCCCGGTTCCCATGAAGTTCACACTGGCGGTGGAACGGAAAATACCTTGCAACATGAAAGATCCGCATCCAAACCATGGGGCTTTCCAAAGCAAAGCCATGACAAAAGCCACTTAAGTTCCATACCCAGCAGACCACTGTCAGGAGAACCAAGTATGTAGAAGTGGACACTGCAAAAGGTTTCTAAAGAACATTCTGTTTATCTCATATCCACTCTGTCTTCTACAAATTAACATTTTAGAAAACAAACAAACAAATTCTTAGTTCACAAGCAGTATGTGACAAGCCAGGCCATGTGTCATTAATATTTGTTTACTGTAAGATATATGTTAATTCTTCCCTGAATTCTGTTAGTGGGGTTTATCTGGTTGACAGGTTCATTTTTCCCCTGGGAATAATGGTACACTTTCGTGTAATTGCTTTATTCTTCCTTAAAAACAACAGGCTTCTATCTGTGGCATCATGTTGTGAGAATGGTGTGTCTGTATGTGGTGAAGTTATTTGATCAACAAAGGTGCAATAAATCTCTGCTGGTACTGCATTTGTCATGACATGGTCCCATTAATCTATTTAAAGTTGCACAGTTGTGGTAAGCTGCCATAGATGGGGCAGAGAAAAGATAAGGACCTTTAATTTGCTAACAACTCAAATTCCAACTAATATTTAAAGAACTACGGTATGGTAGAATGGAATGCTAAGTTAAATTTGGCTTCCATATGTTTGTTACTTTGAGAGAAATAAATAAACATGGAAAATATTAAAACTCCATTCCTAGATTACAAATAACATGAAAAGTATCTATTTTTCTCCCCCCAATAAGTATTATCGGTGAATTGTAAACTAATCCAACAAATTATTGTTTCCTATTACCTGGTCTGTTGAAAGCACAGATTATATACGTGTCTACAGATGTCACCCAGCATCGTAGGCTGTATTTCAACACCTTAAACCTGTGGGTCCTCACCTAACCCACGCCTGGAGCAAGCTTAGATCAGGTCACAAATGAATGGAAAACACTGGACTCCTGCTAATGCCTCCAGTCCAATGCTTCCACATGTCCACGCTCTGCTAACACACCACACGCATACCCAAACTGGTAGATTTGGGTAAGAAAACAAACAAAAAACAAACAAACAAACAACAACAACAAAACCAATTGCTAGCACCCAGGCTTCCTACAAGGTCATGTGCCTGATATGCTTAAAAATCACCAGCATGTGAAAGGCAAAAAGGGACTCACACAATTTTGGGTTGAATTAAAGATAAAAAGATGAACAAGTGATAGAATGAAAGAGAAGACCTAGGAGGTGAGAAAGATTGCCCTCTCCTGCTTGCCATTAATGAGGAAAGGGAGGACGGGTCAGGCACTCAGGTTTTAAGAAGAGTTCTCTGTGATCCATTAGTCGGTTGCCTGCCCTTCTGGGCTAATGCAGATGTGGGAAAGCTATAAAATAAACGGCCTTGTGTTTCACTCCGAGTCCACAGTGCTATTACGACTGCGACCTTTGTTTCCCTCCGTTCCCAGTCTCCCTTGCCTCATCTGGGCTCTCTGGTTTCCCTGCCGGTGAATTTATAGCAACTCTAAAGACTCCTGGCTCTAGATGCCTTTCCATTGTTGTGATAAACACCATGGCAGAAAGCAACTTGGGGAGGAGAGGGTTTACTTCATCTTATATTTGCAGTCCATGGTCCATCACTGAGGGAAGTCAGGGCAGGAACTCGAGGCAGGAGACTGAAGCAGACACCAGAGGGAATACTTCTTACAGGCTTAACTCTCCTGCTCACCCTCCCTTAGCTTTCTTCTGCAGCCCATGCTAATGCCTCTTGGAGCAGTACCTTGTAGAGCTGGGCTGGGTCCTCCCTCATCAACCCTCAGACAATCTCTCATAAAGTCACAGGCGAATGTGATGCAGGCAGTTTTCAGGTCGCAGTCTCCTTTTTTCTAGGTGACCCTAGGTTGTGCCAAGTTGACAATAAAAACTAGCCAGACACTGACCTTCAGTTCTCTACCATCCGGGATCTGGTTATTAAGTTTCTGGCTCACTCGTCAATGACCCAAACCTAAGACACCTCTTTCTTGTTGTACCCTCTGCTACGTTGACAGATTTCTGCTTGGAGAGCTATGGGTGTTACCTTCTCAACCAACTCCTGATTTACCTAGCAATAAAAACGCACAATGAACAAATTTACATCTGACATTGGATCTGGGCATGGGCAGGATTATAGCAAATGTTATCATTGTTTTCAGAAATACATCTTTCTCACTTTGAGTCTTCATGACAATGACATTGTAAAAGAGGGTAGGGACATAAATTAGAGTGTTGTGTCTATGTTGGGAGGCTTCAGCAAAAATGCTGATTTATATCAGGCTTGAGTAAATCAGACATGCAGAGTACAGTGAGATCACTGACAATAATAAATGATAGCTAAAGTTGGTGTGACATAATAAAAAGGATGGGTCAATCAGAAAGCAAGGAAAAGAGCTAAAATCATTTAGATAGGAAATAAACGCCAGACTAATTATGAACTCTATTGTGTAGATAGAAATAGAGTGTGCATTCTCCTCCAAAGGCAAGTCCTCTATAAATGCTGCTGTGGAGAAATGATAAACATATTGAAAAGAAAATTTAGAAAAGAAATTATATAGACTGTGTTATGGTTTTTGTCTCTTTAAGAGGCAAGCCACGCCCACTCCCAGTG